>VXAX01007517.1:36315-62944 GCA_013399835.1 Leptocoma aspasia | reverse complement strand
GGTTCCTCCTGCCCCGTGATCAAACACTCACTGACAGCAGCTGTGGCCACCCCCGGGAGCCCTGCACAGATCTGCCAGTGATGCCTTCAGTTTTAGCTTTCATATTTTCCAGGTTCTGTACTGCAGTAGTGTGTAATTCTGAACTTCATATAAAGTGTTATAACTATATGTATATGTATATAACTATATAAAGCAAGTTCTCCTCACAGCTCAGGCACACACAACAATCCTTTTCCAGCCCCAGAGCCAAGGACAGCTGCAGCTCCAGCCCCAAAAAGTGCAAACAGCAGAGAACTGAGGAGAGAAACTGGGAGGGTGGGACTGCATCACCTGGAGCTGGAATTGGGCAATGAGCCCCAAAATGGGAATGGAGCAAAACTTATAAAAGTGTGAGAACTCGTGCCCGTGTGTCCATCTTGGGTGGAGCCACGGCCGGGCTCTTGCAGTGCCCGAGGTGTGTCCTGTGAAGGGCTTTTAATAAATCCCTGCTTTATTCTGGAGCTCTGCCCAGCCTCTGCTCCTGGCACCTCTGCAGGCATCACCAGGACGAGCTGCAGGTGCAGGTGCAGCCCTGGAGCAGCAGCGTGTCTGCCCCAGCCCCAGGCCTGGGACTGCTCCCAGTTCCCTGTGGGGACGGTGGTGCCACACCCGAGCAGTGACGGAGCCTCACTCTCCACCTCTGCACCCCACGTCCATCACAGCTGCAGAACCTTCCAGACTGCTGCTGACACCTGCTCTCCATCTGCTGTTCCCTTTCTTCTCAGGAAAGGTTTGGAAGCTCGGGAGCCGAGCGTGGCAGACTTAATTAAAGCCTCTGGTCTGACAATGTCTCTCCATCCCTCAGGTCTCAGATGAAACAATTCTCCCCAAACCGAAAGCACATGAAAGCATTGCCTTTGTTCTCGTGTTCAGAAAGATGAGAAAGGCCCAAAGTCCCCTCAGCTGTAGGAGGTGAAATTGTGTTTGGCTTATTTTCCTTTCTCAGCAGCGCTGTTCCCTGCTCCTGAGAGCTCCTGGGCGTGATCCCACCATCTCTCTGGGAATGTCTCACTGCTCACAGCATATGCTGGGCCCTGCTGGCCAGGGACTGGGAGGAGCTGGGAACTGGAAACTGGGAGTGGCACTGGGCAGGGACTGGGATTAATTGGGAACTGGGAATGGCACTGGGCAGGGACTGGGAGGAGCTGGGGACAGTGCCTCCGCAGGCCAGCCCTTGCCTGGCCCTCTCAGGGGTCACTGTCACTCCCTCCCAGCCCCCAAGGGCTTTCCCTCCTCCAGCCTGGGGGTGGGAAAATGGGCAGGGATGGATAAAGAAACCCAAAGGACATGAGCTAAACACCGAGAGCTAAAATAAAAGGGGAAAGGGCTCAAGGAAGGATAACAGTGAGGGAATTGTGTGGTTTTGGACGATAAATAATAATAATTTTGTGATTTTTGGAAGATAAAACCTCTCCAGCTTTGCTGTGCAGGACGTGGAGCAGGGAGCATCCCCCAGGCCCCAGCCGTGGGCAGGGACACTCCTCAGGGACCTTCCTGGACCAAGCAAAGACATTTTGGGCAGGCAGGAAGGGCTCCTGGTGCCTCGGGCTGTGCCTCCTTGCACTTGACCTCCAGGGAAGGGAATCTCAGCAGCACAAGAGCTCTGTGCTTTTACTGCTTGGCAGTTTCAGGTGAGCACTTGGAGTTTACTGCCGACTTTATTGGGAGATTTTGTTTCTCCTTGAAGTCACCCAGCATTCTTTTATTTTTTTCTTTCTTTCTTTCTTGGTTTTTTTTTTCCCCCCCTGCAATTTTGCTTTTCATTTATCCTTGGGTAGAATGAGATTTCCAGAACCAGGAAGATTCCAGGGCACAGCAGGCAGGTCTGGAGAGCTGCACAGGTTCTATATGGGCCTGTTGCTGTTAAATATTGCTGCTGAGGCTGGGAAGAAGAAGAAAGGGAACTCCACCTCCCACCAGCTTGTCCCCTCTCTCTGCTCACTGCTTTCTGAAGCAGTTGATTTTCCATCTGCCCCACTTTGGGGGCAATACAAATATTCCTATTTCCAACCTGAGGAGTGCAGGTTCCTTTAGCAAATTGTCATGGGAAAAGTGGGGGCACCTGAACTTTTATTTTCAGTTGAGGGAATGATTCTCTGGATCCCCTTGTTACTTTAAAAATGATAATTGGAAAGGTTTTTGTTGTGTAAGCACAAACTTTGACTGTTAGGAGTTCTGGATGTTTAGAACACAGGGAATTTACAGATTTCGAGAAGTAATTGTAGGCTTGGGGCCAAAAATATCCCAACTTTAGTGCATGGCCCTTTGAGGGACCAAATGTATTTCTGATCAGCTTCGGAACTAAACCAAGCTTCACAAAGAAATGCAGTTCCCCAGAAGTTCTGCCTGAAGTGGGGCCAGCAGCTCCCAGAGCTGCCACATCCCTGTCCCACCTGGATCCTGCAGGTTTGGGGTGCTCAGGGCAGTGGGACACAGGGAGGCACCAGCAGCTCCGTGCTGGGCTGTAAAGAGTGCTGGAAAACCTCAGCCCTGCACGGGAGACACAACAAAACAACAGCAAAAAGTTAAATTTAGTGTCTGCACTGGTGCAGGGGAGGTTTGGGCAGACACAGCTGGGAAGATGGACCCGGTTCCTGGGGCTTTATTGCTGCAGATTTAGGGCAGAGCACGGGAAAAGGGATCTGCAGTGGCTGCAGGCAGGTCCCAGCAGTGCTCCTGGGCTCAGCCTGCCTGAGAGCAGAGTATTTCACACTGCAGCCATTAAATGTGAAAGCCCTTTCACCTGCTTTTTACCTTTTGGGTCAGTCGGATCACAAAAGGAAAAATATACCCAGGCCAGAAGACAATGTGGATAGAGCCTGCTGTCTGTGATTTATTGTTTTAATTAAAAGCTTTTTAAGCTTTAATTAAAAAGGTACATCAGCACTCAGTATTCAAGAAAAATGCCTTTGTGTTTAGGTCAATTGAATAACGTAAAATATAATGAGATACATATTTCTAGTCTGGGGTTTCACATGGAAAAAAGCAATATACATAATTAAAAAGTAAATTCAAACTGATAGAAGGGAGCTGTTGGCAGGCAAAATAAAAGGTTTGCTTTAGATTAACACCAGTAACGAGGATGTTTTTTTTATTTGCTCCCTGTAACATCCCTTAAAAACCCCATGGTACAAATGATTCGAGTTCATGGATGTGCATCCACAGCCAGGTCGTTTTTCCTGATGCTGATGGTGCTGGGAGGGAGCAGAGGGTGACAGCTGGGAGGGACAAGCTGTGGCACAGAAATTGGGACTTTTCTGCCCTGGGAAGCCCCTGGAGTGGGAGGGGGCCCTGCCCAGGCAAGGAGTGAGATTGCAGGTCCCAGATGGGCTTCCAGGGTTCTACAGCCCCCAGTGCCAGCTCTGTGGGGTGTTATTGTTGTGGTCTGTGTATTAACAAAGGACTCTTGACAATATTAGAAGGTTAAATATGATTTATTAACATGATTTTATAATACAAAGGATTTGGGTTATTATTTGCTCAGTCTGGACTAATCTGAAGCTGCTGCTTCCAGCTCCGACCAAGGAATGCCAGAACAGCTTACACAATCAGAGATAACAACTTTTCACCTCATAGGCTGAAAGAAAGAAAACTCCCATCTCTCATATCAAGAGACAAGCAGAGAAATCCAAATGTTCTTAAAACACAACTCAGAGATTTGTTTACAGAAACTTGTATAGAGTAAAAAACAGTAAAAAAATGTTTTCCCATAGAAAAAAAATTTTNCTCTGAACATTTCCTTTCCCTGAGATCCCAGTTCTTGTTCCTCCATCCCCCTGAGCATTTCCTTTCCCTGATCCCAACTCTTGTTCTTCCATCCCCCTGAACATTTCCTTTCCCTGATCCCAGCTCTTGTTCCTCCATCCCCACTGAATATTTCCTTTCCCTGATCCCAACTCTTGTTCTTCCATCCCCCTGAACATTTCCTTTCCCTGATCCCAGCTCTTGTTCCTCCATCCCCACTGAATATTTCCTTTCCCTGATCCCAACTCTTGTTCTTCCATCCCCCTGAACATTTCCTTTCCCTGATCCCAGCTCTTGTTCCTCCATCCCCACTGAATATTTCCTTTCCCTGATCCCAGCTCCTGTTCCTCCATCCCCCTGAACATTTCCTTTCCCTGATCCCAGCTCTTGTTCCTCCATCCCCACTGAATATTTCCTTTCCCTGATCCCAACTCTTGTTCTTCCATCCCCCTGAACATTTCCTTTCCCTGATCCCAGCTCTTGTTCCTCCATCCCCACTGAATATTTCCTTTCCCTGATCCCAGCTCCTGTTCCTCCATCCCCCTGAACATTTCCTTTCCCTGATCCCAGCTCTTGTTCCTCCATCCCCACTGAATATTTCCTTTCCCTGATCCCAACTCTTGTTCTTCCATCCCCCTGAACATTTCCTTTCCCTGATCCCAGCTCTTGTTCCTCCATCCCCACTGAATATTTCCTTTCCCTGATCCCAGCTCCTGTTCCTCCATCCCCCTGAACATTTCCTTTCCCTGATCCCAGCTCTTGTTCCTCCATCCCCACTGAATATTTCCTTTCCCTGATCCCAGCTCCTGTTCCTCCATCCCCCTGAACATTTCCTTTCCCTGATCCCAGCTCCTGTTCCTCCATCCCCCTGAACATTTCCTTTCCCAAACCCCCCTGCAGCATTTGGAGTTCCAGTCCTGGGATTCACTCACGGAGCCACAGGGTGCCACAAAATTGTCCCCAATGGCTTATTCCTGCCTTGGGATCCATGTTCTTTCAGAGCCACCAGGAAATTCCAGTTTCTGTGGGTTTAGAGGGGGAAAACCTTTCAGTAAAGGTGTAGACACAGCAAATAGAAACCATTTCTCATCCTGGTCTTTTCTTTACCTAAGCCAACCTAAAGTTCTGTGAAGTAATTTATCAATTTCCTAAGAACAAAATATTTTGATGCCTTTAGAAAAGTCTGAAAACATATAGAAAAAAAATTACATTTTCTTCAAAATGGTAAGATTTGATCTTTTTTCTTTACTTTTTGAAGTTACAAATACTATGGGTAGAGTTTTCTGTGCCTGTGGTTTTAGTGCTCCAAGGTTCTCACAGCCACAGAGATTCTGAAGTTTGTAGGTACAAGTCAGAAGTTAGAGGGAACTGAGGGAAAATTATTTCTAATCTTAATTTGTTATTTTCTTTTATTAGAACGTTTTTTCAGCAGGCCATCATTACATGTCAACATTGTAAACAGAAGTGCTAAGGAGAATTTGTGAGGATTTGTTTTAACAGATTTTGACTCAAAAATCTCATTTTGGTTTTATTGGTATCAACACTCAAATGTACTTGTATTGCAGGTAAATGGAGAGATTTCATCCCAAACCAGGTTTCCTCCAAAAATCTCCTCATGCCAAGGTCACTGCCAAGGGAAGGCTTTAGACAGTGCACTGTGGTTATTTTGTTTAGTTCTCAATTTCCTCTTTGTGCTCCAAAAGGGACAAGTACAGGGCCTAGAGCAGCATAATTTCCATTTGCATGTTTAATTTAGGATGCCAAATCCTTCTGGGGTTTTTCCCCGTGTTTTTGTTTAATGGGAAAATCCCTCTCTGGGCAGCCAGGTTCTGCTGTCACCTGGCAGGAAAGCCCCGAGAGTGGGGGCTGTGTCCCCACAGCAGAGGGGCAGTGACCAGGGACAGCCAGGTGCAGGAAATGCAGAATTAAGGCAGTGTTTAAAGGAGGGGAGGCTGAAGGGAGGGTTTGTTGTGTGGGGTTTTGGAGCAGGAGAGGGTCCAGCAAGAACCAGGTGCAGGAAATGCAGAATTAAGGCAGTGTTTAAAAGAGGGGAGGCTGAAGGGAGGAATTGTTGTGTGGGGTTTTGGAGGGCTCAGCTCCCTCCCTGCTGTGCTGGGCACGTGGAGCCCCTGGCTGGCCTGAGGAGCAGCACAGGTGGGTTTCTCTTCATTAACAAATCTGAGCGTTTAAAAGCAGGCTGTTTGGGAAGCAGAGAACTCAGTTTTTAGGGTGGTTTTTTGTTTGTTTTTTGTACAGCGCCCTTGCCAGTGTTTCTGGCAGCCCCCCTGGCTCAGGTGTGTGGGGTGGAGCTCTCTGGGGCTCACGTAAAGTTTGGGAGGAAGAGGTGTGCTGTGCAAAATGGGGCTGGAAAAGGAAAAACCCCTTTTTTGGGAGAGCTGCAGAGGGAGGGGGTGCTGCTGTCCCTGGCAGGCTCTGTGCCCCGTGCCCTGCCCAGGTGTGCAGAGGGCAGGCTCTGTGCCCGTGCCCTGCCCAGGTGTGCAGAGGGGCAGGGTCTGTGCCCCGTGCCCTGCCCAGGTGTGCAGAGGGCAGGCTCTGTGCCCCGTGCCCTGCCCAGGTGTGCAGAGGGCAGGCTCTGTGCCCGTGCCCTGCCCAGGTGTGCAGAGGGCAGGGTCTGTGCCTGCCCCAGGAGCTGTTCCATCCAACCCCAGGGATTTCCCCTCCTGGCAGTGCCCTGGCCCCAGCCGGGTCTCCTGTGCTGCCCGGACAGATAAAGGGAATTATTGCACCCTGAGCGGGTTTTGGGTGCTGGCTGCTGTGTCTGGGCTGGCTGCAGAGCTCACTTGTCCATCTCCTGGCCCTGCAGTGCTCTCTTTAGTCTGTGTTTGTTTTTCTTTGCAGCCTTTTCCTCCCCTCCACTTTACTGTCCGGCCCCCTTTTACCCCGAGGGGTTTAATTTTCTTGTAGATTATCTGGCTAAGCTAAAACGAGCCAACGGTTGAATTAACATCTCTTTATTTTGCTGTTAATTGCCACTTGACCAGCTACTCCAAAATCACGCTGTGAAGCTGCGTAATGAAAGAATCCACATTGAGAATGTGTCTTTTTTTTTTCCTAATTTAAAATCAAACCTGTTTTTTTTTTTGTTTGTTTTGTTTTGGTTTTTTTTTTTTTTTGCATTAATGAGCTTCACAGGAACCCACCAGGGCTCTGGAAAGGCTTTGCTGGGGGAAGTGTTGGGGTTCCCCTTCCCCCTCCAGTTGCTTTTTATAACTTATTCCAGCCCTTGGGTGCATTTGTCAGTCTGTGCTGTACGTTGTGGCCGTGAGTGTGTTTGGTATTGACTGTTCCTGTTGGGAACTCTGCCATTTCCTGGGTGATTTCTGTGTTCTCCCTCACCCCCAGAGTGCTGCAGCAAGCTCTGGGTGCTCCTGCTCGGTGAATTCCTCTGTTCCTCCCCCAGCAGCCAGGGCAGGTCACCCTCACCTTTCTGTTTGAGCCTGCCCTGCCATCCCCCTCACTCCTTCAGGTGAGCTCCTTGGGCCCCTGTTCTCCTTGCTCACATTTCTGTAAATTTAAAATGACTGCACTGGCTCAGCAATCTGTTCCTGTTTAAAGGGAAGTCAACTCAATTTTCCTCTTCTTACAAAGTGCCTGGGTCTCCCAGGCACACAGAAAAACCCATGTAACAGTCTTGTAGAGATGGAGCTTGATTTTTCTGAGGTCTTACTTAGCGTTGCAAAAATACTCCCCGTGAATGCTGCAGAAAACCCCAGCAGGTGCTTCTGCTCTGCTTTGCTGCCTCTCTGTACTGAGTTATTATTAGAAATTAACGTTTCCAGGATTTTTATTCAGTTATGTGCTGCTGAGGGTCATGCAGCCCTGTCCAAGATCACAGTGATGCCCTCCAAACAGGGTTTGTGCTTTTTGTTAGTGAGCTGCATCCCTGTTTCTTGTCATTCTTAGCGAGCTCATGTCTGTTTCTTGTGCCTCTTTCCTTTTTTTTCCCTATGGCCTGGCCAGGCTGTTCGTATTCAGCTGATCACTAAATAACATTTGGTCTGTGGTGGAAATGTTTCCAGTCTATCTGCTCATCACTTCTCATCTGTGTCAGGCACAAATTGCAAGACTACCAGAGACAGGAACTTTTTTTTTTTTTTTTTTTTTTTGGTGGGAGTAAGGAAAAAAGGGGNTTTTTTTTTTTTTTTGTGGTGGAAGTAGAGAAGAAGTGGCACCTCCTGTGTTTTCTGTTCTCCCCCTCTGTAGTCAGGGCAAGGAAGGGGTCTCTGGGTTGTGCTTCTTTGATATCCCATTTTTCTTCCAATTCCTGCAACTGAAAGCCCAAACTGGCAGGGATGGAGCAGCAAAGGGAAAGAAAAGGCTGAAAAACTCCAGGCAGGTGACATGTCCAGCACTGCCTGAGGTGTGCCCTGATCAGGACAAGGAGAGGAGCAAAGAAACCTCCTGGGCCTTGGGGGCTCAGGCTGTGCCTGCTCAGCAGCACAAAATGGGCTGAAAACTTCCCCAGAACACTCACAGAAACAAATGAAAAATAAACAATGGGTTTCTGCCAGCACTGGCTGGGGTGTGCTGGGGGCTTGTCATTAGTGCAAAACCATCAGAAAAGGAAAACTGGTCTCAGTGGAAGCAGGGGAGTTCAGTGCTTGTGTCTCCTGGAGGGTGCTGGTTCTGCAGCAGGAGGGGAGCTGGAGTTCAGGGAGACCAGCTCGGGGGTGTGCAGAGAAGGAAATGTGAGCAATCTGGATTAAAAGCCATGATTTAACCCAGGCCTGCTCCTGATATGTCCATGGTTATGCTAAAGTTGTACAGAAGGACAAAGCAGGCGTTGGCCAGGCTCTGCAGAGGCTCCAGGGGTGTTTTCCCTCTGCTGGGCCTGAGCTGTGTGCTTTGCCCCGCTCAGCTGTGACAGAGCCTGGCTTAACCTGCCTCACACCTGAGAATGAAATCCCAGCCCACATTCTCCTCCTGGGTCTCACACCTGGCTCAGCCCCAGCCAGGGCTGTGTGAGGCTGTTTGAGCCAGGCTCAGCAGAGCAGGTTCTAAACAAGCCCAGAGCTGAGCCAGGCTCAACTCAGGGCTGTGTGAGGCTGTTTGAGCCAGGCTCAGCAGAGCAGGTTCTAAACAAACCCAGAGCAGCAGCCCAGGGCTGCAGTGTGTGACCTTCCCCGGGCTGTGTGACCTTCCCCGGGCTGTGTGACATTCCCCAGGCTGTGTGACGCTCTGTGCCTGTTCCTTGGGAAGCAGGGATGCAGCTGGAACAAAAAGCAGCAGCTCAGATGAAGACAAGTTGCAGCTCTCTCAGTAGTGGGTGCTGGGGCTGTTTCTAGAGCCATGCTGACCAGCTGGGGCACAGAGCTGCTCTCAAACACCCCGAGTCACCTGGAGCCCAGTCCTGCTGGGCTCTGCTCTCTTGGGAAGCTGTTTGGCAGTGCTGAAACCAGTTGGGAGTAAAACCTGACACAATGAACTTGAATTGTCTTTCAAACTGATGTCATTTTGGTGACTGCTCCTGATTTATTGTTCTTATTGCAAGCTTGGGGTTTTTTAAAGGCTTAGCCTTGGCAGAGCTGGTTTGAGCAGCCATCCCTCCCCAGGCAGGACCTTCCCCCAGCCCTGGGGGCTGCCTGGGCAGGGCATGGCCCACACCTGAGGCTCAGGGGAGTGGCTGCCCACGCTGGATGGCTCAGCCTTGGCCAGGGGGATCCCTGGGCAATGTCCTGGTGTCATTGCAGGCAGCTCCCTGTGCTGCTCCCCTTTCTGAGAGTGACACGCCTCTGCTTTAGCCAGGGCCATCAGGAAAATTCAATTACTTGGCCAACCACTATTTTCCAGGGCAGGATACCTGGGCTGTTGTCATGTGGGAGCTTTCTCTGGAGCAGAGTGGGTTTTGCCCTCTCCACACAGCTGGTTTAATTTGTATTCAAGCTTCAGAAGACTGCAGGGTCAATGTGAGCAGATTTCAGAGCAGAATTACAAGTGGGGTTTCAGGCAGGTTGCAGAACGTGGGATGAAGGATTCTGGCAGCCAGGACTGGTGTGGTTGGAGCAGGGAAGTGCAGCTGGAGATGTTCCTGGCCTTGTTTTTCCTGCCCCTCCTTACCTCCATCCTTCCCAGCACATTTTGAGGCCGTGGGCTGAGGGATAATTTGGCACATGCAATCCTTGTTAAGCAAATGTTAACAGCAGCTGTTTGGTGTTTTAGTGGTTGTGTCTCAAATCCTGCCCTGTGGCAGTGTCACACAGCTCCTCCCTTGCTCTGGCTCTGTTCCATCTCTGATCCATCAGGTGTCCTGTCTGTCTCTCCCACCCCATCCTTCCCTGCCATTCCTCAGGCTGTATCCCTTCCTCTGGCTTTATTCCATCTCTGCTCCATCAGGTGTCCTGGCTGCCTCTCCCACCTCACCATTCCTCAGGCTGTATCCCCTTCCTCTGGCTTTATTCCATCTCTGCTCCATCAGGTGTCCTGGCTGCCTCTCCCACCTCACCATTCCTCAGGCTGTATCCCCTTCCTCTGGCTTTATTCCATCTCTGCTCCATCAGGTGTCCTGGCTGCCTCTCCCACCTCACCATTCCTCAGGCTGTATCCCCTTCCTCCACCTCTCCCCGTCGTTCTCCTTGCTCTCCCTGCTCCTGTCTCCCACGTTCCCAGGATTCATTCCAGAGCCACCTTTGCCCACGTTTTCCACCCTCCAGAAACCCAGACACATTTATGAACGAACACAAAGCACGTTCCAGCTGCTCCTGCAGAGCCCATCCCCTGCCCAGGAGCAGCTCCTGCCCCCCTCTCTGGGTGCTGCCTCTGTGCTGCTGCTGATTTCTGCACGTGAGGTTTGTGGAGGCTGGAGCCTGCTCCTGGTGCCTCAGGTCCTGCAGGGAAATCCCAGGGACAATCACCAGGAGCACTTTTACCACAACCTGCCATTTAGTGTTTCTTGCTTCTGGCCCACCAGCAGTTTGCATAATTTTTGGGTTTTTTTTAAACCCAGCCCTAATGTGGATTCACTGGAAGTGCATTTTGCAGACTGAAGGCCGAAATGTCATTGCAATCTTCCTGCTCTTCCCCATTAATCCTTGTGTTCCCTCCACTTCTGTGTCAGCTTTCTCAGGCAAAATTCAGTTTTTCTCTGTATGCCCAGGTGTCTCCAGCCCTCCTGAGGATTTGGGTGTTCAGGTGGATCCCCCTGTTTGATGATCCATCTCTTGGCTGTCTGCAGCTCAGGATTTTCTGCCACCAAAATCTCTCCTGCTTCCCCCTGTGCTCACAGCTCCTAAAGGAGCAAACTCCTGCCTACCCAATGCCCTGTGGGAGCTGTCTGCTCCTCTTTTAGCCTTTTATTTTACCCTGGAGCAGGTACCCACCTCTCTGTGTCCTTTCAGCTACAAACTGGAGCAGTGAGAGTTAAAATCAGCTTCATCCATCAGTTCCTGGAAAGCACTTTTGGGTTAACACCAAACTCTTACTCTTTACTGTAGGAGGGTTTTAAATGTGGTTGTTTTGCAGGAATAGACTTTAGAGGAGCAGCACAGAAAATACTCTGAACTATGACTAAGAGCCAGTGATCACCAGGGTAATCTCCATCTGGTTTGCAAAATAATTGTATTGCTGTTGGCCAGTAAAACCATTTTCAGATGAATCCCAGAATTCCAGCCTGGTTTGGGTTGGAAGGGCCCTCAAATCCCACGCAGTGCCACCCCTGCCATGGCAGGGACACCTCCCACTGTCCCAGGCTGCTCCCAGCCCCAGTGTCCAGCCTGGCCTTGGGCACTGCCAGGGATCCAGGGGCAGCCACAGCTGCTCTGGGCACCCTGTGCCAGGGCCTGCCCACCCTCCCAGGGAACAATTCCCAATTCCCAATATCCCATCCAGCCCTGCCCTCTGGCAGTGGGAGCCTGCAGAGCCTGTATCCCTCTATCCCAACACTCTGGGGTCCCCCCTGAGCCCCTGGGTTTGCCCAGGGCTGTTTCTGTTCCTGGCACGTGGGGTTTGCCTGCCCTGCCCAGTGAGGTGGAAGCCTCAAAGAGAGGCAGCTCTGGGCTCACAGGCTCAGCAGGCAGTGCCAGGTGTCCTTTGGGGGCTCTGCTGTCCCACCCAGCCAACCCAGGCTGCAAACACCTGGTTTTGGCACTGCTGATTTTTTCTGGCACTGCTGAGTTTTTCTGGCACTGCCTGGTTTCGTTCTGTGAGATGACTGCAGTACCTGGAGATGGTGGGGGGAGCTGGAGGTAACACACCCATTTAAATAATGCAGCTAAATACTGCTAAATTGTGTATTTCCCTTTGCTCACTTGCTGCTCTGCTTCAGTTTTGTGATGCCTGTTCCTGGAGAGCAGCAGTTTTTCCAAAGGAAAGGCCAGGCTGATTCCAGGTGTGATCCAGGGGTTTTATCTGTTGGTGTGTATCCCTGTAGGTACAATATATGTGTGTGTAAGTACACAGCTGCTGTGCAAACTCAACCCCACGCTCTGGTGCTCCCTTCTTGGTGCTTGTCCAACACTGGGAGCAGCTCAAACCTGCTGAGAGAGGTCCAGGGTGGCAGATCAGGGATGTTGGGGTTTATCTGGCACCGATGTGACAGTGGGAAAAAAAGTAAAGGTGTGAAATAAGGTGTAAAACCCCAGCCCAAAACAACCAGGCAAATAAAAGCTCAAAAACCCACCTAGAAAAGAGATTTTCAGCTGCAAGAAGCAGAGTGTAAGTGGGAAGTTAGGCTTGTCCCAGCTTTGGCAGATCTCAGGGCACCTAATGATGCACATGGGAAAAATCCAGTGTGCCTTGACAGCACTGAACAGAGAGAGATGTAAGGAAGGAAACAGGGGCTTGCCTTCAGATTGTGCTGCAATCCAGAAGGCAAGAAAGAGCTTATTAGAGGCCCAGGGAGGAGTAGGAGCAGATGAACTGTGAAATATGACATTCTTTTATAGGGACAGAACACGGATCAGGGGAGTAGGCAGTGCAATAAGAGATGAGCCAAAAGGGGCTTTTAAAGCACCTGCCCAGGAACACCTCTCCTGCCTTGTCCACGTTTTTTCCCACTTTTCAGCCCACTGAGTGCCTTTATCAGTGCTGTGCTGGCAGTGCAGGGCTTGTGTTTCCTCTCCCCTCGCTCCAGGTCTGTGGGGTTTGTGGGATGAGGGTTCCTGTGCTGTCCCATCAGCTGGGGCTATCCATGTGCTTGTGAGGGACAAACCCTCCCAGCAAACTCCCTGTTCTTCTGCCCTCCTGCGTGGCCTTGCTCTGCTCTCTGTTTTCACTCTTCCAGTAGAAATTTGTGGAGGGGGGCCCCGTGTTCACACTCAGACTGTGGGAGGAGAGCCTTCCCAGAAGTGTGAGTGCTGCCAAGGCCTGGGAGGATGGAGGTGCCTTTTCCTTGCTGGAATGGCAGCCCAGGCAGGGCCCCAGTGCCAGCTTAGAGCAGTGGCACAGCCCACAGTGCTGGGATGTGCTGAGGAAAGCTGGGCTGGCTCCAGATGTTCCTGGGATCTGGGCTGAGCAGGCAGCAGCACTGGGGCTGGGGCAGCTCCTCTCCAGGGGATGAGCTCACCTGCAGGGAGGTTCAGGGACCAGGCAGCCTGTGGGAGCCAGCTTGGACTGCAATGCACACACATGTTTTATATATTTATATATTTATATTCTGAAAACATCTGCCTGGACCCAGCCCCATTAAACTGCAGAGAGGTCTCTGTTGCTTTGGCTTTCTTCTCCCAGCTCCTGGAGCTGTGCTTTGAACAGACTGACCCAGCAACGAGCCCCTTACCCACCAGGCTTGAGCATGAACTATTCTCAAAACATATTTCATCAAAACCTGCGAGATGTGACCCAGAAAACACGATCCCTTGAGAGGATGTGTTGCTTATTTTCCTTCAATTCTTTCTCTTCATTGCAAAACAGTTTGGTGGTAAATTGCTGGGATGAAATATGGAAGGGCAGGGTTTAAATCTTTGCTGCCTCAGAAGCTTCAGCTAAACACATCTCCCTCCCTTGGGATCTGCCTGATTTTTCTGTTTGCTGGGAAAGGGACCCCTCTCACCCACCCTGGTGTGGGAAAGGTGCCAGAGTCCCCTGGGCTCAGGAGAAGCAAAGGAGGAGATGTTACTGTAGTGGGGAACAGGGAGTTTGGGTCCATTTACATATAAAATATATTAACAATCCTGAAAAAAAGGGTGCTTGGCTGCTGCACTTGTCTTTTGGAGGGTGTTCAAAGGTAGCTCTGAATGGGTGAGAATTCCATTTTCTGGCACCTATGTACAGTTAAGGAGTGTGGCCCCAAATGGTTTCTCTGCCCTTCCTGTCACCTCCCTGGACCCTCAGAGATGAAATATTCTGGCTGTGAGGAGGAGCCCGGGAGCCAACCCCATTGCCTGTGTGATCCATGACCTTGTTCCTTGGGCCCCTCTGTGCCTGTCCCCTGAGCCTGGTGCTCTCCCAGCAGTGGCAGAGCCCTGTCCTGCCTCGGGCTGGGGGCAGGAGCTCAGGGATGTCCTTGGCGTTCCTGGATCTTTAACTGCACTGGGAACCGAGCTGATCCCTTGCTCGTGAGCTTTACAGCTAAAGGACATAAAATAAGTCTTTGCTGGAGTGGAGCAAATGTTTTGCAGCTCGTACAGCCCCCCTGGGCTCAGACGTTGTGAGGCTGTTGATAATTTCAGGTTCATTTCTTACTGTCCTTGCACTGGAGAGCTCAGAGCCCTCTTAGTGGTTTTTAAGCCTGAGCAGATGGAATAATAAGAGTGGCTATGGCAATGAAACTTATAATTTGTGACATAAAAAGTGGCAAATATTCTTATTCTGGGCATTTGGTAATGATTAATTTATACTGCTTTATTTTCTGCCTCAGTCGTATTTCACTTCAGCCAGTGGTGAGGGTTGTGTGAGGAGCAGAACATGCTGTGTACTACAAAATCAGGTGGCAAGGGACGAAGGAGTGGAGCCTGAATTATTTTGTACAATCACCTGATGAGGTCATGCTGTGTTAAGAAAATACATGTTTCATTCCCTATCAATTACTCAGGGCTTTAGTAGCCAAAACTCACCTGTGGTTGAGTCCAGTCCCAGAGAGCCTGAGCCCCAGGGCTTCCTCCTGCTGAGCCAGTGCCAGGCTGGCATCCCCTGGCATCTTTCTGTGTTTGCTGGGGCTAATGTGGGATTGCTGCAGGGGGAAAGCCACAGATGTGTGAGTGCCACTCTGTAATTCCCAGGGAACAGGGACAGGAGGAGAGGGAACGGCCTCAGGCTGGCCCAGGGGAGCTCAGGGTGGCACCAGCAGGAATTTCCCCATGGAAAGGGAGCTCAGGCCTTGGAGCTGCCCAGGGAGGGTTGGAGTGCCCATCCCTGGAGGTGTCACTGGCACTCAGGGCTCTGGGTTGGGCACAGCTGGGACTCCCTGGGCTGGGAGGGATTTTCCAACCTCTGGGATTCTGGGATAAAATTATTGTGAATGATCCCATAGGGCTCAATCCCGGAGAGCTCAGACTGTCCGTAAAACCTGTGTGAGTCCTAAAAGGAGGAAGGGTCAGGATTGGTGTGGAGTTGGGTGCCTTCATCTCTCCCAACCCCATTCCATAACCTGCCAGCCCTTGGAAACCCCCAGGAAGCTTTACCCTCCATCAGAGATTTGATAGATGCTTTCCCATGCCAGAGCAGCAGCTGCTCAGATCTTTGGTCACACAAATTTTTCCTGCTGCTCTCGAGGACAGGGAGAAGAGCAACACTCCCAGTCCTGTCTGTCAGACAATGTTTTTCCTGACAGATACTTTGAATTTTGACAAATGTTGAAGGAGAAACAAGTATGGGCTCCCTTCCTACTTCCCCCAAAGATGTCATGTCTGCAGGATTCCTTCTGGGACTTTGTGTCACCAGCACCCAGCTGGGGATTCCTGTGGGGAGTCTGAGTCTGCAGGAGTGAACGAAAACTTCACTTTACAGTGAATTCCAAGGGGCACAGGAGGTCTAAAAGTGTTATTTCCCAAATAATGGCACTGCAGCAGCTGAGCTCTCCCCAGCACCCAGGCTGGGGGGCTGCAGACAGGGCTGCCCAGCAGGTCCCATCAGGAGGGGCTCATCCATATCCATCAGCACCGGGGTCCCAGCAGATAAATCCCAGCACTGCACAAGCTGTAATGGACACAGCACCTGGGCAGCAAGGAGAGCATGGGGTGGGCCACTACTGAAGATGGATTAGCAGGATCTGCTGGTGAGTGCTAATGCTCCTGAATCACAGGGGTGTTTTCTACTCAACACGTGAAAGGTGAAATTAAAGTCCTTCCAAAGAGCTCCTTCAAAACCCAGTCTCAGCACTGCTGCTGCTGAGCTCTTGCCTAAAGATGAAAATCTCCATCTCAGCAGAGCTTGGAACTCGAGCCAAAGCCCTGGGGAAGGGAGGCTGGAGCTGGGTCCTGCTGGGGCTGAGCTGGAATTCCCTGACACAGCAGCTCAGGTGCTCTGCAGCCATCCCTCTGCAGCATGGTCACCCCAGCTGAGCTGGCTTCACTCCCCCTGCATGGCTCCAGGTGAGTGTTCCAGTGAAAAATGGGAAAGGAAGGTGAGGAGAAGGTTCGTGCCTTTCAGGTGAGATAGAATTCACTCTTCTGGGAGAGAAAAGCAGGTGAGCTAGGTTTGTGTGTGGCTGTGCTTCCAGCCAGGCCCAGTCCCCATCTGTCACTGAAGTGCAGCTCCAGGACCCTGCTGTCACCCTGGGGTCACAGACACCAGAGCAGGGCCAGGGGGCTCAGGGAGTGTGGCAGTGAGGGGCTGGGGTGACAACAGAGCTCTTTGCCGTGGCCTGTGTGGAGCTGCTGGACACAGAAGGGACACAAAAAATCCAGCCAGGGAATCCAGGGCTGCTCTCAGCAATGAGATGACAAAGTCCCCCCAAATTTACCCCCAGGAGCTGCAAATGAAGCACAGCCCTGGTGCCACAATGAGCACGTCCATGTCTCCCTCCAGGCAGGGGCTCTCTGCTTTTCATTTCTTTGTGATTTCTGAGCAGGACCCTCAGCAAAGCTTTGTTCTGCTGCAGGGACACTGGAACACTGAGGCAGCACAAGTGCCTCTATTAATTTTGGAGAGCTTTGCCTGGCAGGTGCTCTCAAGTGTGGGTTTGTGCTGTTGAACAGGAATGGCTCTTGCTGGCCTCTGGAGGCTTTGTTCCTTGAATTGTTGGTGCAATTATGTCCCTGGCTGCAGGAGGCACCTCTTGCCTCACTCCCTTTGTTTCTGTCTCCTCTCCTTGCTGCTTTTTCAAGGAAGAAAATCGCTCCGTTCACACCAGGGGCTCAGTGCCACCCCAAGGCAGGTAAATCTGTAATTGCAGGATCCCAGAGCATGGCTGCTCTCATCCTTCAGCAGAGAAAAAGCACCTCTGAAATGCTGTTTGGACAGGACTGTGGGGGCTGCTGGTGGCTTTAACTCTGCCCTTGGTGCAACCCCACTGAAAGATAGAGGCCATTTGGAGGTCACTGCCAAATAATGCTCCTGCTGTAGTGGGGAAATAGACCTTTGACTAATGTGGCATTTCTTTGTGCATTTAAGTCACAAAAAGCTCCCCTTCCTGAAAGGCTGCTCGGGAGAAGTCAAAATACTGTTCCTCTTTCCTGTAAATAAATGCTGTAGATTTGACAGCCGTCACGGACCTGACTTTAAATTTATTCTTTGTATACACAGTTTATCAAAAGGGGTTAGAAACATCATTTTAAAACAATGCTTTGCTGCTCTCTGAAAACACAACGTGTAAATAAAATTTCCTCAAGCATTTCATTTATACTTTGGCTTTTGGATCCAGACTTTGGAAACCGATCTCTGTTGTAACATGAATTCATCTGACTGACCTAAATTACCTTTATGTGCAGAGCCTTTCCTTGTCTGAGGGAGTGGGAAATGTGGTGAGTGCAAGAGGAGTTTTGGTGTTGGGAGAGTGTGGCTGTGCCCCCTTCTGCTGATGCCTTGTTCAGCTGCCCTAGAGCAGAGGCTGGGCAGAGTTCCAGAATAAAGCAGGGATTTATTAAAAGGATTTCCTCCATGGATCCACCTTGGGCAGCACAAGAGCCCAGCCAGGGCTGCACCCAAGATGAACCAAAATGGTCCCAAAATGGACACCGGGCACGGGCTCTGGCACTTTTATCAGTTCTGCTCCATTTGCAGATTGGAGTTCATTGTCCAGTTCCAGCTTTAGCCCATCAAGTCCCATCCTTCTTGTTTTTCTCTCCTCAGCCCACGTTGTTTGTGCTCTTGGGCCTGAGATTTGGATCATTTGTCCTTGGTCCCCAGCTGGAGAAGGAATTGTTTTGTCTCCCTGCTCTGTGCAGAGAGCTCCCCATCCCCTGATATGAAGCCCCAGCCCCACACACTAAAGCAGCACAAAGTCTGAAAAATACAAAAGCTAAAACCTGAGGCATCACTGCCAGGGCAGGGCTGAGTGCCCATCCCTGGGGGGATTTCACAACCAGGGTGGCACTTGGGGACACGGGACAGGGGTGGCCTTGGCGGTGCTGGGATGGTCTCAGTGGTCTGAGAGGCTTTTCCAAACAATTCTGGAATTTTCCAGGACTCTTCCCCCTTGACATGTTTAGGTTGCTTGATGTTGGCCATGTGCTAAGGGTCTGTGTTCAATATTCCCCTGGCTCTTAAAATCTTGGCAGGTTCCCTGTCCTGTGTGCCACAGGCTCCAGGCACTTGGCACTGGACAATCTCCTCTAGCTGAGCTGCCTCCTGAGCAGTCCCTGCATTGCTCATGCCTCTCCCCGAATTTCCTGGTGTTTATTCAGTTTTGCTCCCTAAATAATGTAGAAGTACATTTGTGCCTCTGTTTCCCAGCAGCAGAGTGTTCTCCTGGCTCTTGTATAATGCAATGGAGCTAAAATGATCCGTGTGCTGTGGCAGCACTGGGGTGCAGCTGGGATTCCCCTGAGCCCGAGGCAGTGCTGGGAATCAGCTCTGTGCTTTCCAGGAGGGAACACTGACCACTTGTGACAGGACACTCTTCCAGATCCCTCCTCCAGGGAGCTGCACAGATCTTCTGTCCAAGTTAATCTCGCAGGAGTAGGTTTGTGTTCTCCTTTTGGTGGGGATGGTAACCCAGAGGTGCTCGTGTCTTTGTGGGGAGGCTCAGGGGTGGCTGTCACACTGTCTGCAGTGCAGCAGCCACTGTCCCCAGCCTGGGGACAGCGTGGGGATTTGGGGTGTCCTGGGTAGGGCTGGATGGTCCCTGTGGGGATGTACTGGGGCTCTGACTCTCGTTAGGTGCCTTTAGGGACAGGAGCTGTGTTTGGGGCTGCTCACGGGCCCGTCCCCACTCAGGGCTGGGAGCAGAGGCTGTGCTGTGCAGAGACCTTGTCCTGCCCTCCCCCCTGACTGGATTCAGCTGTGGCTGTGACTTCAGTGTTTTCCTTCTCGGCTGCCCAGAGAATGGGATAAAACACTGCAGTTCTACTGTTGGGTTTTTGTAGCACAGGCAGAAATAAACCAAAGAGCCCCTGTAATTCTGCCATGAACTCACCACAGGCAGCAGTGATGGGCTGGTAAAACCCAGGCCATGCCTTCAGCTCTGCTCCTTCCCCAGCCCCATCCCACTGAACCCAGCTGCAGGGGCAGGGAAGGAGCAGAGCCGTGGAGCCCCAGGGACAGTGGCTGTCCCTGTGCTGGGGGAGCAGGAGCTGGCACTGGGATATGGCTCCAGAGAGCCATGTCTGGGTGCTCCCTGCTTTTCTGGGTCTTGCAGCTGCTCCTGCAGCTCTGGCTCCACCTGGGGCTGTGTTTCCCAGCCAGGCTGGGATCAAGGACTGCTGCTGCCTCCTCACATTTATTGCAGCTCCTGCCCTGACAGGGGGTTTGGTTGGTGGCTTTGTTTTGATGACCTGGTGGCAATGTTCCTGGAATTTTGATGTTCCGTTAATACTGGCAGCACTTTTCCCTTTCTGCTCTCCCTGTGGCCCACCTGGGAAGTTCCCTGGGCTCTGCAGCAGCTGTGTGTCCCCATCTGGCTGATCCATGGGCAGCAGAGCAAACAGGGGCTTGGGGCTTCAGCTCCTCCTCATGGCCAATTTTTCAGCCAATCAAGCTCAACCTCCATCCCATGGAACCACGATTATTCCTGGTTTGACACACTCCATCTATTTGCTTAATGAGAAAATAATTTCATCCTTGTTAAAACCACCTTCTCCTTTCCTCTCTTTCCTTACTGAGGGGATTTAACAGGTTTTCATTTGGCCTGCAGGGTCTTGGGTGTTGTGGTGGAGTGAGAAGTGGCAGTGTTGGAGATGATGCATTTGTTTGATAGTGAGAGGTGAGAACATGTAATATTATAAGTTGATGAAAATATCAAAAGGTGGCACCACTTGGGAGTAAGTAAATGCTGTCAAAATGGTATCTTTAACCTGTGAAATAGGGGAATTCCCAGTGGTGGACGTGCATACTCTTAGTACCCCTTGGAAAATAAACTTTGGAAGTGAGGGGGGAATCTCCCAGGTATATTGAAAACCAGCGCTTCTTATTAATATTGATCTGAATTCTGCTCTGGGCTCATCTCTTGGGATTTGTTTTTCTTTCTGTTGAAAGCAGCAGTGGCAGCTCCAGGGACTTTGGCTGGTGGGAATGAGTTGTCCCTGTCTGCACCTGGGCTGGTTTTGTTCACACTGCTCCCAAGGCCCTCACCCCGAGTTTGGGGGCTCTCCTGGGTGTCCCTGCCCTGCTGCCAGGCCAGGCTGGCCGGGTCGTGTCCCTCTGGCCAGGACACAGCGGGTGGGGTGGCAGTGCTGTGTCACCCGGGGGTGTCCCTGCCACCCCTGCCAGGTTTGTGTGCACCCTTCTCTGCTCTGGGCCCGCTCCTGTGGCTCTGTAATTCCACTGGGCTGTGATTTTCAGCTCTGTGATCTGCTCTCTGGTGGTTTTAACACAATGCCAGGGCTCTGAAGGTCAGAAAGGGGCTGCATTCCCTGGGGAAGGGTCTGAGAGGGCTTTTCCAGCCTGTGGTTCCATGCTCTGTGATGTTCCCCACACAGAAGCAGCTCTTGGAGCAGGTTTTGGGTCCTTTTCCCGTGAAACCCCAATATGAGGCTGCCCTGGCCCCACAGCTTTATCCAGGGCTGGGTTTCCCTGGGGACACACAGGACAGGGCTGAGCCCTTCTGGCCGTTCAGGCCCCTCTGGAAGGTGTGAAGGAGCAGGAAAGCCAACAGCTCCAGCATCTCTCCATCAGGTGTGCTCCCTGCAGGGCAGCTGGTTCAGCTGAGCAGGGAAACCCCTGGAGTGCCTCTGCTGGGAGCCCACAGGGCACTGGGAGCACTCTCACCCAGCAGAGTCATGTATTTATTCTGAATCATTTTCTTAATTCTGAATTACAGGCAAAACCTACTTCATCAGAGCTGCTCTTTTGCTTACTCTGCAGCATTACTAACCACCTGCTAAGCCTTTCTCTCACTTGTTGATGTATTACACAGAAAATGCAGAATTGGCTCTTGGGCAGCTCCTTAATTTAGGCAGGCCTTGAACATGTGCTACCTTGTTATCCACATTGGGGATAATCTGAAATTTGTACTTTTCTCCTGAATCCAAAATTCACCCAGAAATTAAATGTAATCCCAAGTGCTGGTTATCTGAATCCTTCAGACATCCCCCAAGTCACACAGCTAATCAGGATCATTGGGATGCAGCCTTTAAGCATCCTCATCTTATTCAGTCAGAAAAAATATCACTAAAGAATAAACCTCATTGCATGGCAAATCATCTGGATCCTTTTAGTAGGGTTTAACATTCTCATTTTCTCTTTTTTAGCATTTTCCATTAGGATCAGTGGGAAGGATTTGCCTTGAGCACCCATGGACACCTCTCTTTGGTAAGGAGTGGCAAAGTCAAATCCGTGGCTTTCAAAACCTGCTCCACAATTAAATTTTCTGAAAGCCCTATTGATTTTGAACAGGATTTTGTTTTTTGGGAGCTGATGGCAGTGGGTATTAGCAGGCAGACATGATTCAAAGCTGAGCTCTGCTGAGTGGCAGCTCATTTCACAGTTTACTGCAGCGCTGTGTGCATCTGTGAGGGGCAGGGCTGCAGGGTGAGTGCCAGCTCCCCACAGCCCCAGTACTCACACAGGGACGAGTTCCTGGGCTGGCACCGTCCCTGGGGGAGCCCCCAGACCTCCCAGCAGGCCCCATCCTTCCCCAGGGGTGTTCCCACTGGAAGGAACACCTGGGCCAGGTGTGCACCCTCCTGCTGGGGGAGGAGCAGCAGGCTCAGAGTTCAGCTCCCCTGCTCCTGTGGTTTTGTATTTTCCATGGGGCTGGACAGCTGCTGACCTTGGTCCTTCAGGCTGGGGCCCCTCTGCCCTGGAGCCAGGCTGGGACACCTGGGGGTGCTCACCTGGAGAGGAGAAGCTCCAGGGAGAGCTCAGAGCCCTTCCAGGGCCTGAAGGGGCTCCAGGAGAGCTGGAGAGGGACTGGGGACAAGGGATGGAGGGACAGGACACAGGGAATGGCTCCCAGTGCCAGAGGGCAGGGCTGGATGGGATCTTGGGAATTAGGAATTGTTCCCTGGGAGGGTGGGCAGGCCCTGGCACAGGGTGCCCAGAGCAGCTGTGGCTGCCCCTGGATCCCTGGCAGTGCCCAAGGCCAGGCTGGACACTGGGGCTGGGAGCAGCCTGGGACAGTGGGAGGTGTCCCTGCCATGGCAGGGGTGGGATGGGATCACAGAACCATGGAATGGTTTGAGATGGAAGGGATCTCAGGGGCCATCCTTGGCTCAGGCTGTTTCCATTCCCTCCAGCCCTTGCAGTTTCAGCCCCTGCTCTTTGCCTGCCAGGCCCTGTGCTGACAAAGTTCTGCCTCTCCGTTTCTCTGTTTAACACTTTTTGGTTAAGTGTTCTCAGCTCTCGTTAGTGTCATCTTCCACCCCTCCCTGCCACACCTGTGACAGAATTGTGTGTGAGCAACTGATTTGGATGGGAAACTGATCCAGATGTGGAGTTTGAGCAGGGTGTTCCTGCCTCAGACCAAGCCATGTGTGGATGTAGTTTTGCTTCTCCTTTACTGCCTGCTCCTTTCCTTCTCCCCCTCGTTATTTCTGTGCAGGGAACCCGCTGCCCTGTTGGGTTGCTGGGATCACGGTGGTGCTGCTGGGAAGCTGCTGCAGTGTCAGATTCTCTCCCTGGTCCCTGAACACCCCGAGCCTCAGTGAGCCCCTGGGCACGTGCAGCCCATCAGCTGCCAGGCTCAGCACGGCTGCACCAGCAAAGCCTTCTCTTCAGCACGTTATTTAATCCAATTTCTCTTCTGTGTGTTTGAGAGGCAGTGATGGGAAGCAAAGAGCTGAAGATTGGAATAACTTAGAGGCATCACAGTACAGGAGTGCGTGGGGAAGGGGGAGGACTCGCCCAGCTGTATTTTGCTGTCGTTTCTCTAATGATAACACTTAAATGGGCCCATTATCCATTCTGAAATGCAATTGTGGCAATGTACAATTTCCTGCGCTGCACTGAGCGAGGGACTTGACCTATTTAAATCTCAGAAGGAGAGAAAGAAAATGATGGTGTGTCATTCCCTGCACCTGGAACTTGCAGACTTGCAAAAATTGCTCCTGGCTGGGGCTGTTCCTGTGAGGCTCCACAGCCCCCGGGGCTGTCACAGGGACCAGAGCTCCCCACAGCCCTGAGTTCACCCTGCTCCTGCCAGGGGAGCTCTGGGAGCCAAACCCCTTCCCAAAGTCATTGGGTTCTGCACAGTTCCTCCATCTGCTGCCAGCTGGCCTGGGGGAAAATCCTGGAGACTTCCACAGTTGTGCTCCAGAGTAGATTGGAGATGCAGTGGGGTAGGGCAGGAAAGGAGGGATTTAGATGGGATATTGGGATATTGATTTAGAGTAGATGTTGGGCAGGAATTCTTCCCTGTGAGGGTGGGCAGGCCCTGGCACAGGTGCCCAGAGCAGCTGTGGCTGCCCCTGGATCCCTGGCAGTGCCCCAGGCCAGGCTGGACACTGGGGCTGGGAGCAGCCTGGGACAGTGGGAGGTGTCCCTGCCATGGCAGGGGTGGCACTGGGTGGGATTTGAGGTCCCTTCCAAAGCAGTCTGGGATTCTGCAGCTGTGTGACATTTCCATGAGGATGTTCAAAGCAGTGACTCTGTCCCAGGAGGGGCAGAGCTGCTGCCCCAGCAAAGGAAGGGTCCTGCTGGATTGTGGGGGGGTTGGAGGGACCCACTCTCCTTTTGGGAGTGTGCACAGAATCACAGCCTGGATTGGGCTGGGAGAGACCTCAAAGCCCTTCTAGATCCAATCCCCCTTCCACGGGCAGTGACAGCAGTGCATAATTGCATTTTCTGTTGATTTGGTAATGACTGAAACTTTATGGGAAAGAAAATGGGAGTTTGTGAGGTGGTTTTTTGGGGGGGAAAAAAGAGGAAAAAATGATTCTTAGTGAAGATGGTATTCCATTATTAATTTTTGAGCTCCTGAGCAGAGAACTCACATGTTGCATAACTCTCTTTGGCTCCAGCTGTAACAGCAGCATGGGAATGTGGCAAAGCTGTGATATTTGTGTGTTCTGTGGCCTGGGTTAAACTTTTACCAGTGTTCTAAAGGAAGATCATCCAGTTTCTGAGCACTCACCAGGAAATTTGTATGGAGAGTTGGGAAGATGTAAGTGAACATTTGGGTGGTGGAGATAATCACATATGGGTGGGGACTCTGCTGCAGGGTGACATGAGGGAGAATTTTGAAATCACATGTGTGTTAACAGATGGTTCAACCTGACACCAAATGTGAATTTCTTAGTGCAGAAACCAACAAGAACAATTTAAAAACCATGGGTGTGTGAAATAATGAAGAAAACGACCCTATACTTTAATCCTGGGTTATAAATTACCTAATTGGAAAGAATTTGCCTGGTTTGGAGTGCTGTGAGCCCAGGAGCTGCCCAGATAGTGTCAGGCCGGTCCCAAGGGTGTTGGTGACACTGCTGGGCAGGACACCAGCCAGGAGCCACCTCTGTGCCTGAAATGGCTTTTTCAGGGCTCAGGAAGGTGCAGAGCTCAGTGAAATGCCTGAGCTGGGCTTTGCCTGTGGGGACCTTGGGGAGGTGGGAGCAGAGAGAGCCTTGTCCCTGTGCTGGGGGCAGGGCTGGGCTGGAGCACTGTCACTGCTGGTCACTGCTGGTCACTGCTGTCACCAGCCAGGCTCGGCCAGGGGGCTGGGGAAGGCTCCCCTTTGGAATCCCAGGGTGTTTGCTCCTGGAAGGGACCTTAGAGCCTGTGGCAGGGACACCTTCCCCAGCCCAGGCTGCTCGAGGTGACACGGGTCCTGCTCCTGATGCCAAGGGAAGGGCTTCCCCTGGCTCCTGTCCCAGGTCAGGAGGAGCTGGAACTGCTGGGTGCCCTCATGGGCCATGCTTGGTGTCACTGTTTGTCACAGCTCTGCAAATGCCCCAGGGTGCCTGGCTGGAACGGGAGTCATCACTCTGCCCTGCACCTCGGCAGCATTCCAGTGCCACAATTGGAATTTTCAAGTGGTTTTTTTTTCCTCCTACCCTGGAAGTACAAAGATTAGTGCATAACGTTCACGGTGCATTGTGGCTTTTCCTGCTTTGGAAATGCAGAACAAACCTGCTTTAAACCCAGCAAACGCCAGCTGAAGGCTCGCATGGTTACACAGCCTAATTATAAACATTCTGCACATTCCAAAAGCACAGCGGAGTAAATAAATGCATCACCCAGCTGAAGAATGCATCCCTCAGTGTCAGACAGTGAACACTTTGGAAAGTAATTAAAAGCAAAGTATCCATTGGAGTTCTGCAATTTAGCAGAAGTTTAGATTTTACTTCAGAAATTGGGATGGAGTGGAGGGGAGCCCCCCCATGCAAACAATAGCCATGAATATTCATGTCTCTGGAGCTGGAAAATGAGCGATTTCTGTTGAGAAGAGAAACAAAGTGG
This sequence comes from Leptocoma aspasia, assembly GCA_013399835.1. Lineage (NCBI taxonomy): Eukaryota > Metazoa > Chordata > Aves > Passeriformes > Nectariniidae > Leptocoma > Leptocoma aspasia. Next base: position 37,276 of record VXAX01007517.1, on the reverse strand, counting down.
GGTTTTTTTTTCCTGGTTATCTTTGAAGGGCAAAGGCTGTGTGCATTATAGAAATAACTTGTGATGTTCTGCTGTCACAGTTTATTGCATGGGGCTGGGGTGCCCCTCCCTGAAGCCTGGGGAGCTTTTGGATCCATCCATTCATTCCTGAGAGAGCAGCGTGGCAGCTCCTGCTCTGCTCTGCTCTGCTGTGAGCAGCTCCAGTCTGTTTTCCCGCTGGATTATCCTTGATGCCGCAGAAGGTATTCCTGAAATAGCCCATATTATCCAGGAGAGGCTGATAGGAGGTGATAAACCCCATTTATTTCGGGTCTCTGCAGCTCTCCTGGCAGTGTGATGTGCTGCATCACCAGGGCACCCGGCCTGGCTTTGCCCTGTGTCCTTCCCTGAGCTTCTGCGGCTGGGAGCGTTGGAAAGCTCTGGGTCACAGCCATGGGGCAGGACACGGCACGTTCTGCCTCTCCTGGGGGGTGTGCCTGCACTCACAGCACCGCTGCTGTCAGACAGGCGGCACGGGTGCCTTGGCTCTGCCCTGAGGTGTGCGTTCACCCTGTGCTGCTGCAGGAGGGGCAGAGGCCAGCCCCGGCTGTGCCACGGCTGCTGCTGGAGCCAGCCAGGCTCCCCAGCCTGCTCTGCCCAGGAGAGGGCTGGGCTCTGCAAAGGAGCACGTTTGGGGTAGGAATGGCTCCTGCTCAGGACCCACCAGACCCCTTTTGGATTAAGGAATGGCAGTGGGTGAGTGCTGGGTAAGGCGTTGCCCAGGCTGGGTTCTGGCCCTTTGGGAAGGCTCAGGTCATTCCTGGCCCTCCCCAGGTGTGGGGCTCCTCCTGCCTTTGGGGGCACCACAAACCACGGGAGGCCAAGCCTGCACCAGCCTGGGCCCTTGGCCAGCTCCCCTGGATCCCCAGGATGGGATGGGATAAAGGGATGGGCTGGGCTGGGGTGGGATAAAGGGAGGCTG
>VXAX01007517.1:4966-36284 GCA_013399835.1 Leptocoma aspasia | reverse complement strand
CTGAGGGAATTCCATGCCAAAGGGATGCCCTGGGACAGCAGGCCATGGGGATCACCCACACGGGAGGTCAGTGCTGGCTTCCAGGTTTTCCATGATGGATTTCTGTTCAAGCCCTGCTCGGTGCTTCCCAGCAGCAGGGTTGGCATGGCAGCAAAACCACCCCAAATCTGCCTTTAGCAGCAGAGGAATACCAAGTATTGCATACAGGGATGAGCACTTAATTAAAATTACAGCCCAAAGCCACCCACCTCCAGACTCTGAGCTCTACACACTTCCATTTGTACCCAACTCAAGAACTGAACGTATTATTTAGTCCAAATGAAGCTTCCTGTCAAAATACCTCCTTACCTGCTCTGGGGGAGTCTGCACAAGTTCCTTGTCCCTGACCTTTCCTATTTCTTTTTGTAGCTAATGTTGCTTCTAACAAGTAGATTTTAATTCTTGCTGTTCAAGGTTTGGAAGAGATTTGTAGAGATAAAATTTGAAAGGCTGGGAAATTAGAAGACTTCTCAGAAGAGAAGTATCTCAAAGATGAGACACAAACACCAGACTGAGTTATTTATTTTTTAATCTGTTTTCTGTCGTTGTCCAGCCCATTCCAGGTTAAGCCTTCCGGGGTACATCAAGGTGAATTGACTCAGAATAACTGACAGGAGCAGGGCCAGGAGCTGCCCTGGATGATCCTTGTGGGTCCTTCCAGCTCAGGACATTCCCTGATTCCATAATTAAGTGCTTGGGAAGCAAAACCTCACGGGCAGGTGTTGTCCTGGCTGTGGCTGCTCCCACTCCACCCTTGGCACAGGGCTCTGGGCTGCTCTGGGATCTCAGCCCTGGGCTCCACCTTGGCTGCAGGATTGTCCCAGGGCCCCACAGCTCTGACAGCAGGACACCTTCCCCACATTAAATGTACCAAATAATGCACAGGTTGCCTGACCTGGCTGTGAAATTGTAGAAGAAATTGCAGTAATTATCTCAAAGTGCCACCTCCAGCCACGCTGTGCCATGCGTTTTCTTGAAGTAAATCTGTATTTCACTTTACAAATACCTATGAATGTTTTAATTCTCCCCTTCTACAAAAGAGACATGTGGGCTGACAGAAATTATTCACCATTTGGGACTTCTGTGATCAGGCAAACTATTTAATTTTCCAAGTGTAGATTCGAGGTCTGACTTTGAGGAGCTGAAGTATTAAATATTACATTATTTCTTTATTTTAAAAGTGCATGCAGGGACAGTAGCACACTGCTGGTGAAAGCCTTCAGGACTTTATGTGGGGAAAGTCTGCACTTGGCTCTGGGTTATCTTGGAGAAATTAGAACTTCTGAGCTTTCTGCAAGATTCCAGATATATAGATATTATATATATATATATATATATAGGTATAAGTATTGAAATACAGCTGTGTCTGAGCTTCCATATCTGACTGACCCAAGGTCAGCTCTGCAGGAAAGCTCCTCCCAACTGCCCTGGGTTTCCTTTCTCTGTCTTGCAATTCCATCAGTCTAACAGAACATACCTGAGCCTTAATTTGGAATTTTTTTTATGACCTTGGGTTTAAAGACCTTTATGTGTTTTAGGGGGAGTTTTTTTCCCCATGGAAAGGGAGCTCCTTTCCAGGAACTGCCCAGGGAGGGTTGGAGTGCCCATCCCTGGGGGTGTCCCAGGAATTCCTGGAGGTGGCACTCAGGGCTCTGGCTGGGGACAAGGTGGGGACAGGCACAGCTGGGACTCTGTGACCTTGGGGGGTGTTTCCAGCCTTAAAGGTTCTGGGATTCTGTGTTCTAGCTTCATTTCTTTTTTCCTCCAACCCACAAGAATTCTGTAACTCTTCTGTAATTCTGTAAACCTGCTGGCTGAATACTGTTGAAATTATGCTTTTATTTCCGAGGAGTTTTGCATTCTGCATCTCATTTTATTGTGAGCATACATCAGCTATTACTGAGCGTGACTCCAGAACTAATTTTTCTTCTATTTTCCCAGTTTTCTCTTGCCTTCAAGCCGATTGTGTTTTACAGCACACCTTGCTCACTGCCCTTTTGTTATAATTTTAGGGGATTGTCACATATTTCACACTAACTTTTTGCAGTGTTGCTGGAGAAAGGTTAAGTAGGTTCTTGATTACTCCTGTAGTTCTGGGCTTTATGGCCCTGTTGAATTAAGTGCACATGATTTGTGGCATGGCTTGAGCACCAAATGTATACATTGAATTGTTTCTTTAAATCTCATTGGAGCTGGCAGTATTCTAGAGGGTAAATATGTATGTAAATTACCTATATTGAGAAAACCTCCTACACTTCCCGTTTACAGAAGATGGATTTATTCCTTTGGAAATATATCAACAAAAAGACCCAAACCTTTCCAGTTTTTAGAAACCATTCCAGAGTGCCAGGGGAGAGGGGCAGCTTTACAGCCATGGGAGAAGGTGGTTTTATGTGTGAGTTACTTTTTATGTTGTGCTGAGCCCAAGCACTCAGATATGGTATGATCCCTGTTCTCAGTTCATATATTTATATTTATTAATTATTTACAACGTTCATTGTTACTGTGTGACTTTGTTCCCTTGTCTTGCCTAATGTGCCTTGGCATGTCAAAGCTGTATTTTTATAAAAACCCCAAAATTCTAATCAGAAGATACTTAGTGTGCTGTGAAAATTCCATTCCCAAGACAGAGGGAGTGGGGGGATGCTTTTTCTGGGCTTACAGAAGTTACAAAGCAGACTGGGTTGGCTTCTTAAGAATGCAAATGATTGCGTGTGAGCAAGATCCGTTGGTACAAAAATAAAATATTCCACATCCTGCTTGGGAAATAATAATCCATATCCAAGCAACACGTAGTAGGTGGCTGAATAAGACCCTGGCCTCAACTTGCTGCAAAACATGAGGAGCTGTACTCACTTGGCAGTGATTAAAAATCAAAGTGTCAGTGGTAGCCAGCAGAGTCACGGTCTCCTTGCGCTGGGGGTGGATGTGCCCAACTTGCTCTGGAAGCTTAAAATTCCAGGCACGTTCCCCTGTGAGGTTCCCAGTGCTGCTGGTGGATTAGCTGTGTCTCACATGAAGCATTTCGTCTCTAACATGCTCTTGATGGATTTGATCATGTACAAATTCCTGATGTGTAATAGAAGGGGGTTTTTAGTTTAAGGCAAACTTTGATACTTCTTTAACTTTGGTAAGGGAAGGAATTGTTCCCTGGGAGGGTGGGCAGGCCCTGGCACAGGGTGCCCAGAGCAGCTGTGGCTGCCCCTGGATCCCTGGCAGTGCCCAAGGCCAGGCTGGACACTGGGGCTGGGAGCACCTGGGACAGTGGGAGGTGTCCCTGCCATGGCAGGGGTGGGATGGGATGGAATCTGAACTCCCTTCTAACCCAAATCAGTCTGGGATTCCGTAATTCTGTGGTTCCATAAGTCTGATTCTAAGCCAGCAGAGCCAGGCTTTATTCCCATGAGGTTTGAGTCCTATGGAGGTCAATCCCAATATTTTTACCAGCTGGAGAAAAGCATGTGCTGACAGCAGAGGAGGTGAACTCTGGGATCCCAGCCTTAATGCCAACATTCCTTAGGGTTTGTTGTTTCCATTTGACTTCCCTCAGCTGCTGTCAATCCCACAGCTGCAGGGCGCAGAGCTGTCCCTCCTGGCCCTGAGCCTGCCAGGGGAGCTCTGCTGTGCCACTTCCAGCCCTGCTTTGCACGGGGCTGTGCCAGGAATGCTGTCCTGGGGATGGATGCTGCTGGGATGTGCTCCCCCTGCCCTGCTCTGGGCCAGCACCGGGTTCCCAGCGCCCTGCCGGGGCTGAGGAGCCCGGCCAGGGGAGGGGACTCAGTCCTGCTCCAGGTAAGGAAGGGAACTGCCACTTTTGTGCACTGTTTTATAAATAAAGCCCTCACAGGAGTGCAGTGAGCCACTCCATATGTGCTGTTCCTCAGGCACGGAGCACGGGGGGTTTATTATCATATTTTTGATGACTTGCCGTTGTTCTCTGTTTACTTTTGCCCAAAAATATGTCCTTGCACTGCTGTAGCAATTTCCAGGTTCCCTAATTTGTTTTGTTTGAAGTGTGTTTCTCACAGTCACACACTCCAGCATAATGCTGGCGTGGAGCTTGTTATTTAGCAACTCATTTAAATGAAAATAGACATAATTTAAATAGACGGAAATGTCCTTTAATACTATTTTTAAAGACTAATGGAGGATCTCTGCGGGCTGGCGCGATGCACTCTGGAATACAAAATAAACAGAGTTGTTCAGATGCATTTAGATGATTCTTCCAGCCCTTCATGGGGTTGTTTCAACTGCACAGTGGTAAGATTTATCAAAGGGATTGGGAATCACTTTGATACAAAAGAGATATTTATTTCTCTGCAAGCTGGTGTTTCCAGGAGGTGATGGAAGGATTTTTCCTTTTGTTGAAATATTGCTTTCTGAAAATGCCAGTGGTGAGAATCCTCTCTGTGTCTGCAGCTTCTGCTCTTTTATGTGCAGTGCCCAAACAATGATTGATGGTTTTAATTGGGGAGATTGCTGGATTTCTCTTTGGGGTAGGTTAGAGGGTGGACACGGCGTCAAGCTGGGCTAGGAGAGGTCTGGATTGGGTATTTGGAATTATTTCTCCATGGGCAGGGCTGGAGTGCCCATCCCTGGAGGGATTTCACAGCCCTGTGGATGTGGCACTTGGGAACATGGGCCAGTGGTGGCCTTGGCAGGGCTGGGAGTGGCTGGATTTTAGGGTGTGAGAGGGCTTTTCCAGCCTCACAATTCCCTGACTGCAAGCCATGGAACACAGCAGCAGCCAAGGCACTGCCTGTGCTGTGGGGGATGTTCCCCCAGGTAACAGCACCTGGCAGCACTGGGGCAGGCTTAGGCTGGGTTAGGGTCTTAGGGGTTAGGATTAGTGTCTCCAAATGCAAACAGAGGTATCCTAAGCAGGGCTTTATATATATCTTTTATATCTATTTAAAGATGTATATATAAAATTCTATATACATATATTTATATGTATTGGTATGTCTTTCTTTTTTAATGTAAGAAACACTTGTGTTCTTTCTGGATTCAAAGAATCTAACGCAGTATCTGAAGTTTCATGAGTGAGCAGAAGAGTGCTGATGGGTGCCTTTATCCTCTTTTCCCTCCCTCTTTTAGGTCTCATGAGCAACATTTGGGAAACTGGGGCAAGGAATAAAAAGTTTAAGCAAGATTTCGGTAAAGTAGAGAAAAGGCATCATGAAGTCCAAGCCTTTCATTTCCTCCTTTTTGGTGAAATCAGTATGGCTGGGAGGGAGTCCATGACCTCTGTGCCTGAAAGGGATTTTTTAAAATAATTTTGGAGCTATTTTAAGTGAATGTTTGCATTTGAAGATGAGGTTTCAGTGCTGTGCCACGGCAGGGACCCCTCCCACTGTCCCAGGTGCTCCAAGCCCTGTCCAGCCTGGGCACTGCCAGGGATCCACACCTTGTGCTCACCTTTGCCTCTCCACAGGAAAGAAATCTGTCCCACTCTGCAGGCATGTAGTTTTTAAACTATGGCAGCTGTATAAATTAATTTTTATGACCTACAGTATTTAATCTTATTAAATAATGACTTTAGGAGCCCGTTCCCTGGTGTAAGAGGATTAGGCTGCTCCACACTTTGTTTGTACTGCAGCGTGGAATCAGCTTAACACAAGTTTTATTGAATTTTTTTCCAACTTGTCTTAGGAGAAGTGGTTAAGCAGAACTCATTGCCAATTAATCTGCTGGGTTAGGGTGACACTGAGTGCTGTAGGTCTGTGTTGGTCCCCTGGGTGCTCAGGGCTCCCCTGGTCCCTGCTGTCCCTCTTGTCACAGTGAGCATTGGCAGAGGGGCAGACAAGCAAGAGAAGAATCCCAAATAGTTTGGGTGGGAAAGGACCTCAAATCCCACCCCTGCCATGGCAGGGACACCTCCCACTGTCCCAGGCTGCTCCCAGCCCCAGTGTCCAGCCTGGCCTTGGCCACTGCCAGGGATCCAGGGGCAGCCACAGCTGCTCTGGGCACCCTGTGCCAGGGCCTGCCCACCCTGCCAGGGAACAATTCCTAATTCCCAATATCCCATCCAGCCCTGCCCTCTGGCAGTGGGAGCCATTCCCTGTGTCCTGTCCCTCCATCCCTTGTCCCCAGTCCCTCTCCAGCTCTCCTGGAGCCCCTTCAGGCCCTGGAAGGGCTCTGAGCTCTCCCTGGAGCTTCTCCTCTCCAGGTGAGCACCCCCAGGTGTCCCAGCCTGGCTCCAGAGGGGCTCCAGCCCTGGAGCAGCTCTGGGGCCTCCTCTGGACTCTTTCCAGCAGCTCCAGGTCCTTCTTGAGTTTGGGGATCCAGGGCTGGATGCAGAACCAGCAAAGAGGTGTCCAGGTGGACAAGGTCTTGTTAAAGCCCATCAGGACTCTGACCAGGTGGGAGCCCTGGATCCCTCCCCATATGTGGCTGGGAGCCCTGGATCCCTCCATTCCAGATGTGGCTGGGAGCCCTGGCTCCCTCCCTTCCAGATGTGGCTGGGAGCCCTGGATCCCTCCCCAGATGTGGCTGGGAGCCCTGGATCCCTCCATTCCAGATGTGGCTNGGCTCCCGCCCCAGATGTGGCTGGGATCCCTGGCTCCCTCCCCAGATGTGGCTGGGAGCCCTGGATCCCTCCATTCCAGATGTGGCTGGGAGCCCTCTCCCTGTCCCCTGGGCTGGGCTCTGCCCTGCAGGCTCTGAGCTGGGTGAGAGCAGCTGTGGGAGCGGAGCTGCTGCTCCCTCTTGCATTTCCCTTCCTTCCATCCAGCTGCTTCCCCTGTGAAATGAAAACTGCATTAAAGAGGTGGCATCAAGCTGGGAGGAAAAAAAAAGAGGTTTAAAAAAACCCACAAGAAAATAGCATAAATTAAGAGGCATTGAGAGTTTCAATTTCTTTATGCTTGCTGTTAATGTAATTTTTTGCGCTTCTTTCTGTCTAAAAAGATGGAAATTTCTACCAAGGTAGTATTGGCATAATATAATGAAATCAAACTCTTTCAACGAACTGTTGCTATAGAAAACTTAAAAGCAGGAAATTAATGTGCTTTGAAGTGTTGTAATTGTGGTTAATGGAGGGGTACATGGAGGATTAAAAAAAATATATTTTACTTACTTTTTCCTCACCTGAATTCAGTTTTGAGGCTAAAAGCAAGACATTTAAAATTCTCTTAATGTCTCCAAATTCAACCACTCCTCTTTGTATTTCTGGATCACACTCAAGTTTGCTTAATTACGAATAGAAATAGGGCTGCAAAATGGAAGAGGCAGCAGCGTGAAAAAATTAAATTTTGCAGGTTGCAGCAGTGCTGTTTGTTCTCCCTGAAGGTCAGATTTTAGGGAGTCTGGGATATTTTAAAGATTATTAGCATGGAGAGATTTGTTCATCAAAGGTTTTAATCGAATATTTAGAAATATTGGATTGTGTAAATAAATAAAAATGAGAATGAAGTTCCCTGGGTGAGACACCTCAGCTTACCCAGGGTGTGCTCAGAGCTTGGCCTCTGCCCTTCTTTAGGGAGGTTATAAAATCGTGGAGCTGCTCCAAGAGAGGCCAAACTGGGGGAGTCAAGGGGCTGGGACACCTGGGGGTGCTCACCTGGAGAGGAGAAGCTCCAGGGAGAGCTCAGAGCCCTTCCAGGGCCTGAAGGGGCTCCAGGAGAGCTGGAGAGGGACTGGGGACAAGGCATGGAGGGACAGGAGCCAGGGAATGGCTCTCAGTGCCAGAGGGCAGGGCTGGATGGGATCTTGGGAATTAGGAATTGTTCCCTGGGAGGGTGGGCAGGCCCTGGCACAGGGTGCCCAGAGCAGCTGTGGCTGCCCCTGGATCCCTGGCAGTGGCCAAGGCCAGGCTGGACACTGGGGCTGGGAGCAGCCTGGGACAGTGGGAGGGGTCCCTGCCATGGCAGGGGTGGCACTGGCTGGGGTTTGAGGGCCCTTCCCACCCAAACCAGGCTGGGGTCTTGTGAATTCTAATGAGAATTAGAAAATTGCTGTTTAAAATGGTGTTTTCAGTGTTGTGAACCACTTCCCCTGTCTGTGCACTGAGCTCTGGCAGGGCTGGGGGAACCAGGGCTCTGACTCACAATCACACCTTATACCTAATAATGACTTTTTTTTTTTTTAAGGCAAAATGGAAACGTTTGATGTAAGAGGAAATTTCTCCATGACATTTCTGTGACTGGCTCTGGAAGCTGAACATCTGGAAAGGAGCAGTGCTAGCTGTGAGCTGGGGCAGGAGCTCCCCTCATCCTTCTTCCCCTTGACTCAGATCCATCAGCCAGGTTCATGCTGAGACCCTGCTGGAGCTGGCTCAGCCTGGAGCCAAGGCAATTCCAGACCTCTTTCAGTGGGAGGCACAGGGGCTGTAGGAGCAGGGGCTGAAGCCACCTGGGAGGAGCAGGCCAGGGAAGAGGCTTTGCTGGGCCATTTGCAGGTCTGGCTTTCTCTGAACTGTGCAGGGTTAAAGCCTGGAGCAACTCCAGTCAGACCTGGGAACATCCACGAGAATTTGCTTTATTCCTTCCCTGCAGGTGTGAGGGTGACATCCCCTCCAGTGCAGGAACAGCACGGCCCCAAAGCCAGCACAGCTGCCTGGGGACAGCCTGGCTCAGGGAGAAAGCGTGGAATGATGTTCCCATCTCAGGGAGAAAGTGTGGAATGATGTTCCCAGCTCAGGGAGAAAGCGTGGAATGATGTTCCCATCTCAGGGAGAAAGCATGGAACAATGTTCCTGGCTCAGAAGGTGAAATGATGTTCCCATCTCAGGGAGAAAGCATGGAACAATGTTCCTGGCTCAGAAGGTGAAATGATGTTCCCAGCTCGGGGAGAAAGCATGGAATGATGTTCCCGGCTGGGTGCCCAGGGAGCAGCAGGGCTGGGGGCAGGCCAGCACAGCCTTTCTGGAAGGAGCAGATCCATGGGGCTGAGCTGAGCCTGGCGCCAGGGCAGGGCTGGGATGAGCCCAGGGACTGCAGATAACCACAGCTCCTCCTGCTCGGAGAGAGCCTGAGCACATTAAATAGGAAATGGGAGATGGCAGGGAGCAGCCAACTGCCCAGTTCTTATGTTTCTCCCATTCTGTTTTGTAGATTTGTCAATTTATTGGCCATTCCATGCAGCCCCTACTGGAGCAGTTGCTGCTGAATCGATATAAAGATAATTTTAGTTTGCTTGCATGTAAAATTTATTCAAATATATTGATAGTTCTGCTCACAATATGGCCCACACAGATTTGTCAGGACAAGGCAGCCTATTTCTGAAAGCGATGGTTAAAATTAACTTCAGGATTTCAGAGCTGGACATGCATTACTTGGAATAATTTTAGCCCTTCAGGTTTACAATCAGTAGCCCTGTTTGTAACTTAAATAACCATGAGAAGAATTCAGTAATAAGAACCAAAGTGCCTTGGCTGATGTTTAAAATCTCTGTGCGTGTTCCTAAGGTGGGGGGGGAGGATGATCATCGCAAGGAGGCAAAATTCTCATTTGTATTTGCTGTCCCTGTGATTTCTTCTGCTATTGTCTCAGATCTGTTTCTTTTTTCCTTCATCCCTCCTTTTTTTGGTTGGTGGAGGGAGTTCTTTGCCCGGGTTTGATGTGCCAGAGCCGTGGTGGGACAGCAGCACTCACAACAGACTGGGTCCACATTCCCATCTTGCTTTTCCTTTTAAACTGAGGAGCTGGAGCTATCTCAGTAATGTGGGTTTCCCACAGGAGCAGGACCTGGTGTCCAGTGGAAAGGATGAGGGACCTGGTGATTGCCTGGTGGTCTCCAGAGCTGGTGGGGAGCCCGTGCCTCCCACAGCTCATCTGCTGACTGTGCACCATCCCAGCACTGCCTTGGGCCACTTCCTTCTCTCCTGGGTAGGTTTGAGCCACAAAGCCTTGCTTGGGATGGGAGAAAAGCTGAGATCTGTTATTTATTTGAGCATGGGCTGCTTCCTGGGAATTTCTGAAAGCATTAATTCCTTGTCCAGGCTTCAAGTTGGAATTCCTGTTCCAGGTTTTACTCTGTTTGCAGTGTCAGTGGGACAGAAGTGGATGATCCCATTGGATAGGGTTTGGGATAATGGCTTTCCCACCACTTCCCACTTCCAATGCAGCCCTCAGCCCTGCAGACACAACCAGGGTTATGTTTCAGGTACTTCCTGAGAGTGACTAGATAGAACCAGGTTTGGTTTTTTTTTTTTTCATCTCCATTTCCTTTTATATCTGGAACAAATTCAAATGCATGAGAGGGAAAGAGGGACCAATCAGTATTAGATGTCAGATTAGAAGCTTGAAATAGGTCTGGAGGGGAGGCAGGAGCACTTACACTACTCCTTTTTTGAGGAAATCTGGGAAAAAGAGAGATCCTCATGCAGCATCACTCTGAAAGCAGAATTACCTTTTTTAGATGGCTGATGAAAGCAGATGTGATGGCTAAAAAAACCCTCTCCCCCTCTCTCCAATCTTAATTAATAGCTGAACAAAGTTCATACTGAATTTCCCACCTTGCAAAGACACCTCTTTGAACCACCTTTGGGCAAATATGTTTTGAAGGGGTTTTTTGACCAGCACTTACATTATGTTCTTACCTGTTTTTTCCCCCAAGTCTTGGCTCCTTAAAGTGAAAATAATGAAAAAAAGAAATGCTTTAACTCCTCAGCCCTTGAGGTGCCCTGTCCTGCACTGAGGGCACAGAACTCCTGAGCTTCCTCGGGGCTGTTCATTTATTTGCCAAAGATTAAAAGGTCAGGCACTTCCAGCTCGGTGAAGCTTCCAGTGAATTACATCATGCATAAAAATTTGCTATTTCCAAGCTACCCAAGCTCTCCTGTGAGGATATCTTGCTCGCCTGAGCAGAAAACAGGCTGTGTTAGCAGCTTTGGTGAGCGATGTTCTCCGTGAGCACTCGGGCCCTCCACACATCCTCGCTGCAGTGCTGCCCTCAGGGGCCAGCCACAGGTTTTTATTCCCTTTATTCTGCAGGAATCCCAGGGAAATGAGCTCCTGCCCAGAGGTGAGGTGTGGACAGTAAGGGCCTGTATTGAGCTGTGCACACAAACAGGGTTTGAGTGTCTGCTTAAGTGCCCCAAACCTTCAGGAAAGACTGGGCAGGCAGATTCAGAGAATCATGGAAGTGTCAGGCTTGGGAAATGCCTCCAGGATCATCAAATTCAGCCTTCAATCAAATCTCACCATGTCCACTAGCCCATATCATGACATCCCAGGTCTGATCATTCTGGACACCTCCAGGGATGGGGACTGGCAGCCCCTTCCAAGGTCTGACACCCCTTCAGTGAAGAAATCTTCCTCATATCCAACCTGAACCTCCCCGGGGGCACCTGAGGCCATTTCCCCCCTCATTCCCCTCACTCCTCAGTTGTTTCCCCTCACTCAGTTGTTTCAATGATGACTTCAGGTTCAGCTTTTATATTTCCAATTCTGCAGTGCCTCAGTGTGACTCTGAACTCCATTGAAGTGCCAGCAAGTTCTCCTCACAGCTCAGGCACACACAACAATCCTTTTCCAGCCCCAGAGCCAAGGACAGCTGCAGCTCCAGCCCCAAAAAGTGCAAACAGCAGAGAACTGAGGAGAGAAACTGGGAGGGTGGGACTGCATCACCTGGAGCTGGAATTGGGCAATGAGCCCCAAAATGGGAATGGAGCAAAACTTATAAAAGTGTGAGAACTCGTGCCCGTGTGTCCATCTTGGGTGGAGCCACGGCCGGGCTCTTGCAGTGCCCGAGGTGTGTCCTGTGAAGGGCTTTTAATAAATCCCTGCTTTATTCTGGAGCTCTGCCCAGCCTCTGCTCCTGGCACCTCTGCAGGCATCACCAGGATGGCGTTAGACACTCTCTGTGCTGAGGGAAGGTAACTCCCAATTCTCCTGGTGAGCAACAGCAGCGCTGTGGTGTTTGATTTACCCAGCCCGGGTGTGTTTGGGCAAGGTCCGTGGATTGTGGAAATCTGATCATTTCCAGAATTGCATTTCCAATCATTGCAAAACTGCAAATCCACGGGTACTGGCACCCAGCCAGCACTAATGGGGAATATGTGTGGGAAAATAGAGTGGAAATGGAGCTGCTGTGCTCATGGGATCGGTCCTGAGGCAGGGAGAGTTCCATGTATCTTCTCTCAGGGATGCCTTTCCTAAACCTCCAGGCTGGACAGGGCTTGGAGCAGCCTGGGATAGCAGAAGGGGTCCCTGCCCATGGCAGGGGCTGGATGAGCTTCAAGGGCCCTTCCCATCCAGGCCATTTCTGTTATTTTGTGATTCTATGCCATATTGCAAAACCCTCCTGGTTTTTGCCAATTCTGTCCTCAATCTAGAAAATAGTTCTAAATTAGTCTAATTCATTAAATTTAATATTTAAATTTTATAATATTTCTAATAATTCATTAAAAAATGAATTCTGATCAATTTTAAAAGGAAAAATGGGACTAACCATGAAAACATTTTGAACCATAGCAACAGTATAAAAATTATTTTTTGAGGGGGATCTTTTACAACTTAATTCTATCCCTATTTTCTATTTTTAACCTTTAATCAAAGCTTCTGGCTTGTTGGGAAATACAATAAATCTTTATATCTCCAAAGCTTTTGAAGTGTTCACTGTGCCTGCTGTTCTCTTTCTGACAGATTATTCTTTTGAGTTAGAAATTTTCTATTATTTGTGTCTGAAATGGTTGAAAGTTGAAGTGGGGCCTCAGGTCCCATGAACAGCAGCCCTAATGAAGCTGTAGGATGTGTGGAGGCTTTTCAAGGCAGGGACATTCTCTGGCCCCACTGCTGGGGGAAAGTCCCACTTTTGTCCTACAGTTGCTTTTCGTTTTTGGTTCCATGCCTGCTGCCCTCACACAGCCCTGTCGTGGGCTTGTCCAAACCTGGGGGTGTTTTCTCCACCCTGGACTGCCCAGCCTGTCAGAGATGATTTCAGCCAGCTTTAAACCTGTCCTGGGTGTCCCTGGGCACGGGGAGAGGTTCTGAGCTGGATCCCAGGAGCTGAGCCAGGTCTGTCTTCAGCTGAGCTGCCCTGCACCATCACCAGAGCTGAGCAGCGGGGATTTCATGGAACCACAGCATCACTGAGGTGGAGAAGGCATCCCAGACCATCACGCAAATCCCACCGTGCCCAGTAAACCCGGTCACAAAGTTCCACCTCTGCCTGGTTCTTGAGCACTTGCAGGGATGGGGGCTTCAGCAGTGCCCGGGCAGCTGGGCCAGGCCTTGAGCCCTTTTCCAGGGAAGAAATTTCCCCCAGTCTCCAGCTGAACCTCTCCTGGCACAACTTGAGGCCATTTCCTGTTCTCATTTTGCTAGATCTGGGAGAAGAGGCCAACATCATTAACTCCTCCCTAGTTTATTATTGATAAAAATGTTTAAAATCATTCTGAGTCATTAATTTTAAGGCATTGAATCCCAGGATTTCCTGCCTGACTTTTTCTGCTTGTTATTTCCTGTCTGCTCAAAAGTTGCTCCAGGACTTGGGTTCCTTCTTTTTTCCTCTTCCCACTTTGAAATTAATCACTGGTGTGTTTGAGTCTGTTGGCTGCTCGAAGGAGCACGAGGAAGGAGCACAAACCCAACCCTCCAGCTGCAGGAGGGTTCATCCAGCACCATCTTCCTTGGCTGGAAGTGGCAAGGTGGAGCTGCTGGAGCCAAGCTCTGGGATGGGGATTGGCATTTGGGAATGGATGTGCTGCTGTGGCAAACTTCATCCAGGTAATCCCTTGTGTTGTTGCTTTGTTTCCTGAGAAATACTCCTTTTGGGATGGCTGCTTTTTTCTGGAGAGCTGGACCTGAATAATGCATTCACCAGGGCATTTCAAAGCATTCATTAGGATATTTCATGCATTTTAGGATATTTTCAATGGATTTTTAGGGTGTTTCAAGGCCAGGGTTGGGGCACTCCCTTGCTATTTCCAAATTATGGGAATCAGATCCAGCTATGAAAACTTAGGGAAGCTGCTGCAGCTAAAACAGGAGATTGTAATCCTTGAGTGCCCAGAACCATGGGGGGAGTGGGAGGACAGGAGGCCCTAGAGCTGCCCTCTTGAGCCACATTTATTAAATCATTTCTATAGCCTGGAAATTCCCATGGATGCTTCACATTCCCTGATTTTGTTAATGTTGCCTTTAAATTTAGCTTTAAATTCTTGTAACTGTCAAGCTTTGCTTACGGGTTTTGAGCACATGTGAATTAATTTCAGACAATTGCCTTAAAAGTAGGAAAACACAGTATTTGTGCAAGGCTCCTACAATGTTTTGTTCTGAACTTAAAAGTCTTACTGTTTCATACAAACCATCAACACTTAGAGTGAGTAATTCTCCTAAAAATAACTACTACCTGAGAGGAAAGTGACTCACCTTTTACGTGAGTCAGCCCGTGGACCTCAGAGACCCCAGGATTTCTTCCTAGCAGAGCTGGGACTGTGTCACATTCCTGGGGAGATGGGGAAACACAATCCCAGCCTGGTGTGAGCTGGAAGGGACCTTAAGGGGTTGAAAGGAGCTCTGGAAGTGTCCAAGGCCAGGCTTGGAGCAGCCTGGGACAGTGGAAGGTCCCTGCCCATGGCAGGGGTGGCACTGGGTGACCTCCAAGGTCCTTTCCAGCCCAAAGCAGGCTGGGATTCTGGATTTTATCAAGGTGCAGAAGTCCAGACCTGTGGCTCCCTTGGACAGTTCTGGCAGTTCCTCTCCTTCCGTGGTGGTGGAGTGCCCATCCCTGGAGGTGTCCCAGGAGTGCCTGGAAGTGGCACTCGGTGCTCTGGGCTGGGGACAAGGATAGGGGCACAGCTGGGACTGGATTATTCCAGAGATCCTCTCCAACCTTTCTGACCCAGGAATTCTGTGATTCCCTGCTCCTCCCAGCCTTGCTCTCCTGCCATCACCAGCTTTCAGCTGCAGTACTGATGGCCCTTCATATTCCTCCCCTCTGCTTTTTTCCCTTTGTAATTCCCTGAAACGCAGCTCCTGTTTTCAGTGGAGCTCCTCCTCACAGTCTCCCGGGTGAGCAGCACCCTGAGCTCTGCTCCCCCTAGGATGAACCCGCTGGTGCTCGCTGTGGGGCAGCTGGGGGGCTCTGGGGGCTCTGACCAGGGCAGGACCCACCCCAGGGACTGTCAGGAATCAGGACTGCCCCTGGAACCAGGCCCCTTTCCATCAGGAGTGGCTTTGTGGCAGTGCCTCACACCCTGCTTCCCACAGCCGTCAGCTGCTTTCATGCAGGACCCTCAAGGCTCACAAAGGTGGTGCCCACATGCTCTGAACCTCTTCAGCTGAGAACTCCACGGGAACAGAGTCTGCCTCACGATTTTCTGCTGCTCCCTGCTCTCTGTCCTGGTCACAGATTGCCTTGGGGACAGCCTGTCCTGCTGGGCTCAGGGTCCTGCCAGGTTTCTGTGGCTGCCCTGCAGGGCCTTTGGCAGTGTCTGCATGCCCAGGGTGAGTCATGGGCACCATGGGCAAAAGGGACTCGGCACTGAACCCCAAACAAACGGGGCTGGAGCTGCTGGTGCCGGGCTGAGCTGTGCCAGGCCGAGCTTTCCAGGGCCGAGCTCTCCAGGCTGAGATCTCTTTGGGCCAAGCTCTCCTGGGCCAAGCTCTCCAAACTGAGCTCTTTGGGCCAAGATCTCTTTGGGCCGAGCTCTTTGGGCCGAGCTCTCCTGGGCCGAGCTCTGTGGGCCGAACTCTCCAGACTGAGCTCTTTGGGCCGAGATCTCTTTGGGCTGAGCTCTCCAGGCTGAGATCTCTTTGGCCCGAGCTCCCTGGGCTGAGATCTCTTTGGGCCGAGCTCTCCAAACTGAGCTCTTTGGGCNTCCAGGGCCGAGCTCTCCAGGCTGAGATCTCTTTGGGCCAAGCTCTCCTGGGCCAAGCTCTCCAAACTGAGCTCTTTGGGCCAAGATCTCTTTGGGCCGAGCTCTTTGGGCCGAGCTCTCCTGGGCTGAGCTCTGTGGGCCGAACTCTCCAGACTGAGCTCTTTGGGCCGAGATCTCTCCGGGCCGAGCTCTCCGGGCCGAGCTCTCCCTGCTCTCCCAGTGTCCTGGTGTTTCCATGAGGTGTCCAAGCACAGCAGTGACTGTCCAGGACAGTGTGGGGCTGGCTCTGCTCCCTCCTGCTGCTGCTGTCTCCAGGGCTGCCAGCTTTGGAGGGGACACCACGTGCATTTTCCAGTTCTGACCTCAGACAAGCAGTGCCCAGCTCGGGTCAGCACAGACTCCCTTCGCTGCAGTTCTGGCTGGGATTGCTGATAGAAGACATTCCTGATGACCCAAACACACCACAGACCCACCATCTCCTCATAAACAGAACAGGTTTGGCTTTCACCTCCTGGCCAAAAAACCCCATTTTTTTTTTTTCCAGCTGTCTCCTGAGGTGTGAATCACACTGGCCTGAGTGATGGGGCTGCACCAGTTGCTCAAGGATATTTTGTGTTGAGCGATGCCCAGATGGATTTAATGACACTTGAAGGGCTGTTTCTGCCTGGCTGAGTGCTCCAACCCCACCGAGAATCAGAGAAACCTGATATGTGACAAGTGGTATTTAAAGGAATTGTGATCCTGGGATTTATTTGCCACGGATCAGTTTAATTAGGAATGGCATTGTGCTGATTGGAAGCTGTGCTCTGAAGGACTTGCTCACTTTGGTTTGGATGTTAGAAATGCATGGAATTCCTCATGGCCCTGCATTTGGAATGACAATTCCAAATTGTAACGAGCACTGCCTTCCTTGGCAGCGCTGGGGGAACACTTGGATCCCTGGTTTGGGAGGGCTTTTCCAACTGAAACCATTCCAAGTGTCTGTGAAGATGAAGCTGAACTCTCTCACCCTGGCTTTTAGGGAAAGATTTCACCGAGCTCACCCTGAGGATGTTTAAGGCAGAGGCAGCTGGAGCTGACAGTTCATTAACAATGAACGGGATGGGCTAAGCTGACATTGCCCAATGGGCCATTAAACAAAACTGCTGCCAGCAGCTTTAAACTCTCCTGCTTTAAGTGACATATCCAAACCAGGAGCTTGGATCTCAGGAATAAAGCAATTCCTGGAAGAATGCACTGGAAGAGTTACAGATTTCTCCAGGGAACTATTCCTCAGCAGAGCCACAGCAACGCTTTACAGGCACACTTCTGTGACAAGCCCCTAGAGTTCATTTTTTATCCAAACAGCAACACCTTTTCGGGGTGTTGGTGGCTGCCCCTGGATCCCTGGCAGTGCCCAAGGCCAGGTTGGACACTGGGGCAGTGGAAGGGGGGGGTGGGAATGGATGGGCTTTGGGATCCCTTCCCACCCAAACCATCTGGGGTTCTGTGGTCCTAGGAAAAGGTGCACAGGAACTCTCCCCTGGCACCGAGTTCAGGGCTCAAGAGCTGCAACCCCGGGTGGGTGAGGAGCAGCTTCCCCTTCTCCCTCAGCTCCTGTTCACCTGCAGGAGGAGTCGGGGACAGTCTGGTGTCTGTCCAGACCCCTCTGCAGTGCATGGCACATGCCAGCAGGCAGGGAGGGAAATCCTCGTCAGAATGAGAGGGTTGATAACAGAAGTAATGAGATTGGAGTGAAAAATTCCAGGTTTGAAATCCAGCGTGGGGCAGGAAAGTTTGGGAGAAGCAGCAGGGCCAAAGCTGTGTTTGTGTCCTGGGTCCTGCCTGGGTGGAGCCTGGTCCCTGGGGATGCAGAGAGGGGCTGGGGGTGTTTGTGCTCACACTAACACAGGACTGGGTGTGCTGGGGCACAGTTCCACCCTGTCCCCTGTGCCACAGGGAGGGCAGAGGCTCAGGAATGACATAAAGGAGCCTCATCCCTCAGTGGGGCTGAGATTTGGAACACGGAACGCTGATCCCCATCTCAAATTCAGTATTACAACCCAGCATTAAAACAACACTTCAATAAAAAAGGTAAACCTCCAGGTTTTTTCAGATTGAAGTCTGCAGAGCCTGCTCAGAACAGGCATGGGGGGATTTGGGAGGGGCTGGAGATTGCTTTTGGTTTGTGCTGGTGACAAAGCTGTTGAAGTTTTCAATGTCACTTGGAATACTTTAAACACAATTAATCAATACCTTAATGACAGTGGCCTCTTTGTGCGTGCAGAGGTAATTGGGTTGAAATTCCCCAGCTGCCTGGCACAGATGTCCCTCCCAGAGCTGGGGAGGGAGAGAGAGAGGAGCAGCTGTGATTCCCCAGAGTGGGAATGGGGCACTGGGAGCTCTGTTCCCAAAATAAGGGTGTTGTCTCAGGTGGATCTGCCCAGTTGTATGTAATGGAGTTAATTCATATATTGTGGAGTGATGGGACAGTGGGGATGGCTTCCACTGCTAGAGGGCAGGGCTGGATGGGATTTTGGGCAGGAATTGTTCCCTGGGAGGGTGGGGAGGGCCTGGCACAGGGTGCCCAGAGCAGCTGTGGCTGCCCCCGGGTGCCTTTGGGGGTTTCATGGGGCTGTGCAGGGCCAGGAGCTGCACAGCTGCCATGGGAAGAGAGATTTGATGGAGATCTGATGCTTCCTTGTCTTCTTTCTGTGCTTCCTAAAGCCTGAGCCCAATTATCTGGGTGGCTTTAATTTGATATCCAGCACTTGTGGCTGTGCTGATCAATATTGGTAATATCTGTTCATAGGGAGATTTTCCAGGAGCTGGAGCATTTGTTCCACACTCAGCCTAAGCCAGCACTGCAATTTTGTGTGGGGATTAGCTTGAGGCTCGAGCTACACAATATTTTCCAAAGCCCAGCTCTCCGGAGCATTCATTGCCTTTAGCCCGATATTGATCATTATTTTTATTATTATTCTCATCCGCAGCCCCTGGCAGTGACCTGTGCTGGAAATCACAGCTCCTGGAGCCCGGCTCCTGCTCGGGTCAGCCCAGAGCAGCTGGGATAGAGAGGGATCGGGGCCCGGGAGGGTCCGGGAGAGCCGGGATCAGGGCTTGGGAGAGCCGGGATCAGGACCTAGGAGAGCCGGGATCAGGACCTAGGAGAGCTGCTCGGGGAGAGAGGGGTCCACACTACATCCCGGTGGGAGTGTGAGTGTCCCGGGCAGGTTTTCCCTGCTCCATCCCGGGGGGAATGTGAGTGTCCCGGGCAGGTTTTCCCTGCTCTATCCTCACACAGGGTTGGGCAGGTTTTCACTGCTCCCCATCCCAACAACGGTGGCTCAGGCTGTGGAAACCACCCCGAAATTGAATTTCTCTGCCAAATAAATAATTGTGCTGCACTGCACAGTTACATTGGGAACTGAAATGCTTCAGCAGAGAGGGGTCCTCTACTTGGAGGAATTTGTTTTTCAAACAGGAAATTTCCTTCTCCTTGCCCTAAATTATAGAAAGGAATTATCAGTGCTGAGGGATAAATTCAAGTAATGACACTTTATAAATCCCCTAGCCTGTGGCAGTCAATAAGGTGAAGGTGGTCCTGGTGTTTAGGTTATTTCCAGCCCAGGTGATCTGACAAAAAGCTGCTCTACAAGTTATCCAACACCTTTTCTGGGAGGTCTTGCAGAATTTTTGTGCTTAGCTTAGTACTGACATTTAAAGCTGGTCTAGAGCAATTATTTCTGGGTTTCCCCAGAAATCCTTACTGTAGCAATTCTGAAAAGAGTTTTCTATTATTTAATCCTGCGATATCTGAGTGGAATAACAGGGTTTCATTGGGAGCTTTGGGGCACTAATTTTGGGTGACCACCATTTGCTGCCAGTTCACAATCACAGCAAGGAAAACTCATCACTGTGGTACCACAAAGTCCTTAAAATGCACCAGGTTTGTGGGAACAAAGCTGGTTCTGATGTGTCCCCATTTCAGTGGTGTCTGTAAGGGAAATAATACTGGTAAAGTTTTTTGTAAAAAAAAAACTTTACCAGTAAAGTTTGTACTTGTAAAAAAAGTAAAGAGGTTGGTAAATGCTAGAACAGAAATGCTGCCGTGCAGGGGGAGTTTGCAGCTGCTTATAAAACCTCTGGAGGCCAGGAAAACACTTCTGGAGAGAGGAGAAGGCTGGAATAATGCTGCCGTGGGAATTGTGGGGATCTCACACTGGGCTGAGGCTGGACAAGCTGGGTCAGACAGATGAGCCAGAAAAGCTTTAGCTGGGGGTCTGTCCAGCCCCCTTACATCCAAATGCCGAAAGTTCATCAAGTTTCTCCTGAACAGCAATTAGGATAATTATAACACAGCCACACATCCCCGCTGCTGGCTGCAGACTATGCACGCTCAGCCCATTACGATTCAAATGAAGGTAATTTGAATTTGGCGTTCTAATGCAGGTAAATAAAAGGAGCGCTGTGTTAGGTGGCAGCCCCTGCTTGTTTCTAATGGGCTTGGCAATTATGGAGATGGATGGCTTTGTGGCACGGGTGAGGGGCTGGCAAATGCAGCCTGGGGATGATGGATGCTGAGGCCTGAGCTGGCCCCTTGCTCCCTGCACAGCCCCTGCCCCTGCAGCCCCCAGGGCATGGGGGAATCCACAGCTCCCTCCCTCCCTCCCTGCCTCCCAGCTGGGCTCAGCGGGGCTGTTCTCAAGGACAGGTTGTCACTGTCACCCAGCCTGCCCCGTGTCCCACACGGTGATTCCCTTGGGAGCCCGTGGTGGCCCCATAACCACCCTGACCTGGCACAGGGTGCCCAGAGCAGCTGTGGCTGCCCCTGGATCCCTGGCAGTGCCCAAGGCCAGGCTGGACACTGGGGCTGGGAGCAGCCTGGGACAGTGGGAGGTGTCCCTGCCATGGCAGGGGTGGCACTGGGTGGGCTTTAAGGTCCATTCCATCCCACACCATCCATGGTTCCCTGACTCTCTCTGTCCCCAGGCTTTCCCAGGCAGTACTTTCCAGCTCCATTCTGAACACCTGGCTGGGTTTAGCAGGGCAGGGCCTCAGGTCCAGGCTGCAGTCCTGTCCCAGAGCAAGGACACAGCCCAGCTGCCAAACAGCAGGACCAACATCTCCAGTGGGTTCCTGTCCTGAGTTCAAGGAACCCAGACCATCATCCCAAGCCCCATCCCTCATCCCTGTGCTCTGCTGTTCCCTTCATGCAGCTCCAGCCCAGTTTGGGTCTGGCCCAGGGCATTTTGGCTCAGCAAATCTTGGGTGTGTCAGGAAAATTAACCCACAAACACCAGAGGTTTATGTCCAAAAAGGAGACAGAGGAGTCCTTTTACTTTATTCCAATAAAGGCAGAGGCCATGGGACATTCCCCTGGGATCTCTCCAATTTTTTGGAGGATGCAGCCTCCTTTTTATCCCAATTTCCCTCTCTCTTTCCCCATTGGCTGAGGTACTTGAGAGGCACAGACTTCCTGGAACACCTGATACTGAAGACTCCCCTCCAATGTATAACCCTCCCTCTTAATTTTTAATTCTCATGGAATGTATGGTTTTTCCCCATTGTTTCTTTCATCTTTCAATATCCCGTTTCATTTATCAGCAGACCTACAGTTTGTTTGTGAAGGCAAATATCTTTTTTTTTTTTCCATTCATCAACCAGTGGAATCCTTCCCACTGTTCCTTTTATCTCTCAGTGCTGGTTTTACCTACCAGCAGCCCCACAGTTTGTTTGTAAAGACAAGTCTGTCATTCCTCTCAGGTGGGACTGGTTAAACCCTGCCTAACTCTGAAAACTCAGTTGGAGAGAGAAGAATTCTCACTTAGAGAGAGTTAGGTAAAAATAAAATATTGTAGAGTGTGAGGATCTCACCTGTGTAGTTTGTGAGGCTGGGGAATGCATTTAAAGATGAATTATTTAATATTAACACCCCCCTCACTCTATGAGCAGGAGAAGTGGGTAATGTATAGCACAGGCTCTGCCTTCCCCTGCAGCCAGGACTGCCAGTGCTTGTTTATTGCCAATATCATCAGCCACGTCCTGAGCCTGCGTGAGCCTGCTGCTCACAAACCACTGCAATGTTTCTAGATGAAACAGAAGATGGATAAAAAGGATCTTCATCCTGTCAGTTTGGTGAATAATTACGGGATGGGAGCGACTGAAGGGCTGTGCTTGGTGCAGGTTTCACCGTCACAGTTAGGGCTGACAGAGAAATGGGGTTTTTTACTAGATTAACAAAAGCTCTGTTTACAATCCAAAAATTGACTGCATGGCCCCAGTCCTTTCTATGGGTATTAATGCACGTTTAATTCAAATATCTGGCATTGATCTGGGTTGTGCTGAATATAATGGAGCTCCCAGCACGATGGGCCTCTCAGAGGCTCAGCCTGCAGTATTGGCTGCCCCCACGCTTTCCAAGTGGGTTTTCCTGCAATTAATGACAATCTATGAACTTCCCTCGGCACGAGGGCTGTCATTGGAAATCAGTGCCTGTGACAAAGCTGTGCCACACCAGGAGAGGTCCCTTTGGGCCACATCTCCAGCCCTGTGCTGTGTCCGTGTGTGTGCTCCTGGAGCTCCTCTGGGTGATGGAATGCTGGTTTCCTGATCTGCACCCCCGGGGATCCCACCTGTGAATATAATCCTGGAAATGAGAGTGTCCCTGGAACCTCTCAGTTCTGTAGGGACTGTGCAGCCAGGGAGTAAAACCCCACTGATTTACCCCGGGAGCCTGGGACAGCACAGGGCTACCAGGGGATGGGACAAGGGGGGACAGCCTTGAGCTGAAGGAGGGTTTAGGGTCTGTACCAGGACAAATCCCTCCCTGTGAGGGTGGGAGGCCCTGGCACAGAGCAGCCGTGGCTGCCCCAGCCCTGGCATGTCCAAGGCCAGGTTGGGCAGGGCTTGGAGCAGCCTGGGACAGTGGAAGCCCCAGGGCTGTCCCCGTTTGTGTGCCTGAGTGCTCTGACCCCCCTCAGCTCTTTGCTCTCAGGGAACAAAATCTGCCATCGACAGATGAGGGAGAAAATGGGCAAAATGTCCCCAGCAAAGCCTTCAGGATGAGGTGGACTCAGCGTGATGTGCTAAGTGCCTCCTCGATTTCTGAAGAATGTTTAGTTTGGAATTTAGCCCAGAAAGTGCATCTGCCCCAGCAATTTACACCTCATTGGCTAATCCTAAAGAGGGAGGAAAGGAAGGTGATTAATTAAGGAAAAATAAATTAGTCTCACTTTGTGTGGACTGTGGCTGATTTGCCTTTGTACAGAAAAGCTGTTGGGGGCTGGTTTGGCCTTGGATTCTGAACCAAACCTGAGTGTGTGTGAGGGACTGCCAGGGAGCTGAGCAGGGTTTTGGTAAGGAAGGGAAATGTGCAGTACAGCTCAGAAGGGCTCTTCCCCCGTGCTGTCATTTGTCTTTCCATAAGGTTTTGTTCTCACTTCATTCTGTGCTAAGGTCGATGCTAAATTTGCTATTTTTGAGACGTAAGAGTCTAAAGGAAAGTTAATCACCCCTGAGAGTGGATAAAACTTTCCTGAAAGTAAATTTATTTGGGGAAAAAAAACCCCAAAACTTCTAATGGTGTTTAGGCCCTGGGTGGGGTCCTTTCTTGATGCTGGTGTAAATCAGGAGCAGGTCAAGACAAGTCTGGTCTGCCCTTGGGAGCTCCTGAGGGGGGACATTCCTCGAGTGCTGAATATGAACCCCCTCAAGCCATGACAATCAGGGTCCGTGCCTCCCTGAACTCCCACCCCAGGGGCTCTGTGTGGGCTCTAACTCAGTTTGTTTGTTTGAGCAGCTCCCTGGGTAACTCCTGATCTCCTGACTGCCCTGATGGAACAGCCCTGACTCTTCAGAAGTGAGGGTATTTTATTCTAAATAAAGCATTTGCAGTCTTCTCTTCTTCTTTTAGACTTTAATGGGGCTGGATTCTGTTGGTGGTTGGTTATTCTGTGCCCCTCATTACAGGGAAAAAGCTCCCTTGGAGAATGTATCCAGGCTCTCCTTTGTGGGACACCAAAGGTCTGAGTTCATTTTGATATGTCAGAGTTAGAAAAAAAAAAGTTATGAAGATTAAAAGACTTAGGACCATCTCCTTTGGACTTTGCTCTCCCTTAGCAGCAGCATCTTTATTGGCTCCAAGAGGAGGAAAATATTCTCTGAGATAATGAGACTGGCAACTTAAATCTAAATATTGTGGCTTTTGCTTGGAGCAGGGCAGAGATGGCCTCATGCAAATGTTGGGAGCTTCACTGCCTGACCCTCAAATTCACAAGAGAAGACCTGAAGGTCACCCTTGGGTGGGAATCAGCAAGGGATGTCCTGAGATGGGGAGAGGAGAAAACCTGAAGCTGATCAAGCCTTTTGAAGTTAGTTTTGTTCTAGCTAGACTGAAACTTGTTTAAAACTCAGTCAATTAAAGTAATAGGCAGCACATTCTCGAGCTAGGGAGAGCCATAAATGAGCGGCACAAAAAAGAGAAGTATTTCCTTCTGCAAAGCCACTTAGATGAACCAGATCAATAACACACCTGTGTCAGGGGAAAACAGCCACCAATGGCTCAAAACTCCTGGGTTTGAACAAATCTTTGGGCATATGGGCACAGACAGAGCTGCTCTTGCTGCTGCTGGAAGCCGTGCCTGCACGTGGCAGCATTAATGACCCCGGCTGCTGTCACAGCAAATGAGGGACGGGTGGGGAACGGGCACACAGGGACAGAGCCTTGAGGTGACACGGGGTAAAGGAGCTCAGGAATTGTGTGCCAGGCAATGGATTTCAAATCCAGCCTCGACTCTGGGTGTGAGAGTGGGAAACTCCATCTCTCACCACATGGAACACTGCCACGGAGAGAACAGCAGCTCTGAAAATCCATCTCCAGCTGTCCTTCACCCTGGGAACTGGGAATGGCGAGTGTCATCTTCCTCCAGGTGGAGGGTTCATTGCTCTGACATTCCCAGGCCTGGGGGTGCCGAGGAGGGGATCTGGGGACAGTGGGATGGTGCCAGCAGCCCCGGTTTGGGGACAGTGGGATTTGTGCCAGCAGCCCCCATTTGGGGACAGTGGGATTTGTGCCAGCAGCCCCAGTTTGGGGACAGTGGGATGTGTGCCAGCAGCTCTGATTTGGGGACAGTGGTGCAGGTGCCAGCAGCTCTGATTTGGGGACAGTGGTGCAGGTGCCAGCAGCCCCAGTTTGGGGGCAGTGGGATGGTGCCAGCAGCCCCAGTTTGGGGGCAGTGGGATGGTGCCAGCAGCTCTGATTTGGGGGCAGTGGTGCAGGTGCCAGCAGCCCCAGTTTGGGGACAGTGGTGCAGGTGCCAGCAGCTCTGATTTGGGGACAGTGGGATGGTGCCAGCAGCCCCAGCAGCAGCTCCATGATTTCCCGAGGAAATCCCATTTGCAAGCAGAGCTTGGCCGGGTGCCTGCCGCTCCTTTCACACTTTCCAGACGAACTGATGGGAAGGTGGGGCTCCGGGCCCATCCCTCTGTCCCGCTGCCAGGCTCTGGGGCTGTACCAGCCCGTGCTGACAGCTCCCAGGGTTTTCCTGCTGCAGGGAACCGGGAACGGGAGGGAGCAGGGGAGGAACAGGGGCTGCAGCAGTGATGGGAAAACACTCAGGGAAGCAGAGCTGGCTTTTTCTCCTCTGCTCTCCAGTTCTCCTCAGGACAACAAGAGCTGCTGTTTGCAAAACAAACAAGGGCTTGTTCAGGTGTGAATTCCCTGTCCCGGGGCTGTGCAGCATCACTCCCAGTCATGCTGGAGAGGAGAAGCTCCAGGAAGAGCTCAGAGCCCTTCCAGGGCCTAAAGGGGCTCCAGGAGAGCTGGAGAGGGACTGGGGACAAGGCATGGAGGGACAGGAAGGTGTCCCTGCCCGTGGCAGGCAATAGGCGACCTTAAAGGATCCTTAAGGATCTCTTCCAACCCAAACCATCCTCTGGCTCTGCTCCTTCTGCTCTGCAGCCCAGCCTGAAGAGATGCAGAATTTTTTCCATCTGACTTCTGCTAAATGAAATTTGATGGCAATACTGCATCAATAAGCTCGCAGGGTTTGTGCTGAGGATGCTTGGCAGAGCTGAATGATTCCTTGGGGGGATTGCTCTGCACTTTGCAGCCTCCTCCATGAATTTCTCCTGGGGCTTAAAAGGGAGAAACAGCAAAGGGGAGGGCGGGATTCACCTATCAGCGACTTTATCAGTTACTCCGAAGCCATACAAAGAAAATGTTTTATAGGTGGCTCTGTTATCTGCTACTCCATCTTCTTATTACAAGAAATTTCTTAGCAGGATGTTTTAATATCACTTTTTCTTTGCTTATCAGAAAGTCTAAGAGCGAGCAAACAGGCCCCAGCTGCTTGGTGGGCTTTATCTGAGCTCAGAAATGCAGTGTAATAACAGATCTTTAATAATGCAGCACGGGGCTGTGCCTGGCTGATTTATAAACTTCATCGCTCCAGCACGTCCCAGCTAACAGGGATTTACTGCTCCTCTGCACCAGCATCCCAGCAGTGATGGGGGAGAGGATGTGGAGTTCAAACAGAGTCACCACTTGTTTCAGCAGGGCTTGGGATAAATCTGTCCTGCCCTGTCAGGAGCTGAGCCTTGCCTGAGTGCCAGGCAGAACCTGGAGAAAGAAATAAACCAAAGTGCTGCCAGGGGGAGATGCAGATGGGGAGGGGCAGAGCTGCAAAGCAGCTCTGGGGTGTCTGTTCAGAGCTCGGTGCCCAGGAACTTCTCGTGTCCATCCTAAACCTTCTCCCTTTTCCATCAGCTGTTAACCTGAGAACTTGGTTTAGCAGTGGGACACAAGTGCCAGCACTCCTGGCTGGGCCAGGAGAGGCCATTTGGGCTCTCTGTGCCCTGTTGGGCTGGGCTGGAGCAGCCCTTGGAGCCCTTCCACAGGCTGGCTGCACCCAGAGTGCTGCCCGAGGCTGGCAGCCCAGCACTGACCCTCCTGGCCAGGGCCTGCCTCAGGGCAGAGCTTCCACCACTGCAGCTTCCAGAGAACACCAGGAGGGGTTTGGGAAGAGCCTTTGGGCTGCACCTGGGAGGGCCTGGAGAGATCTGAGAGGCCCCTGTGGGACCCCTCTCACTCCAGCCATGCTCTCCATAATTCCAGCTCCTCAGCACCGTTTTACAGACCCTGAATGCTCTGAGCTGTGCAGCCAGCTGGGCTTTGCCTGTGGGATAATCCATCATCCCCGTGCCACTGCTCCTAACAGCCTGATAACAGCTCCAGATGGCACGGAGGCACCGGGGGAGCTCCTGCCCGTGGAGTGGCAAAAAATCTTCAATATTATCTTTGAATATGCCACATCCAGTCCTTTCAAGAGAAGGGTCAGTGAGGTGAAGGGGTTAAATGTGCTGCCAAGCTGGGACACCTCAAGATCTTGGGCCTTTTCCATCTGAAGAGGAAGGAAAGCTGCAATTGGAGATTCAGGACAAACAAGGATTTGGGGGTTTTTCCTGTAAAGAGCTTTCAAAACACCTTGGATTATGTTAAAGCATTTGTACAAAGTGATGAGTGGGGAGGTTTGTCAACATCTTCAGTCTCAGCTGCCTTCATAAACTCAAATGTCAAAGCCAAGAAAAACACAGTGAGAATTGGCTGAAAACTTTGAACTTTTCAGGGGAAAGAAAGCAATGACGACATTATCTACAAATTCCCCTAAAAGAGGTATTCCCAATGCTCCCAGGGCTCTCGAGAAGGAGGCGTCTTCCCTGCACTGGAACAGGAAGGAGTTAACTGCTGAGGGGGTGAGCAGAGCTTTTAAACAGACTGGGACGAGAATTCTTCATCCACCTCTTTTCATTCTTCAAATGAACAAATGGCAAAAAACTCCACATTATGGTTTTCAGCCCATTATTCTCGCTCGTTGTCAGGGCAGCTGCTCGCTCGGTTGCAGAGCAGGGGAAGGGCTGTGCTGGCTCTAAAGGGCATCCTTTCACTTCTTCTGTTCCTGCTGCCACTTTGAAGGGAGATAAGGAAAATGAGGTTCTATTTTTCCCTGTGAATACCTGTTTATCCTCGTTGTCATGTCTCTGCTCTGAACTCTGGAATGCGGTGGGAGGATTTCTCTCGCTCCTCCTGGGGCTGTTGCACAACTAAATCACAGCAGAAGGCAGAGGGTTCTGGCACAGCCCCCTCAGCTCCTGTGTGTCTCTGCGGGGAAAAATAGAATTGTGGGATCAGGGAGCTTGGAAAAGACCTCGAGGATCATCACAGACAGGCAGGGTCCTGGGGAGGAGGGGTCAGGTTGAGCCCTGAATTCGTGGAGTCACGGGATGGGTGGGGAATGTTGTTTATACACAGGGATAAGGACACCGGGCTGCTTAATGAGCCTGGGAAATGAGAAATTCCTGTCTGCCCCACGTCAGCCACGGGCTCCTTATCCCTGCTTGGGGGCACTTCCCACAGCTCCTGGGCAGGGGCTGGGCTCTGGGAAAGGGGCTCCTCGACCCCCAGCCCCGGGTGGAGGGTGATGCACTGGGCAAACGTGGGGCAGGATCCTGGCATGGCCTGGGTGGGAAGGGACCTCAGAGCCCCTCCAGTGCCACCCCTGCCATGGCAGGGACACCTCCCACTGTCCCAGGCTGCTCCCAGCCCCAGTGTCCAGCCTGGCCTTGGGCACTGCCAGGGATCCAGGGCAGCCACAGCTGCTCCGGGCACCCTGTGCCAGGGCCTGCCCACCCTCCCAATTCCTTCCCAAATTCCCATCTCAGTCTAATCTCTGGGTCACTTCTCTTCCAGACACTTTGGTGGTGGCTCTGCCAGCATTTTCTCAGGCACGTGCCTGCTCCTCTCCCTTTCCCAGCCCCAAAAATCTCTCCTGTTCCTTGAAAGGCAGTTTTATGCCCTTGATTCCAGCAGGAGGGCTCATTCCCCCTGCTAGGTTGGCTTTTCTCTCAAATACATGGCTGAGAGCTTTAATCTGCTGCAAGCAGGTGCCACTGCAGGTGAGCTCTGCTAAGAGCATATGTGTAATTATGCTGCTGAAGTCAGAAAAAGCTGTTATTTTAAAAAACTTCCTTTAATAGTCTGGGTAAGTGTTGGCAGCCAAACATTCTCAGCTGCAGATCTATTCAGCTTATTATTCCAAAACAAATTTCAGACTTGCAAAAATATTGAATTGAAGGAGCTTAAGTACAAAGGAAAAATTTGAGAGGTTTCACTCAGGGAGCTGTGGTCGGCTCTCAGAATCCCTGAATTCCCAGGAACTGAACTGAACAGAGAAGCCTCAGCCCTAGAGGGAAATCTGGGATGAGAAGCTCTGTGTAAGCGGCTTTAAGAGATCAAAGAATGAAGGGGTGTGTGCTTGAAATCCAAGAACCCAGGGATTCCGTGTCCTCAGTGCCACAGCCACAGGTCTGTTCAACCCCTCCAGGGATGGGGACTCCCTGGATAGGCTGTGCCAGTGCCTGACCACCCTTCAAGTGCAGGACTTTTCCCAGTCTCCAATCCAAACTTCCCGTGGCACAGCTCCAGGCTGTTTGCTTTTGTGCCCCGGGGGCAGAGCCCGGCCCCGCCTGGCTGCACCCTCGGGTCAGGGAGCTGCTCTGCCAGGGCACCACGGCTGGACTGGGGGGACAGGACACCCCTCCATGCAAAACCACCAGCATTTCCTATGGTTTGCTGGGAAAGAACAACTCACAACTGGCTCTCTCAGTGAAATGTGTGTCTGTGCTTCCCAGGCAGCCTTTGGAAGGGGCAGCAGCCCAGGGTGGGAGGGCTCCAGCAGGATCCCGTTCCAGCTGCAGGGAAGGCTCTGCTGTGCACCACTGCAGACTCAGAGACTTCAGGGGAATTTTATTTATGGGTAAATAATCCTCAGCACCGAGCTCCCGAGCACTCATCTCAAAGCAAGGGCTTTGCTTTCCACATTTCCTGCTCTTGTCAAGTGAGCACCAGGTGGGGTGCACTGGAGAATGCCGTGAGTCTGCAAGTGTCTGGGGGTGATGTTTGCAGCCACCAGACACATTTCCTGCCAGCCCTCCCTGTCTCCGAGTTCAAGCCGTAACAACCAGGTGCAAATCCGAGGCGATGTTTCAACTGTCTCCTCTCCCGCTGAATCAGAGCCCTCTAATGATGCAACGCCAAACCCACCCTGAAGGCTCCCAGCAAGCAGAGCTGCTCTGGGAAGCGTTGAATCATCGCAGCAGACAAGTTTTGCCGGAACAAAAAAGGTGATTGTGCCTCTCTGAATGTCAGTGGCCTCGTTGCTCCCAGGGCAGGTGGATCAAATGTCTCCTGGGGGTGTTGGGAAAGGGACTGGCAAGGGGCAGGGACGGATCCCAGGAGTTCCCCTGCACAGGAGGCAGAGCCCAGAGAGGGCTGGAGTCTCCTCCCTGGGATATTCCAGAGCCCACTGCTGGCCCTGTGCTCTGGGGTGGCCCTGCTGGAGCAGTGTCCCCCTGGGGTCCCTTCCAGCCTGACCCAGGCTGGGATCCTGGCACAGCGAACACTGCCAGCCTGCTTGGTGGGAATTCCCTTCCAGTTCTCCTTTTCAGGAGAAAGTGTCACTGAAATGCCCCTGTGTGAGCAAGTATCTCCATTCCCCTGCTCCCGTCCTCAGGGCTGCTCTGGGCTGCAGGGTCCTGCTGGGAAATGCCCTCATTCCCATTCCAACCCCCTCACTCAGCGGTGTCAACCTTCTGGAGATGAGGGAGTAAAAGTGGGCTCTAAACCTGTACTGAACTTCTACCGAAACTTCTGATGTTCCAGTGGCCGCTGTGGAGCAGTTCCCTCGGTTCTCAGCCCAAATCAGCAGTGATGGGACAACTGCCACCCCTGGCATCCGGTCCCCACCAGTCACGGGGAGCTTCCACCTCCCACAGACCCGGGGCTCACTGCTCCCACACCCACCCATCACGTTTAGAGATTTACTGGGCATTAACTTGGCTCAAAATGCCTTTTAACTAGAAATTTACTCATTTACTGTTGTGGTGTGATGTGACATTTGCTTGATCCTGGTAAAACAGGGAAGACTTCCAGATCTGAATCGAGCGAGGGGTAAATTATTCATATGCAGCGTCTGGAAATCTTTACATTGGTTTCCTGAATCGGAGGCACCAGGAAAATTGGAAACCTCAGCTAATACCCTTGTAATAACGTGTCACCCTGGAAGGAATTAGAGCTCGGATTTTGTCACTTTTCAGCACTTTGTGAGCGCTGCTGGTCGGGAGGCTCTGTGCTCGCGGAGGGAAAGCTCCTCGTGGAGACTGCAGGGCAGGGAATGTTGCGGGCTGTCATCCCAGAGCCAGCCTGGGAAAGGGTTCCTGGAAGTGCATCCTCACCCTCAGAGCGGGGGAAAACCAGGTCCCTGGGAGGGGGAGCAGCAGGAGCTCGGGAAGGGGTGGGAGGAGTCCGGGGAGGGGCAGGAGGATGCTCCGGGTGAGGATGCGGGGAAGGAGGGGCTCAGGGAGGGCAGGAGGAGCTCAGGGAGGGCAGGAGAAGCTCAGGGAGGGGCAGGAGGAGCTCAGGGAGGGGCAGGAGGATGCTCCAGGTGTGGATGCGGGGAAGGAGGAGCTAAGGGAGGG
>VXAX01007516.1:92001-132626 GCA_013399835.1 Leptocoma aspasia | reverse complement strand
CGCTTCCCTCTCGCTTCCCTCCCCGCTTCCCTCTCTCTTCTCTCCCGCTTCCCTCCCCGCTCACACGCGCCTTCCCCTGGGTCAGGAGGAACAGTGGAGCAAGCAGGACAGGGCAAGCCCGTGCCGAGCTGCAGACACTTGATAAATGGGTGGGCAGGCGGCAAGTGACAATATGCAGACAAGTGATATCATTTGCAAATGGATCCGGCAAGGGAAGCACGAATACAGAGAGGGGGGAAGACAAAGTCAGGGGCACGGAAAAGGTTTCTCGTTAACCCTTGCAGGAGGGTGGGAAATATGCTAGCTTGGATCTCTGGGAGAAAAAGAGGTTGGGAATAATGCCTTTTGGTCCCTTGCCTGCCACCTCTGCGATAGTGGAACACCCAGTGAGGAAGGCACATGGCATTCATTGCTTTCTTAAAAAATGCATTTTTAATATCTTTGGCCTTGTCTCCTGATGCACAGAGATGGGCATTTTGGGAATTATCTGGGGTTTATCTTCCTTAACTCCTTCTTTGGAGAGATTCCCATTTCCTTGCTCACAAGTGGAGGTCAGTGCTTCAGAATAAGGCCCAGTGCTCGGGGTGCACTGACCTCACCCTTCAGACACCCCAACACTGACTTTACCCCATCAGCCTGGTGAGTCAGCACCCCAGGAAGACCCCACATCCCACTGGCAGGCCAGTGGAAACAGGAAGGGATCAGGACTGCTGCGTGTGCAAATGGCTCTTCTGGAGGGGCTTACCTGGTGAGACAAATTGGCAAACAGGAGAGGTGCTATGCATGTTTTAAATATTTGTGTATGTAAATACTTTGTAAAGGTCAGTCATGAGATTAAATCCCCTCCTTTCCCCTAAACCTTTTCTAAACACTGGAATGAGAAGCAATCATCATCCAGAAGATTGAACACAGAAAGGACTGGACAGTCTACTTAAGCTGTAGGACCAATTTTTTTTCATTACAGAACTGTGATGTGTCTCTCCTAGTGGCCAACAATCTCCACCTTTCTTTCACGTGTGTATTTTTTCTAGCCTCTGTCACACAAGGAGTTTTATATCCATGCCATTTGCTTCCAATGAACATGGGCTGTTTACACACACCACGAGATTTGCCTTCCTGTCTCAAGCCCAGTTGTGCCAGAGGAGTGGATCCTGCCCTGCTGTCCTCAGACTATCATGGTGCATGCCAAGGAAGTCTTAGCATCTGCTTGGAGAACAGGCATGGCTGGTGAGGCAGAGCAATTTTGGATCATGGAGTTACTCTCAATCTGCTAGTGGCAGCATCACCTCTGCAAATGAGACCCATGCTGAATTTCCAAGACCATGAGGATCGGGAGTGTGTCTACAAAAGCTGGGTCACCTACAGTCACAGACTGTGTAGAGGCAATGTGATGACCAGGTTCTGGGTTGTGTTTTGTTCTTTGTACAGAAGAGGTTTTTGAGAAGAGCTGAACAGATTTGTAGAATGCTCTCTAGGCATCATAAATTCTTCTCTGCTTGTGACAGAACTGCTGGCATAGGGGTTTAAAGATGTTTCCAGCACTGACCCCACAACTCATCTAAACCAAAACAACCATCATCCCCCTGTTTCATGACAGGTGGCTGCATTGGCTTGCAGTGAGCACTGGCAAAATGAACTAGATCAGGATATAATTCTTCCATGGTGAGATTTGCAAACAGGGTTTAGTGGTGATGGAGGTTCTCAGAGTGCAGTATTTTGGGTGGTACCTCTCCACCATTTCTCCTGCCACTCTTAAGCATAGTGTAAACTTTGAAGTAATGCTTCCAGCCCTTTTCCCTGCAAAGACATGTCATCTTGCTTTCTCTCTCTCTCTCTCTCTCTTGCTGGATATCAGCTGTAGTTAACATATTTTAGTTATTCTATTTAAATGCACTAAAAATACAGGTCAAATAGCTGGATCATCCATTGACTGCCTCATTATCCTATTGAATGAGGACTCTTTTTGGCTTTTACTGTGGACATGGACAGGATATATTAGAACTTGTCTGTCATTAATAACTTCACGCACACCCATCTAAATGGCCAATTAATGTTCACATCTGCCTTAATGTTATTTATTAACTTGTGTTACCTGTAACAGCTACTAATGCTTTTGGAACTTATTTCACTTCATTCCTGATTTTTCTTCTGTTCTTTGGCCCCACATTAATGCTATATTTCTTTCAGAACCTCTCTCATTGTAGGAGGATGGACAAGATGACCTGCTAGCCTTTTCCATCTCTAATTTCTATATGCACACTTCCCTCATTAGGACACTCCTGCACAATAAAGGGCAGAATACCAGACTTAATATCTGAAAAAAGTGTTCTCCTTTTCCCCAGCCGTCTTGCTGTGCTGTCAGGCCTGATTTAGCCTTACCAGCTGTGCATCTGTTGCTCTTCAGGGCACTGAGAGCCCGAAGATGGGAGAAGGTCATTAAGGGTCATACAGACTCCATCATTAGAAACAAAACTGCACATCTCCTTTCTTATCCTTTTTTTTTTTTTTAGGAAGCTTTCACATTGGTCAGAGAAACAAAATGTATGGGTTTTACTCTTCTTAGGCCAAGAACTATCTTTCTGACCATCAACAGCAGAGTCTTTCTGTTAACTGGTGTTGTACCAAATCATTCAATTGCCCATGGAAATCCTCACTTCTTATGCACATGGCTTCAG
Source organism: Leptocoma aspasia (assembly GCA_013399835.1). NCBI lineage: Eukaryota > Metazoa > Chordata > Aves > Passeriformes > Nectariniidae > Leptocoma > Leptocoma aspasia. Next base: position 129,951 of record VXAX01007516.1, on the reverse strand, counting down.
TGCTGAGGACATGCATTTAGAGTTGCTGCTTCTACGTGCCAATGACTACAACAGTAAAAAAAAAAAAAAAGGAAGCTGGTCTTACAGTGAATTTTTTTGAATTGTATTTCAGACATTTGGTTTTCCTTTGCTTTGTTTTGTTTTATAGGGGAAGAAAAACTGAAGATTTCCTTCTACCTCATTTTCCTCATCTGACAATGTAGATGGCAAATTCTATGGAATTAAATACCTTTATCTTTGTGAGACATGTGAAAATCACACTTGGCTGCTCCCTGTTTCATATTATCTGCATTAGGGGATGAATTCGGGCTTACTCTGAACCACCCTGGAAATCCTTGTTATGACAGTTTTGCTTGATCTTGAATGTGACTGGCCTTTCATTTCAACTGAGGTGACTGAAAAGAAGCTGGAGAGCAGCTGAACAAACAAAAAACTCTGTGGTAAGAAATCTGTAGTCAGAGCAAGACTGAAAAAGTGATATTTGGAAAAATAATAACTAACAGTAAATTCCTGTTTGGCTAGTACTTTCTGCACTGATCCTTTGGAGAAACTCCTGGGCCCAGAGGGGCAATGGATGCCTTTTTTGGGTGTCCTTGAGGATGTAAACTAAAAGTCACTAAGCAGTCTTGTACGGCTCTGCCAATGAGGTAGTTCTAGATGTTGGTCCAGGATCCTACTTTGGGGCTTGAAAAGTCCTTTCAATGGAATGACTTTCAGTTACTCTAAAGTCACTTTGAACATAAGGGTTAAGGTAAATGCAAAGGATACTGGTTTTATTGCAATCCAAATTTAACAGCATAGTTACTCAATTTCAAGACAGGTGGATAGAAATAGAAAAACATAACTATAACTATCTACATGTTAGATCACCCAAGAGGTGTCTCTCTCTGTTTCATCCAGCTAGCAAGCTGTCAGAATCTTATGCAATGTCTTGGCATATCCCTTCCTTACATAGAAGTGTAGTCTCAGGCTGAGCTTTCAGATTTAGGAACAGGTTTATCTTTACAACCTCCAACCTTCCCCGAGGATCCATTCTGAATCTGATATCTGTGCAGGACAAATGCTCCCTTCTGCCTCGCAGAGCAGGGGTTCAGCCCTCAGCATATGACTTCTTTGTACACCAAAACCAACATTTCATGTAACCACCTATACTTTATTCAGCCTTACTTCTATAAAGAGAGAAATGAGAATAGTGTGCATAGTGTTTTCCAATTCCTCATCAAGATCAGACATCATGATAAGTAACCACTTTGGAGTGATAGCAGGTGTTAGCTGGGGTGAATCAACCTTGGGCTGGGCTCTGAGGCATTCTGGGGCAAGGAATTCCAGTGCTATGGATATTACTGACTAGTGATAAAGAGACTTACATTCACAAATCATCCTTTTAATTTGTATCTGTTTAATTTTAATCTTAATTTATTATAAACAGGGGAAAAGACATATTCAAACCTCTACAAAGGCAGAAGATTCTGGTTTTAATATTAAAATATGTCATTTGCAACAACCTTTATGGCTTTGTCATATACTCTCAATAAATGACTTCTAAGATTGATTAAAGACCTTAGCTTTGCTTCACATGTTAATCAATCTCACCAGCCAATTAGAGCTTTGGTGCTAGGAAGCAACAGAGATCCTCTCTCTGGCAGCATTTACTGTGGAAGCCAAACCTTTATGACCTAATACTGGTAGAGAAACTCATGGCAATTTATGGGAAAAGAACATCAAAGAATTGCAATGTTATTCATGTTGATACTTGGTGAATAGATATTTAGAAGTTGTATTTCAGAAGAGGTAAAAGTTAATGCAGAATTGGCTTTCCTGGACTGAAGCAGAATAGGAGCTTTAGAATAGCAGACTCCTACTTCTAAGCTACCCATGCTCTTCCTTCTTTTTATGACTCAGAATATGTCAATTAAATTTGCTTCAATTTCGCTACCTGTAAAAAGGGAATAAAACGACCTGGTTTTCCATCTGGATGAGCTGAGGATGAATTAGCTCATGCTGGAAGTAAATGAAAAGCAAGATATCTGTTCCAGGGATACTACGGTTTCCCTCCTGAACAATTTAACTGAAAATGAATTTGGAGCAGCAAGAGCAGAACTACATCAAGCTTGCAGGTCACTGCTTCCTGGTCCTGACTGCACTGAGCATGGCAGGCTATGGGAAATGAGCAGAGTGGGCTGCAGTCCATTTTCTCCCTGTCTCCACAGCTGACCTGCTTAGTAGCTTTTATAACAGTGAGGCCACAAACTAGACATGGAAAATCAACACTTGTTGTGTCAGTTCAACTCAGTGCTGAGGCACACTGATGTGCCTGAGTTATACATGAATAAACAGATGATTTCAACCACCAGGGCTACAAGCCCCTGCATTTTTCAGAGGATTTTTAACTCCCTCTAAACATAAAGAGAAATTCTGCACTGTGCAGGATGTAGCAATTAAGTGGCCAAGCAAGGACTGCCTTTTTAAATGTATGTGCCCCGGTCCTTTTACAACATGTTGCTATGTCCTGATTGAAATCTGTGAGTATAATGTAATTTAAATAAAAACCAATGATAATAAATAAAGATGTACAGTAAAAATAAAAATTGAAAACAACCGCAAACAGCACAAAAAGTCTTTTATATTTTCCATGGTGAATATTTATTATAAAATTCCTTGGTATTGCGAGGTATTGCAAAATTCTTTATTTCACAGAATATACATTTGAGAGTGTTGAAAGATCAAATTCCTAGAATTCATCTATTCTTGAGGTGGATGCTAACAACATGTTAGGACTAGACTGAGGGCATTATCTGAGTTCCATGTATAGCCTGAATTCCAGACGAGACTGAAACCAATTTTATTTATGTTTCATCTTGGTATAATATCTTCCTGTCATTCAATTGTCTTGGTCTAAACACTGCAGGAAAGTTACTTTCAAATGATTGCCTGGGTGTCAGGGGCTAGCAAGCTAATAGTCTAATTACTTTTGTAGTCTTTATTAGTTGAAATGTTTATTAGAAAGGTTACTTTTTATCCACTGAAAGATTACAATCTGGGTTTGATTGAGTGCTGTTTGTTGTTTTAATATTGTTAGCTGTGTGAATGGGTTAACACACTTCTCATCTTCCAGAAGCTGAAGGCTATGAGAAATCCCAGGGGTAGCCACTCCTCAGCCCACATTTGCTGCCTTTGCCAAGAAAAGATCCCATAAGATTTCACCCCCTCCATCACTTAAGGGTTGTGATGATTTTTAATGTCACTGCCTAGATGGCCTGGAGATTTTTATCTATTGCACTTACAGGTCACCTTAATATTATTTCACTCAGAGAGGGGAAAAAGTTTCTAGTGGGATAATATTAAGTTATACAGCATGACACAAGGTCAGACTGTGAGAGACAGGAATATATGAATAAAGCCAGTGGCCATGAGAGTCACCAGTGTGAAAAAAGGCCAAACAGAAAAAAAAAAAAAAAAGGAAAGAAGAGAAAGGAACAAAGAGTAAGAGGAGAAAACTGCTGGTAGAGGAGAGAAGTGAGGAGGGGACAAAGAAGAAAGATTAAAGGAGAAAAAGAAAGGATCAGGGTCAGAGTGGGTAATTTAAAGTCATCTTTCTTATCCCAATCATCTGCACACTGTGTGCTCTCGGTGGCCATGTTCATACTGAATTAGCTCCAGACTGTTTCTTTTCTCTGGGACTCCATCTTTTTGAAAATACATCATCAGTACAACTCCATCCTGAAGGCATATTACGCTAATGCATCATTATTGCGCCGGCTGACTGATGATGCTCCCGTGTCATACATCACCAGAGCTGTGCCTCGCTCTGATGAAATGTTAGAGTGATACATAATCAGGAGAAGCACACAGGTCCTGCAGCTAACGATTCCTGAGGTGTAAACTATCCAGAATTAAAGCTAAAGCCTTGGAGAAGGAGAGCCAGGAAAAGCCAGCATCCCTAAGAGTCTGGCAGCAACCTGAAACTCCTGAGAAAACCTACAGTAACTCTGAGTTACATTAGTGGAAGTGCCTGGAAGGCTGCCAAAATCCAGCTGCTGGGCTTGGACAACAGTCATGAAAGCCTTAGCAACATGGCAGTAATGAGAGGCAGCTACCAGAAGCCAGAGAGGGCATACAGCAACATCCCACTCAGCCCTGCCTTCAAAGGCAAAATCACAGCTTGACTGATAAGCAGATACACAGCCAGGGAAGGGAAGGAATGGGGAAGATGGGGACACCTGTCCTGAGGTGGCTGGCCTTGGCTCCCTTCCAGATAAGCATCTCTCCTCGCCTCCCTAAAACACAGTCATGCTGCTTCTATGGCTTCCTGTGGCAGCCAGTGGCTGCTGTGATGGATGGGCTTGCAGAATCCAGCCCTGGCCAGTGTGAAGTTGCATCAGCCTCTTGTTAATCTGTTTTGGGAGAGGGGTGGAAGAAGAATAGAAACTTGGCTTAATGGCAGCCTGAAACTTGGCATGAAACAGTAACTTCTTGATCCACACACACATACAGTCTTCCTGTCCTGCAAAGGGTTTGCCCAATACTGTGTAAAAGCCCATCTTGTTGTTTTGTATACACCTTCCTTTACCTCAGTGCTTCCTCCCAATACAGCCTGTGCACCTGTCTCCTACTCCCAACCAGAGTCTGGTTCTCCCTCTGCTTGTGGCCTCCCAGTGCCCTGCAGCAATTTCTGTCTCCGTGCCCCAGTTCCCCAGCAGCCAAAGTGGGACCTGTGGATAAACCTCTGCAAGACACAGCATTGTACTTTTCTGAGCAAGGTCTCTGTTCTCTGCTTCAGATTGCTTCTCAAAAAACAAGTCTGAAATAGTCTTTCTTCTCATAGGATATGTCCCTCACTTCACCAGTTGTAATGCCCTTGGGGATAAACACTTGTGATGGTCAAGTCATTAGTAATAATAATTCCATGAGCTGGATTCCTCTCAGCCTTTTTCCATCATGCCACCTATGTAACAGTGGGACTAGAGCACATCTGAAGTATCTCCGCCATTCAGAATGGAATTACTCCAAATTTACACCCACATTGCTGAAAGTTGAATTTGCTCCAGTGGTGCTAACCAAAGAGGATTTTTACCAGATAGGTTGGAAATGTAAACTGTCAAAAATTAGAAAAGGCCTCAACTCAGCATAGCAAGACATAATTTTCTCCCTTAGTCTTATAAAACTACTGTGTAGTTGCCATACTTCACATATCTTTTAATGGACTTGATATTCTGCTTTTCACAAGGGAAATAATCCCATCACAAGGCTGCAACTATATTAAGGAGCATTGGTTTGCAGTGTTCATCATGTAAATACCAAACTTGGCTGCATGCGTGGAGTATGATATTTAAGAATGAATGTGCTGCAGGAAGAAGACCTGAGACTTTGCAAGAATGAATGAATTTTGGCACCATTAAACAATAGTTTTGCTTTTAAAGCATCATCCCTTGCAAGCCACTGCTGGCCGCAAGTTCTTGTAATGCGTTCCTTTGTAAATTCTCTTCTAATACAGAAGATCCCAGAGCAAGTCTGGGAAAGATTAATTCCAGATCTTTGAGAGATTCATTGACAGCTGTTGTTCATCATATGTAGGAATGACAGGCAAGGAAAGCCTTCACAGCAAAATCACGAGTGTATGTGCAAACACATACTTGGAGAGCTGTCTCTTTGCAAAATAATCATTGTCTCTGAGTCTCCAACTCCTAATTTACAGTTTCTGTATGGCCATAACCAGGTGCCAGAGTCACTGTCAGCAGGTCAGTGGTAACAGGACTAACAAATAACTGCCACAGGATACCTTGAGGCAAATCAGCCCCTGACAGGTTCATCCCTTCTGTTGAAGGTGGTTGGAAGACAGACTCGGCCAACAGCTATGTCCCTGCCTTCCCTTCCTAGACCTGACAAAGTTCTGTTCAAAGCTAATGATAAGCCTGAAATAAAATAATGACAGTTCAGTTCAGGTAAGCACTGTGAAACACAGATGGCTATGTGGGCTGTCCAAGTAGCTTTGGCCTGCAACAACAGGGACTGCAGAATTAATCTGAAAATATCCATTTTTTTCTACTTTTTATGCTGTCAGACGCCCTGTTGTTTCTCAGGTGATTTTCCAGCACTGAGACTCACTCAGTTTATAACTCTGTCCCTCCAGTACTGGTCAAGATCAGGAGAGAGATTCTGAAAACAATAGTTAAAAGACAGTTGCAGAGAGTTTGTGCAATGCCAAGAAAGGAGTGGGGATGCCCTTAGGGAGAGACAAAGTAGGTGGCAGAAGATGGGCCAGACAGGAAAGAGCTGAAAGTTTCAGTAAGGCACTGCTACATTTGCTTGAAGTCTGATTTTAGCCAGTGGTTTGTGTTGCTATTTGCCTGGACACCTGAAGCTCCACAACTTTTTGATATTTACTTCATAGCTTGTGTCTGTGTCCAGCTATATAAGAAGACAAGACAGAAGTTAGCCTGAAGTTAGCCTCTGAAAAGGTCACAGATTTGTACTGCCTTTACATCAACCAGAAGCCTCTCAAAGGAAATCAGTAATTCAACTTCTTTCCTTTGGATTTAATTAAAGAAACATTTCAGACTGCAATTTGAAAGCAAACAGAAACAAACAAAAAAAAAACCCCTTAACCATTGGCTTTCTCTTACAGCTACTGTCTACCCTGTGTACTGTAAAGTGAGGGGGAGGAATCATTCAATAACACATAGAGAATAATTTCTAATGTCTTAATTATTTCACATATGCATAAAGCATTTTAGTCCTATTGTTTCTTTTCACAATCTCTTTGGGGTCATTAGTAAGTAGGTCACTTTGCCCACCAAGAGGACTGTGAAACTCCAGGAAAAGCTAAAGAACCACATGTCATCTGGCTGGTCCAAGGCTACCACTTTAGTTGCTTCCAGTCTCCCCCCATGTCCTTTGACAAATCAATTTATAATATACATCTTAAGTCTAGTTAAATGCCCAGTCAAGACAACAAAGTTGGTATGAAACCCTACAACGGTGCACAGATTATCAAAAATGTATTGTCTTACATGATCTTTAGCTTTCTGCTGGACAAACATCAAGAGAAATGTCAAGCCTCAGCTATTTTCTCAAGAAACTGCTCCCAAAAATCCAGACTATTATTTCAACCTCCTAAATTAAGAATGGCTGGCAGCTCTGAGCCTTGGGCTCCCTGGCTTTTGCTGTTCTAAGACTGAAACTAGGCTGAAAAGAGGCTGACATGGGAGACAGAGCCAAGGCCACCAAGAGCAAGATGGTCTTCTGCTGCCAGGGCACCATGCAGCTCTGTGCTGTCTTCTTACCAGCATTACAATGGAAGAAATCCTTGAGTTAAAAAGATGGTTCAATTTATTCTAGAACAAAACATCCATGAGAGATACTAGTCAGAACCTTAATACACTTCTACATTCTTCCATGGAAAGTAAGAGTGGGTAAAGCCTGAATTTCTCCGGATTTCAAAGGCAAGAATTAAATTTGACTCAACACTCTTCTAACACCAATGCTGCCCCATGTAGGTTCAAGCCAGTTTGAGTCAAGTACTTGGTGCTTGAGAGTGTGGAATTCCTTTCTACTTTCCACAGTATTTAGTACACTAATTGAGTTGTAGTCATTAAACCCAAATAATTACAGCTAACATTCAGTCTGTTTCTGCTGGACAACCTTCTATACAAGTTATGTTTGAATTTATTCCGAATGTACATTTATTCCAAATGAAGGTAAATAAATGAGTGACACTATGGTGTAGGTGGGATCTGTGAAAAGAGACATCAACTGTGGAATATCTTCTGGAAAAAGAAACACATATTCATCTTTGAGGTATTTATTTATAGCATATACACACACACATATATATATACACACACACATATCACCCAGGGTTATTCAATCACATGTAAGTTAACCTCCCTTTTGGTAAAGGACTTTCTCAGGGAACAGAATAAGCAATTGAACACTTAGAAAATTTCTTGCTGTGCAACGTCTCCTCATTTTCCAGTTTTACTATTTTGGCAATTCTGAATTAGTATTTATTCATAGCAATCTCTAAAGTGTCACCAAATGAATTCTGCACCAGAAGAATATGCTCTAAAAAAATAATGCTCTGTCTGTGTTCCCTCTATGTGCAAACACTATGGGGCAGGGAGCTTTTTCTCAATGGAACTTCTGCCATTCTGGAGCTGGGTCAGAGAGTTTGTGCAGTGGAGCAGCTGTGTCACCCTTCTCACTCCCACTCTTCATTGACAGCACCCTGAGCACCCAGAATGGCCTGAGCAGTAAAGTTCAGGACAAGCAGTTGCAGATAGATGTGGCAGTGACTCTGCTGTGTTTGGAAAGCAGCTGCCTCTTGGGTTAAAGATTAAAGACCAGCCATTTTCCATTCTTAGCAGAGAAAGTAGAAATTTAATTTTTTTCCTCTGGGTGAACAGGAATGGGAATTTGATAAGAAGACACAACATATGAACTTGAGAGCTATTTAAATTTTGTTTTCTTCAGTGGGGGAAAGGATTTGTCCTTGTGTCAGAATTACTCTTGGAGATGAGAACAAGGAAAGCAAAGCTGGGACTTGTAATTGTTTTGTCACTGCACTCTCCTTGGCAGCATCTGCTTCTGAACAGGCCCAGTAAGCATGAAAGCTCTTAACACACAAGGCCGTACACTTATTCCTTGCTCTTTACAGGCCAGAGTCTGCACGTTCACAAGGAAGGGCTGTGAATCACCAGAAGGTCTCGCCAGCTTTCTTTAGGAAGGTTCAATATACTAATGCAACGGGCATGATTCAAAACATTTTGCAGGCAACAGTTATGAGGGTGGGAAAACCCACCAACTTTTAGCATATTTTCCATCTAATTTTTTCTTTCACAGGCAGTAAATGCAGGATGTATCATAAAGGGTAAATTTCCTGGGCAAGTGGAGACAAATTTTCATGGGGGGTCTTAGGGAAATTTGATCTTTCCTCATCAAGCAAGAAGACACTTTCTCAAGCTGTGGAGGTGACAGCAGCTGTGCATGTTATTGGGGAGAATGACAAAAATTTGCATCTTCAGTTTAATAGCACAAGAGGGGTGGAAGAATGGGGGGACCAGCATATGGAGAAACTGTCACTTTCATCCCTTAGCAGTATCATCTAATAATGCAAAAGTTTCCTTGAGGATTCTTGGGTTTAGGATCTATAACATCATGTAAACAGCTTTCCTAACCAAAGTTTGGAAATATGATACAGTATTTGGAAGACTTTGTTCCAAACAGCAAAGCTGCACAGAAAATCTGTAGGAATCCCTGAGACATAAATATATGTCCTGATTACCTGATATTCCTCCCGGGTACAGGTGTTTCAGGCAGAGCTTGAACAGTAAGCCTAAGACACTAATTTATTTTGGAACATATAGAAAGAATATGAATTTTTAAAGTATATCTACCCACTCTGCAACTTAGCCATGGCTGAGGAGAGAGCATTTCTGACAGGCAGGTGGGGTCAGTACTCCAGCCCTATACCTCCTCAAGGCCCAGGTCAGTGGTGTCTCTGAACAGGCTCTCCTCCCCTTGCCATGTGCTCCCAAGATGAAGTGCCTCTGCATGGCTTAACCACGTACACACAGCTCCCATCCCAGCAGCTCCTAGCACACCTGTGCAGCCTGAGGTGACTACATAAAAGAAGCTCATAAAGCAGAGCTTACATTTCATTCATTTCATTCACCAGCTCGAGATTTTAGGAATGGAATGGAGCACAGCTGGCCTTTGGATGTCAGATGTACTTCATAAGCCAACACTGGTTCAGCACACAGGCAGAAGGCTTCTCATCTTGTGGCCCTCCACAGGCAATAGAAAGGAAGCATGTTGGCACTCTCACAGCTGGCAGTGGGGCTGGCACAGGAGAGCTGTAAATAGTGTGTAGGCATGAAGGTGCAGGCTGCCAGGGTGAGAGCGGGTCACCAAGCCCCCAGGGGCTCCCAGCCTCCTGCACAAAGGCACGATGAAGGGCACTTTGCTCTTCTTTAACTGAAGGGCAAAGGGTACAGTGGGTAACAGACATGTTGGATCAGGTCTGGTCTGAAGGGACAGATGCTGGGGTGTGGAGATTCGTCTCAGGAGGCTTTGGGGTTTTGTTGTATTGCTGGAGCAAGGAGCTGCTTCTGCTTGTGACCATGGAAAGCTCCTCACTTAGAGGAACTGTCTGACCTGGGGTTTCTCCCTCCCCTGACAGAAGTAGCCTTGAGTACCTCCTGTCCTGTCCCTGCTCTGGATCCTGGTCTACCTATCTATTCACATGGTAAAGGGAATCTTCCATTTCCACCCATCTCACCTGAAAATATGCACCAGGATGGGTATGAGAGTACCCCTGGAAGCCATGTCATGTCTACATGATTTGGGCTGCTGCTGGAGCAGAAAGGAGCACATGGGAGAGAGATGTGTTCTATCCTCTGACTCTTTCTTATTGATTTGCAGATCAGAACATACTTTGTCAACTCATCCTTTTCCCTCAGAGCCAAAGCAATTAAAGAGGACAGCAGTATATCCAACAGAGGGAATTAAAGGAAAACTCTCCGACTAGGTAATGTTTGTATCTATGATTCTCAATGTGTAATCTGCTCCTTAGGAGTACGGGCATAGTCCCAGTGGATTTCTGGGTTTATTAAATTATCTACAGCATTTCCCTTTTGGATGTGTGTTGAGCTCCAGGGGAATTTCAGACGGCTCTTTCCCAGAGCAGGATGACTGCTCACAGAATGTGCTTGCCCTGGTTGGGTGCCTCCACTGGGGTAGGATGGTGTGATGGTAGAGGCTGTCTGATGGGGCTTCACTATGTCTGATACCAAAGTCAGTGTACAGATACCCAGACTATGGGCTGAGTGCGGAAATATCTCAAAAATAAACTGTAAACATTCAGAATGGCTGGTGCTGAGCACAAATGAGAGGGAGGAGACAAAAATGACCTATATTGGACTTAAAGTTTCTTTCTCAAAACCTTTTTTTCTCCTCAGACATATCCACATACCTCTTCCTGAAACGTGTGAATACCCAGTCTTCAGACTCAGCACAAAGTCTCTCTTCAGGCAATGCTACCTGAATAGAGTCCATAAGGAAGGAGAAGGCAATCCAGAAGCAATTAATATGCCAGGCAGTAGTCACAGTTCACTTAAAGTAGCCCATAATGTCTTTATTTCTCACAATAAACTTAAAAGAATCTCCCTGGATTTCCCTGAGGCTGATAAATGAATAGGATTATATATCCAGCCTCTATGAGCAAACACAGCATCAAGAAAACCTCAAAACAATAACAGCAGAAAGAGCACTGATATTCAAAAAGACTCAAAGTGCAGAATATGGGTCCTCATTTCAAATGTCCCCAAGGCTGTGGATGCTCACAACTGAGATTCCATCTTGGCCTCTTTTAAAACTGAAGAGTCATGTGAAAAAGTTGAAACTGAACTGCTTAATTTCAAGGCTTTTTTCAGCCAGACATTTCATTTGCTCCTTCTTTTTTAGAAAGGGTAAACTGTGAGCCTTCCCTTAGAGCTTACATTGTCAAATGGCATCCTAATCTCAGTATCACCTTCAGCTCATTAAATCATGTTTTCACCCCATTTACACATGGACAGTGCCCAGTGGTTTAATAGAGTTGCCTGTATTGTTGTAGAGAAGCAAATTAGGGTTTAACTTGGTCAGAAAAAGCATTTTCCAGGCAAAGCATTTTCATTTGCTTCTCTTCATGGTAATCCACTGGTATATCCAAACTCCGATTTTAATCTTTCTTTATATGTTTGTAAAAGTTACCTGAAGCACTTAATCATATTTTAAAATTATTAAAGAAGCCCTACAAGCCTCCAAGTTCTAACACTACAAGTATTTTCCCCAGGGCACTTGATTACAGCAGAAATTTTTTTTTAATTTGCAGAACTCAGAAAAGTCAGAAGATGGCAGCAGCTCATTCATGCATTAAACAATCCCTAAATCTCATGAACAGAACAGCTCTTCCTTTAAGTTATTTGAATTATGCAACCACATAAGAATAGAGATTGATAATTTACTAAGCACAATAATTCTGCTTATCCGGGCTCTGCAGTCATCAATGCTATTATTTCTCATATTCTTTTTTTTCATTGTCATGAGTGCAGTGGAGAAATTTACAAGGGTGAAGGAAAGTACATTGTTGTGAAAGAGTTAGATACTCTTAATGTTGTGAAGGAGATGGATACTCTTAATTCTAGACATATATTTCCAGGATCCCTACACTTTCCTCCTTTTTTTTTTTTTTTGTTCTATTTTGCAAACTTCATATTACAGAAAATAGAAATAAGATGATTTTGCTATTTCCAAATAACATGAGAGGTGAAGAGGAATTGTTGTTTTTCCCCTGCTTTTACAGTTGAATGTTTTTATCTCACTCTGTGCTAATCTACATACCTCATCATTTTCACACTGTCAGCAGTGGGATCTCTTCTCTCCAAAGATTTAATAGCGTTAATGTTGCAGTAATGACCTATATTACTAAATTTTCTCTACCTTGAGAAAATATATCATAGCACATTTAAAGTATGGCACAAAGGGTTAGCATAAATAATTAAACTAAATTACAGTAATCAAAAAAACAAGGCAGGCCAGATCCAAGCCACCTCAGAAGAAATCTAGTGTAACTCCATTGCTGTCAGTGGGATTATTCCCAAATGGCATTGGCTTGAGGGATGCAGAATCTGGCATCCTAGCTTTTGTAGCACAACCTCCTTGTCATTGTGTGTTCACTTATTCACCTAATTCATAAAATTCAATCAATCGCAATGGGCCACCCAGCCACTGGAGTGAAGAAAAGAAAATCTATTGTATATGATATTTCTTTGATCAACTACGTCTGAAAGTGCATTTCCCCCTCCCGCCCCCCAGCAAAAGAATGCATCAGAGACTGGGGCTGACACTGTGGTGCAGGGAGCTGGTATTTCCCTCCAGCCTCATTTGTATTGCTTTATTGACATGTTAATGACAAAATACATCCTCAGGTCCTATGAAGTACAGAGCAAGTCAGAGAAATTAGAATAATACCTAGCCCTAATTAGAAGCCAGGTATCTGCCTGACATGCTCTCTTGTTGTATTTAGCTTCAGATAGTTGATTGATTGCCTGGTTGTTTGATTGATTGATAGAGAGGCTTCACTGAGCTCATAGACACACACATGAAGGAAGCTTTTGATGTCAATGTGAACAAAGGTAATGATAGACTTACAAACAATGCCAAATGCTGAGTCTGTGTATTTGGCTTAATGCAAACAGAAAGTGTGCCTGCCACTGTTCTAAGAGCAGTGAGACTGGAAGGAGGACGTCTTGCGTATGATTGAACCTCATAGCTACAGGCAAAATTGTACTGTCAGGAAGATTTGCAGGTGATGTCTCTGATTGCCTGAAGATCTCTGCACATAAGCAGGGCAACAGAAATTAATCCAAATCCTTCCTTTGCAGCATCACAAACACTGTTTTAGAAGTGGGTTTCTAGAGCTGGTCTGCTCCAGCAGGCAAGGGTTTCTGGAAAGGAATAAGATTGATTTTCTGTGTATGAAGATCACAAATGTACTTCTGTGTGGGTGCTAAGGCATTAATTGACAAGGCTCAGTGTGCCATGCAGAAATGATCAGCAGCACACAGAACTAGAGGGTTGCAAAGCTCTCTCTGCATCTCCCCCCTCATATGCCCCCAAATAGAAATATTTAACAACAAATAGAAAACCAGAAAAACTTTAAGGGACACCTTGATCCTCGAATGCTGCTGAGCCCATCTTTCTCTGATGCCTTTGATCCATACTCCCCTCCTCTGTTCTGCACAGTGACAAATGCACTGCACACAGGGCACAGAGTGCAGCACAGCAGGACAGATCCTTTTAGCTAGAGCTGTGCAAAATGTTCATAGCAGAGCCCCAAATCACAAGAAACTTGCCTGGGTTCAGGTTTCATTGCAAGCTTGGAACTCAGACCATGTTTGTCAAAAGGTTGCTGAGATTTGCTAGCCCTTTGAGAAATTTCTCTCTTTCTTTCCCTTGTGTGCTCCTTTTCTCTCTTTCTCTCTCTAATCTGCCTGTATTTCTAAAACTATTTCTGCACTGTTCAGGAGCTAGGAGGACTCACGGGTTTGGACTAAAAAACCTGCCAAAAGTACTCTCTCTCATGGTGTCAATTTAAAACCAGGTGAAAGTAGACAATTCTTTCCAAGGAAAAAACCCAAATCCCAACAACCCAAACCAAAAAACACGCCCCCCAAAAAAACCCAAGAGCCCCCAAAACAACCAAACAATAACAACAAAAAAATCCCAACAGCCAACACACATTCTCTCTCTTCCTGCAAATTTGTGAGCCACAGACTCGGTTTACCAAAGAGTTTGAACATCTTTGGAAGTGTTTCAGAAATCCTACTGATTGCCAGTATTAGGGCCAACACTGGATTTTTTGGAACCCCAAAAGTCAAACTAAAACATGGTTGTGTAATTCCTTTGCAGAACAAATTGAAACGAATCTTTGTGAAATGAAATCATGTTTTCACACAGCTCTTGTTTTTCAGTATTGTGTTTAGACACACCAGAGATTAATGAAAGTATGTACCACCTGGCTCTTACATGATCTCTCACTCAAAGGTCTCACATCACTTTACAAAGATTATCTGAGCAATTAATTGACCTGTGGTCAAACAGAAAGTCAGTGCTGAGGTTTGAACCCAGGTCTCCTTAGAGCCTTAAACTCAAACTCATCTGCCTTGCTGGCAGAGTGCTGTCTAATTCAGTTTGTGCCAATGACATTTCATGATTCTGCTTGCATATTTAAAGAATAGGTGAGTGATCTCTCTCTGGACATACCTTATGTGCTCTGGTGCACATAATATCAAGTGGCATATGAATTCGGTACAGTGATATGCACTTTTTCAGAGTTTTTTGCATGGTATCTGAAGTATCTACCCTTTCAGTACCTAACAAACAGGCTGGAATTTATGCACAGACTTATTTACGCACAGATTTAATGAACATCTTCAGTTCAACACAGACTTTTAAGCAATACGTGAAGTTATCACACAGTGGTAGGGGATGATTTGGGTTTTGGTTGGCCAAAACCCGTGAATTTCAGAGAACCTAACACTTCCACAGATGCTCCATGATGAAGTTAACAAGTCTTGTGTCCTGATACAGATGTCAAGCCGACTTTATAATCTTGCAAGGACATTTAAAACAAAAGAAGAGAAAATAGAGTCTTAGGCTAGTGCAGATTCAGTTGAGTCATCATGTTTTAATGCCCAACCTTTATTTGTCTTCTATTTCTCTTTGGAGATCTTTTGCCATGGAAGGTTAAAGATTACTGAGATAACTAACAATAAATGTGTCTGGCATTGTGACTTTTGACCAATAATTATAACTTGGATTGTCTGAAACAAATCTGTATCCAGTTTTATTTTACATCCTATTGCAACAAAATTGACAAGGGTGTGAATTAAAACCTTAGCCCTGGTGCTTAACATAAAAATGGGGATGGACATTTCTCTGAGCTGTGATAACCTGAGTCCTTGTCTTTTATCAGCAGTGTGGACTGCAGTGTGCAGTAATTGCTTAACCGCTCCTTTGCCCGTTAGGACTTAAATTGGCTTTGGAGTGGACTTCAGAAATGACTCAGAGTTTCAACAGACACACCCAGTTACTGGCTTTGTACTACACTAAACGCTTTCCAATAGAACATATTTTTTAAAGGAAAGGCTGTATATTGCTCTCTGTAGACCTGAGGGTATATATCCTGTCACAACCTAGGTGCAGGTTGAACGATATCTGTGCAAACTGCTGTCTCACACTCTGCCAGCCTGCTTCAGTCCTACCCTGAAAGGGTGTCTGGCATGGGGAGAAGCCCTGTGTAAGCCCCACATGACTGCTGCAGCTGCCAGTCAGCAGCAGGGACGGCTTACACAGGAGGCAGTGGCCTCGTGCCCTGCGTAGGGCAGAGGCTGGAGCTGCAGGTGGCCATCAGCATATTTCCCGGTGCAGAGATCAAGGTTAGGTGAAATTTGCATATCTCATTTACAGGTGGTCAGTCATTAACAGTTGTGGCTTTGATGGTCTACTCTGAAAAGAAGCACCTTACAGCCATTCCAGTTTGGGGAGCTTTAGCTAAGCCAATCCCAGTGCTGGTCATGTCCGAGGTAGAAACTGGTTTATGGAGAGTAGCTGTCACAGGTGGGTGGTTACAAACTAGGGCTATGTTGGAACTAGGCACCGAAGCAAAAAACATCAGAAATTCTCATCACCAAAGCATCCTGTTGCCCAAGCCAAACAATCTTCACTACCCAGCCCAGGAACCAACACTCTGGTCCTGGTCAGAGGCACACTGCAAAAGTAAACATAAATTCTTCTATATATGCTTCTCCCATTCACAAATACTGAAACAAAAAAGCTTGACAAAAATAAATGAACTTATTTTTCAAAGTTATTTTTGTCCATTTTTTAAATACAAATTAGGTGATTCTTTGACTAGAAAAGGTGTAGAAGCTTTGTCTTCCACAATCAGACATGTTTATTAAACAGATAATTATCTTTCCTGCTTTAAGTAGTTTCTAGCATTTTGGTGCCACAGAGGAAGAACAGCAGCAGATTTAGTTATTAATAATATGTTGTCATGACAATTTTTCTTGCAATGTTGGAAAAATACTCTCAATAACATTGTAGGTACAGCCAGCTTTCAAAGTAGTTGCAAAAGCTGATTTCTTTGGGGAAGGGTGGCAAGGGGTAGGACTTGCCCTCTGTCAAAGTTTGAAAGATTTTTTAGTAGACAAACTCTGACCCTGTTGCTTAAATTTGTAATTGTCCACTCATGTAAGTAGTCATGTGAGAATTTTAAAGACTATTGGGTAGGAAGGAGAACACAGAATTCATGATACAGTGAAATTTCTGTTTATTTTCAGGGGCACAAATGCCAAGCAATTTCAGAATGATCTTTGAGTACTTTTTAATATTTTTTTCAGTCTTTGACTCAAGAATTCAATCAGAGAAATTCTCAAATAAAACCCTTTAATTCCCCACAAAGAGGTTTGTGCCAGAAAATAAGCATCATCTAAGCCAAGAGAGATAAAAAGGTGGTTTTGGCTTTGGGTTTTCATTGTCCTTAACCTCCATACCATTTTTATGGAAAAAAATTGATACTAGACACTGTGACTTCAGTCCCACCAAGGGAGTAAACTTTACATTAAATGAAGTCCTTTCAGACTTACATTTTAAACTATTAGATACCCACTGTATTTGGGTTAAGAAGGCTGCTGAGCCATAGAGGTATCTTGTTTTACCCCACAGCAACCACACCATATAGAATGGAAAGTCGAGACCACCCTTCAAACTCTTTGCCTGTCTGCTGCACATCATTTCAGCACAGTGCACTGCCCCCAGGTAATCAGATACTCTGGTTTTCCAGTTAGTCTACTTTATATGAAAAATAAATATCCATTGAAGTGAAGGAGGAGAGCACCCGCGCATGATGAGGGGGAGAGAGACTTACTCTGCTGCCAGCGATTAGCACACTAATGTGAAATAAGGAAGAGAGGCCCAAATCTCTGGGCAAATAAATATTTTATAATCTACAACAAGTGGAAGGGTTTCTGCAAGAGAAGTCGTGCTGGTGGAAACAGAGTACGGCGGATTGTGCCTCTTCTCAGGGGAAACCTGGCCTTGAGCTCAGGCAGGATGGTAAAGAGGAAAGCAAGCCTCCCCTTCTGTGTTGCATCTCTATCCAGGGGATGCAACCAGGGAGGAGACTTTTTCTTCTTTCCACATAGTTTTTATGAGAGAATGATGACCTGCTTTAGGCTTCTAAAGCAGCCTCTAATTTCAAACGGAGATAGATCCTTATCTGCTTTTGTGAGGCAGGACTTAGATCTATTTTCTCTTTCTAGCAGAAGTGCCTCTGATTTCAGCAAAAATAACTCACTACATCATAAATCACTTCTGGCAACCAAGAGCTGGATGTGGCAACAAACAGTGGGGGAACCTCCTGCAGCAAAACTGACCCCAACAGTCAGCTTGTGTCCCCACTACCCAGAGAGGCAGATGCAGAAATAGGAGCAGGATCAAGAGACATTTTGTGCTTGCTCAGTCATGCTCCCATGACAAAACATCTCAAGGCTTGCTTGTCCCAGCCATCAGTCCATCCAGCCTTGCTAGGGCTCTAACAACAGCAAGGTACCACAATAGGACACCCTGGGCACACTGAGTTGTTTTTATTGTTGTCCAGATTGGTATTGAATTTATTTCTAAGTCAATCTAAGTGAACAGCTGCTGTTAAACGTACAATTCATTATGAAGTGTGTGCCCCCTCCTTACATCTGAGGACCTTGGAAGGTCCCTTAGGTTTCTTAATTTCTCTGTTTGCATGGGTGGGCAGCCCCAGGAGGGACAGCACTGGGCTGCAGCTTCACTTGAGCCTGGGGGAGACACAGGATCTCTACAGGGGAGAAATACAGGGGCAAACAGCAGCAAAGAGGTACTGATTACCTGCCCAGGGAGGTTTGGTACTGGGTTTAACAGGGGCCTCCACTACACGACACTGATGTGCAACATTGGCAGGAAAGGGCCCTTAGCCCTCTGATAATATCAAAGATGAAGCAGGGAAAGTTCTTAGCATGGGACATTGAAAAAACATTTCTTTTGGAGAGATAAAAATCTTTTTCTATATATTCAGGTTGTTTGTGAGGAGAAGAAAACAGGCTTTGTATGGGGGATGGTTTTTGTATTTTACATCAGGCCCTTGTGTGTTTGTCTTTTCTGGGTACACTGGAAGGGGAGACAGAGGTTTTGCCACTGTCCTTCATACCAGGAGAACAATGATCTACTCTCTTGGCAGAAGGGAGGACTACTGTTAAATCTGTGAGGGTAGGGTTTATGAGTACTGATAAAGTAGCCCAATTTAACCTGAGTATCCCCAAGATACTTTATGTTAACACTCTTTCAGTTTTAGCTCTGAGCTGTATATCTGCAGATGGCCATGAACATTTCCTGGCACATCAGGATACCGGGCTCATTGTGGCAGCACTGCCCAGATATGCAGACATGGATAGACTGGCTTACAAAGTCCTTGCACTAACCCTGAATCATCTGTTTTACAGGAGTCTGAGGACCTCAGCACCCAGCTGCAGTCACAGAACCCATGGCAGCATCAGTATTCACACTGGGATTGCTGGGATTTCTTTGGGAGGAGAAGATGGTGACCTTTTCCTGCCAAAAAAAATCTAAGCTGTGAAAAAATTGTAGATCACAGTTGTAATCCTGGCACATGTCAGAAGGAAGAGTTGATGGAAACTTCTCTGGCAAACATGGACTGAAATGGCTTCAGAAGGGCTAGGTCTCCATCTAGGAAAACCTTGACAAAGACATGCATCCTGTGTCTTTGCCTCTCAAGAGTGCCATCATAGAGGATGCTTTCACGTGCAGATGCCTGAGTAAGGGATGGCTGAGAGCACACATGGTGGATGGGGGCTCTAACACAATGAAAGCAGACAGAAGGGGCATGTAAGGTGTGCTGAGGAGTCCCAGTCTGTGTAGCACACTGTGGTTCAGTCATTACAACAAGGGGTACTGCAGCTGGGATGGGGTTGCAGGTTCCAGTAGTGTCTGGAAACCCAAAATGCCCATGGTGAATGCAGCCCAGGGAGTCTCTCACCTGGTTTATCTCCTGTGATGGTTTCAGGATGGTGGAGGTCCTGGCTGCAGTACTGGCAGGCATTTCTGTGGGGAGGATCAGGTTGCAGCACTGCAGCAGCTGACATGCACAGAAGATGGTTGAGGTCAGCCTGTGTTCCCATAACATATGGTTGGACCATGATGGATTGCAAACACCATCTCTGCTGCACAGAGCAACTGGAGGCATTTAAGCCACTGCTGAGCTTTTATGGGAGTGTGTTTTTACTGTTTTCCTGAGCCTCCTAGGTATGGCTAGGTATGCTAGGTATGTTTGGGAATTAAAGGATACCTTGCGTACTTGAACAGTATCCACTGTCTTGTGGCTATGGAGTGGAGAAATGTCCAGGACATATGGTTAATGTTACTCACAAATAACACCTAAGGCTCTAACACCTACCTGTGTGGTGGCTAAGCATGCATCAGGTGACATGAGGTTTGTAAGGATGAATCATGTTTTCACTAGAAATGTGGTAGACTTGTATAGAAGTGGACAATCTCCCAGGCACACAACTCCTTCCTCTGGGCTGAAATGAGAGCAACAAACAATAAACATATCCCTCAAATCCCACAATTTCCTCTAATGAAAGATTTTAGCCCTCCCCTGCAGACCTCTCCCTTCTTATATATTTATCAGGGATACAAAACTACAAAATCCAGTCTGGCAGTGCCATGATGTCATGGGACTGCCTTGCAAACACACCAGTAACCCCAAGCAGGAGATGTTGGTATGTCCCCAAACACACCACTCCTGGTGTCCTCATGAGCAGAGCTTTCTCACAGAGGCTGTCCATCACTGAAAGAGTTAAGAACATCTTGTCAAGGATATGCAGTTATCTGGAACTTTTGTTTATACAGAGAGGCAATAAAACATTCAGTGCCTTAGACCAGTGTAAGAAGGGTCAATACAAGCTCCAGCAGTTGTATATAAATTAACCTTTTAAGTATGGCCTAATCCATAATGATTCATTGACAGGAATTATTCCAGGAGGCTGAGCTGCAACAAATTGTAGCAGTTGCAGCTGACTGCAGTATCTCACAGCTGCTGGGCTGCCTCTTAAGATGAGGTATCTAAGGGAACATTTTAAAAGGCTCTGACAATGTATTTCCACAATACTTGTTAGAACTAGGACGTCTCCAATGATCTTATGTTCCTAAAGTGGAACAAAAGTATGAGGAATCTGAATATATACATGAAGGATGTTTTGAAAGATTTTTGCTTTTGCTCTAGCGCTGACAGAATATGAAAAGGATGCTTCACTCCTACACACTGGAGTGGTCACCCAAGAGAGCTCATTTCTTCTCCTCAGTAGGATTTAGCCAGGATAGTGCACTGAGCGTATGAGCTGAGAAGCCTGCAGCGTCTTTGCAATTGTCAGAATTAAAAGTGAAGGAAGACAAAACAACCTCTCCCCTCCCACCCTCTGTCAAACATGCCTAATGAATAGCTCTACATGCACTGTATCAGAAACCCCAAACGTTGACGGCGATGCAAGGCACTAATTTGTTAGTTATCATATCTGACAAATTGTCATCATGGTTCCACTCCTTCAGAGGGTGTTGTGCGTGTGACCTGGGGAAGGGCTCTCAGGCTTGAGCTAATGGGTGTGCGACTTGGAACAGGAGATGATGTGCCAAGATGGGAACCACAGAGTGGGCTGCCAAAAAAGAACAGTATAATTATCTGTGCATAATTCACGGCCGGAGAATAAGCTTTCCTCCAAAGTTGTCTGCAGCAGAGCTGTACCAGATTCATGGCTTTTTCAGTGAGTATTCACAAAGTAGTGACAATCTGTGCAGAAATGTTCACTTCTCCAAACTTTTTTTTTTTTTTAATTGGACTAAAATAGACATTTCCATAACACTCTTTGCTCTCAGGACTGGTCTGTTAAGATAAGTGATGACTCACAGATGTATATTCTTACTTTCTTGGATAGTTATATCTCCCCTCACCCCACCTAATCCCTTCACCAATGGGCTTTGAAGGAAAAAAAACCTCTTCAAGTAAAGGCACTATAAATATGAACTATTACAAGACTATTAGCTCACTGAATCTTCAGAGTTGCTGCTGTACTGTGAGAAGAGTGGCTCTAGTTCTCAGATTCTCAGGACAAATAGTTGGACAACATGAGCCAAAGGAAAATTTTCTTTAATTTTTAGCACTTTTAGGCAAGATGGCTTGCCAGTTCAGGTTCTGTTCAGCAGATGGCAAGATGTGAATGCATTGGTAAGAGTGTACATATATAGCCCACTGCTCTTTCAGTTATTATTGGACTGGATGAGGGTTATTTGGTTTCTTTTGCCCTAATCAGAGCAACCACCTCTTCATCCATATCACAGAAGATGGATATTTTTTCTCAGTAATAAGTAAAAACTCGTTTTACAAAATGTGTTCGTTTTCTAGAAGGAGATTCAGCTTCCCAAAGAGAAAGCTTGGGAAATTCCTTAACTAGTAAGTCTGCCTGGAGGAGATCAGGGTGAAGGACTGAAAGTCCTATAAAGCGAATTTTGAATGGGAGGGAGAAGGTTCTCAGAGAAAGGCAAAGGAGATGGAAAATGTTCCTGTAATTGCTGGCAAGGAAGATGCAGATTTTGCTTGGGCACATTTCTCTTTGAAAGCTGATCCTGTTTTGTAAGGGCAGACAAGGAAGAGTTGCCAGATTCGTAGGACAACGAAGTTTGGAAAGCGCTGGCAAAATATGTGGAATTGGATTAAATTTGACAAAATGTCATATTGCTTTAAGGCTCCTCAGGGTGTCCTGAAACAGTTTTGCTCCACGTAGTGCAGATTTCCTGTAAAAGCTTTGGCACCACCATCTCCATCCTGAGCTGCTCAAAAATGTTGCTGTGGCCATGCTGAAGCTGCAGGGATTCCATCTCACAGGAATTTCCCCAAAGAATAGGTGCTGATCTCCCCCTGGTCTATGTGCAGGAAACACCTCAAGGGAAGTTCTGGGGTTGCAGGGAGCTTGTGGGCATGTACATAGGAGCTGTGCCATCCAGAGGGGCTTGGGCAAAGCTGGCTGGGTCCAGCTGGAGGCCAAGGAGGACAGCCCTAAGTGGACACAAAAGTTTGAATCTGGAAGTAACATAAAGCACAATGTGCTTTCCAGGCCCCAGCTAGCTCTCTCTGGGGCTGGTTGTGTGGGATGATGCTTGTGCACTTTTGTTGCAGCCTACCCCATGTCACTGCCTTGTCTTCATTTACTTTGATAATTTGTAATCACAAAATGAAAAGTCAGGACAGAAGAAAGATGTCCTGGTTCTGACAGACTGCTTCAGTCACAGGGATAGTTTGTAATTTTAAGCACATGCTTAACTGCTTTGCTGGATCAGGGTCCAACTTTCTTGGTAGATACTGCAAGACTTTCTGGGAACACTTGGAAGGAAGAAACAAAACATTTCCTCTATAAATGTTTGTGGAAAATGAATAAAAATGTGTGAGTATGCAATGAAAATGAATTCCCACTTTTTTATAGAGAAACCCAACGCAGCAATGAGGATCTAAGCTTACATGAACAGTGAGGAATGAGCTCTGCAGCTTGTTAAGCTGAGTGAGAAAACCTTGAGGTACAGACATGTCATGCAGTTTGCACTCATGTAAGTATCTTTGTCAGACCAGCTGACCAGAGGGCAGCAGACTGCCTGGGGGATGTCTCTTTGAAACACCTCAGGAACTGGATGATGCCACACCAGTGTCCTCTTCTGATAACCAGATGACTTCAGTTTCCAGAGACCTCAACCTGAGAGCTTTCATTGGCATAGCATTCACAGAATTGGAAAAAAAAAAAGGTATTGGAAAATCAGGTGCATACGTGTAACCAGTCCCAGCATTGATCTAACATAAATGATGGCACTTACGAGGCAGATAATCCAGCTTCTCATTGATCTTGGCAGTACTAGTAGGGGGCAATATTTACATTTGGTTGAATTGCACTTGGACAAATTTTCTCCACAGTACTAAATACAAAGAAGCCTTCCATTAACACCAGGAGAGCAGAGCTTTTCATTCATCTATTTTTTTCACCTATTAAAAAAAAAAAAATACATGTTCTGGTTCTCTTCTGTTGCTGCTCTTATACTGGGATAGCTGCATTGAGTAAAGGAAAGCAGCAACTACATCAAAGAAGAGAAGATTTGGATCCTGAACATTTGCTGAAAACACCAAAGTTTTCTCCTTTTCTAAGTACAAAAGAACAAGGAATTATTATCCTTCTCCCAGCAAAACAAAGCAAAATCAATAATCTTCCCTGGGTTGTTTCTCTGAGCTTCCTTCTTTCTTAAACGCACTCACCTCACGTTTTCCCCATTTTGGAGATAGTCTGCTCTTTTGATGAAAAAATGAGGGAAACAAGCATTTTAAGCCTTTTTT
The DNA here is from genome assembly GCA_013399835.1 of Leptocoma aspasia. Taxonomy (NCBI): domain Eukaryota; kingdom Metazoa; phylum Chordata; class Aves; order Passeriformes; family Nectariniidae; genus Leptocoma; species Leptocoma aspasia. The sequence continues at coordinate 105,932 of VXAX01007516.1, read as the reverse complement.
TTTTTTTTGTCGAGTAATTCTTAGCATGCATTTTATGCAAGGTTGAATTGTGCCACATCTGTTTTGTTCCATGTGTGACAGGGCTCAAGGCCCGCATGTGTGTGTGTGGGACTGCACAAGTCCTGCCCATTGCACACAGACAGTCCCACTGCTGTCCAGTTGTATCCTGCTGGCTGCTGAAGGCCTGGACACCTTACTGTGCTCAAGAAGAGAGCAAAAGAGCAAATGGCTTGCTCATGTCCCATCCCACCCAGCAGCAGCTCAGGGTACTGTGATGGATGAGGGCTGGACAATTCTAGCCTGCCCCTGGGAACAGGACAGGCAGACAGGAATTGCAGGGCAGAAGCATTTATCAGCACCAGGAAGCCAGTGTCTGTAGCATATCTGCATAAACAAAGAAATTGTCTTAATAGAGAGCCACACCTAGAAGTACTACAGTCCTCTCCTGGGATCACACAGCATGTGGCACATGAACCCAGACCAGTTGACCCAGAGCAAGCAAGAAAAGGCAGGTTTATAGAGCACAGAGAGAAAGAGAGCAAACAAGTTATGTGAAGGCAGACAAAAAAACCCCAACCCTGTGGCAGGGTAGCAGGGAAGCCAGAACCAAGTCTGTATGCAGAGCTGACCATGAGAGATAAAGATGAGAAAATGAAGGTAAAGATTTTTACTGTCCCACTGGGAATTAAAGGACAAGAAGCAAGTGAGATGCTGTTGCCAGGAATAATACCTGAAACACTGGAATAGCTGATAAAGGTGTTTGATTAGAATCATGACCCTGCAGACAGAATGAGACTCTAGAGAAATAATGTATTTTTTACTCCACCTCAAGAAGCAGGAGCTGAGATAGACACTTGCCTTACAGAGCTGCAAAATCTATAACTCTGGAGATGTTAAACATTCCCTAAAATGGAGCCAAGATCATCTGTAGGACATGAGTCCCTCTTATAGAAATGTATAAAAAGAGGAGATCTAGCCCTAGAGAAACACCTCCAGATATCAAGGGAACAGCTAGCTATCCCAGGGAAAGGTCAAACCAATACAGCAAAGGAAGGCAGCAAGCGGGAGGGAACAGTCTACCAATAACACAGACAGCGGGGGCCAGTGTGGGAATTCTGCAGTGAAACAACAAGAGAGGCTGGAAGGAAAATGCCTGGCAAGGGCAAAGATGCAAGAGAGGTAAAGAAACAAAACATTTGCTTCAATCCTGCAGCTCTCTAAGGAAATGAAAAGCGGAATGCCTTTTAGATACCCACAGCATCAGCAACAGGAGGGACTTTGGGGGAGACTTTTGGGGGCCCACACACCTGACAGAGCATGGCCACCAGACTTCAGGCCCCACATCTGTCCTTACATCAACAAGCAGGCCAGAGACAGCTGGGTCATGAAGCTGTGATGTCGTTGAAAGAAGCGATAAGCAGCAATTCATTGTAACCTGGAGATATGTGACCACAGCATGGTGATGTACAATAAAACCACCTTGAGGTCAATGGGCAACACAGGCTGTTGATAATAAATCTGTGAAACAAGAGATGTTATTGCTCAGAGTTTATAACAGTTGACATTCAAGATCACCACCCAGGGCAGAGCACGGGGCAGTGCACAGCTTTCCTCCAGTCACAGTACTAACCCTCCGTACCCTCTGCTTGCTCAAGGAGACAGACAGTCTCTGTGGGCCACGTCCAAGACTCAAACAGGACTAAAGGGCATAGCTCTGTTCCCTGTGCCGTGTCAGAAGAGATAACATTGCCCAGAGAATCTGGCCCAGACACAGTCTGTGTTGTGAGCAGAGACCTCCTGACTGCATGTTCCTGCATATTGTGTGGAAAGGGTAAAGGGTGGATAAAATATTTTACCCTGGTCTGGTAGCTTTGGGCACTCATTTTTGGACACGCCTGAATGCCAGGGTACCAGACAGACATGGATCAGGTACAAAGCTTCTAAGTTCCTGTTTCAGAAAGTGCATTATATACTTTACAATAGATCTTACACTGCTAATTTATATAATCATTGAAAATTATTTCTTCAGCCTGTATTTTTAAGAGCTAGCTAAATTTGTGGTTTGCCTACTGTGCCAAGAATCTGGCATGTGGCCACATGCTTTCACACATCTCCTTGCAGACTATGGCTTGAAATCTAAAACCACTGGTGCCATCCTACAGCTGAAGTACTTCCATCCACACGAGCTCAAGTGCAATCACAGTGGGAACGGCTGCCTCTTTGTTTGGCATCAGGATGTATAAATATCCGACACTTCCTAGGCAGGTATCTGTATATTTCAAAGTAACTGACATGCTAGAATTATCAATAAAAGAAAGATAACTTACACAATAATCATCACTTGCTGACAGCTGAAATTTCAGAGGAATCAGCTGTGCCCTTCTTTTAATGAAAATGAGTAACAAAATCTTACCTATGTGAAGCTTGCCTCTCACTATCAAAATAACACAGTTGACCTGTGTTAAAGACTGTGTCAGAATTTTTGGGGAATAACAAGAGAGGAATAGGCAGAGATATTAAGCTAGACATTGTATCCAGTAGTTATAAGACAGCACTGATGACCTAGCTTTAAAATATGGTCTCATTGAACATCGGCATTTTTATTCCATTACATAGTAGGTAAAGCATAAAACATATATTTAAACATGTATTTCTTTTGTAAATATAATTTTTGAAGTACAACTTGAGGTAAGACATCTGTGCAACAACTGTAGGTAAAAATACAGTTGCCTTAATTTTCTTTGAAAAGTTATGCTTCACAATATTGTGCAATGGGAACTGCAGACTTTTTGTGCTGGTAAGGTACAAGCAAGATCCAAGAAGACAAGCCTGTGAAGAAAGTGCTTAGCACAAGTAATTTTCTTGTGTACTAGGAGCATTACTGCATTCTGTTCTAAGTAATATTTAAGCTAGAATCTAAGGGGGGAAAGAGATAAGTTTATTAAAATGAATACTGACATCGATAGTGGATGTTACGAAGTGCATCTGCCTCTCATGAGTCCCAACCTCATGCTCTGGCCAGCAGGATTTTGAAAGGTATATGTGTCTCTTAAAAATGTAATTAATATCTCAGAGGAGCCTTCAAAGCACACAGGTTCCTGGTTGATATCTGTTTCAATGAAAACAGAAAAATACTGGGCATCTCTGGTTTGAAACAGAGTGGAGCTGATAATCAAAGGAGAGGGAGGACAAGGGTAAATACAGTGAAACCACCAGGATGGGAGACAGCAGGGCTAAAGATGTGGGGGCTCTGCAGAGATGTGGCAATTCCTTTAGTCTGTGGCAGGAATATCTCTCACTGATTAGAGCTAATTAGGGAGGACGAGGTTGAGCCTTTTTATCCTTCTCAGTAAACCTGCCTTTGATGCAGACTGCTTACAGCACAGCTCTGGTTCTGCAATGGATTTTGAATGCCTTTCCTTCACTAGTCCATTTAAATAAATACAAGCTCTCTATGTTTCTTATGCACAATAAATCTATTTTGGTTCCTGATGACTGATTTCTTTGGCTCTACAAGTGAGGTGAGAACACCAGCTTTGTTTCTTTTTAGCACTGTAAAGGAAGTCTTGTGTAATTTTGTGAGAGTTGGGAATGGCTTAGGAAAGAGGTAAGGAGGTGATTTGGATTCTGAATCCTGCACCTTTTATTGAGGCACCACAACTGATTTGTCAATGACAAAGTTCAGGAATTTCATGACCAAAAATTGAGAATGACCAGTATTGTGAAAAAGATTCAGTTCTCTGTCCTAGCACAGATCAGTGCATTGGGAGATGAAAGTGGACAAATTCAGGTTGGCAATAAATTGCATTGGTTTTTAATAAGGGAGCCAATACCTCATTGAAACAATTCACTTTGGGTTGTTTTGGACTTGTCCTTAAGTCAGGATGGGGTGGCTTTCTACCTTTCAAATGGGAGCTGGGGGTTTGGTTGCTGGAAAGCCTGGGTGAGGTTCTGCTGCCTGCATTATGCAAGTGGCCTCTAGCCTTCCAACCAACTAATCCAGGCACTGAAGAGCAATGGGCAGAGTTGAAAGGTTTGAATTGCACATGTCCCAGAGACATGCAATTTGAATACTAAATGTCCCAAATGGCCACAAAATGAGCCTCTTGGGGAATCCAAACATTTCAACATATTAATCATAAAAATTAAGACCTCAAGCACACAGGAATATGCCTGTGGTGATGTGTGGCTACGTTCAAGAAGTAGTCAGCAGCACACAAGAACATGTACTGTGTATCAGGGAGCAGCAGGTATTTTGCACAGCACCAGGCAGTGCAAGTGGCCAGGGAAGCCAAAACAAGGTCAATGCCAGGCTGGGCCAGGCCAGTCTTGGGCCTCCCACCTGGTTTCCTGCACTGAACCTCACCCACTGACCTCTCAAAGGTGAGAAAAGTATCTCACACAACCCATAAGGCTTTTGCTGTGCTTGGAATTGCTGTGACCCAGAAGATGAGTTTTTGGTCAACCAGAGACCCCCAGCTCTGCAGATTTATGCCTTGGTGGGTGCTGGCCAGCTGGGAATGATTTCAGGGTTCATGCTCTCAAAAGCAGATGAAGCCCAAGCTGATAGAGAAGAGCAAGATGGTAACCATAGGCTCTCTGGATTCATGAGGTAAGACTGAGCACTCTGCATGTGACTGAAGAAGAATTTGCTGGTTTAGTTCCTTTTTTTTTTTCCCCTCTGGAATGCTAAGCCTTTTGGTTGGCACAGTTTGGAGTTTTGGCACACTTCTATTTTCTTTTTTTTCTTCTCCTCACTGCAGCTAGGAAAAGCTCTTTTTCTTACTGTGAACTTTTTTTCACAAAAAAAAAAAATCCAAATCTTAATAAATTCTGAAGGTGGCAGCAATGAAACAGTAGTAAGGCTGCGACCACAAATTCTAGGGCAAGTTCACATCACACGGTGAAGAGATTCCTCAACCCACTGCTATGCTGAGTTTGTAGGGTCTCACATCTCAGCAGTTTGGGTCAGGAAGGGTGTGTGGCTGAGCTGCCAAAGCCTGCATCTCTAGTAGGACAGTCCAGCCTTGAGATGGGAAGACCAGTGCTTGCCTGCCACGGCTGCCAACAGGCAGAAGCTGCCTATGCAGAGCCCACAGACATGCCCAGCCCTCCTCAGTGGGTTTGAAAGCCCTTCTGCAAACACCAGAATGCTGTGTATACAGGCATGAGAGTATCTGCAGAGTTTTTTTTTCTGTCTGATGTACACAGAGGCTCTTAGGTCCAATGTTTTTTCTGTGTTCATATTTCATGTCCTTTTAATTTCATCAGCATATATTATGCTGAAACTGTAAATTGATTTGCATGGGTTGGTCACCTCAGAACAATCTCCAGCCTGCAGCAACAGATATGCTGTACTTTGGTTCAGAGATAAGGCTTGGTTTGGCAGTGGTAAAAGTATTGTCACGGGTGCTGCTGGCCTGTACCTATGGTCCAGAGCACCCCATCTCCCCTTCTGCCAGTCCCATGGCTCCTCCTCTGACCTTCCCTGTAGTCAAAGGGAAGTGTGGAAAAGTTCAGCAACACCCACCTGCCTTAGGGACTGCCTTAGCCACGTGGCTCTGATAGAGGATGATAAAGCAACACCCATGGCCATGAATGACCAGGTCAGTGTTAACCGCAGTGAAACCAATCCTGAAAAGTCAGTCTGTGAGCTTTCATCCTGAAAAAGTCACAGAACATTTTAATATCCCAGTGAGCTGCTGCAAAAGTCAGGGGATAGTAGGTCTGAGTGCCTCATGGAGGCTCTTTTGAGATTGTGGATTGCCTGAAGTATTGCAGGTGTGTCAGCTTCAGCCACCTTGGTGGGGACTTTGAGTGGACAGAACGTCTGTCAGCTGCCTGACACTTGTGTCCTCAAGTGCAGTGGGTCCAGAAGGTGCCCGAGTCTCCTGGCTGGGTGCTAGTGCCTGACTCCCCCCAGGTAGTTGTGTGATGCTGGGTGGGGCAGGAGGCTGAGGGGGTGAGCAGATCTTCCTGGAGGGCACAGTGGGGGATGATTAGGCAAGGACTGGCAGCGTGCTCCTGCTGCTGCTACTGCTCCTGTGCAGTGCTTCATGGAGGGGATGCAGAGGCGTAGCAGGCAAGCAGCAGGAGAGTAGGATGCCACATGGCGAGGAGGAGGAAAAGAAAGAGGTGGAGGAGTAGGCAGAAGGGAGATTCAGTTTAACATGGCATGCCAGGCCTCCACTGCTGCTTCCCTCCCTCAGGCCTGCTCATCATGAATTTAATTTGCGCATGGGGTGAGGGGGATTTTGTTGGCATGGTTTTATTCTTATTTGATGTGCTCCTTTGCATGGCAAACGCTGGTAGTGTGCTCATTGCTGTGCATACAGGCAAACATGGCCTTGGGTGTACTTTAGTCTAAGGCCCTGGTTCTGCAAACACACGAATAATCTGAAAAACAAGAGGACTTAGTAATATGCTTAAAATGACACCTGCTTTTATCTTCATCTCTTTTCTTTCCCCTATCAGTATACTTCTGTTTCTGGATAGCTAGTTTGAGCTCAGTGTCTCAACTAAAATTCTGATACAGAAAAAAGAGTGATTTTTTTAATATAATCTCAATTTAGAGGCTGATCTCATCTACATATATTCAGTAAAATAAATAAAATCCACTTGTGCCCTGTTCCAGCTAAGATTCAATATATGATGCCTTATCTTTCATGAAGGGCTGAGGGGTCATGCTTCGAATGGCAGCTGATATGCACGAGCATTGCCATTTCGAAAGGTTTGTCTTAACCTGACTCAGAAGAATTTAGATATGTACTTCAGTAGGTGATTGTTTGCTTTGCTTATAGGCATTAAAATGTTCTCTTAAAAAATATTCCTTGGGAAAGTATCTGTTGAATTCTTGAACAATTTAGTAGAAGGCAGTGCAGTTATCTGTAATTCTGAAGTGGGATCAGAAAATTCACAAAGGACAGAATGAGCATATGTGTGTATATATATATACACATACATATATATACATTTATATGTTTAAAAAATAGATTTCAAAAAACATTCCTGGCCTTTGGTGTGGAGGCTCTGAGCAGCAGCAGAGCTCCCTCTTCTCAGTAGCTGCAACATCATTACACAAAGATACAGAGACACGGGAGCCACTATTCAAATGCAGCCCCTCAACTTTGTGACCACAAGTGGGTTCTATTTTGGTCCTTGCTTTTGAGGCTGCTTTTGATGAAGGGATCAGAGTTTTTTAGCTCCCTGCCACTACATGTTGCTGGTGACCTCTACCTGCTTCTAGCTTTTAGAACTTTGTTTCCATTTCCATTTCTTTAGTGTGAAGGTTGGGGATGGGATCTGTATTTTTAAAGCCTTGGTGCCAACTGCTGTGTGCTGTTGTACTGTGGCTGACTTTTACTTCCTTTACATTTCCTCTTGTGTTTCTAGATCTAAGTTGTCCAAAGTATCTGCTAGAGTATGGCCTCTGGACGCACATCTCCTGGTGACCCGGGACATAAAGTGTTATATGACAAATCCTGACTTGATCAAATTTGCAATAGTGTCTCAATAATTATTTAGGTACTTATTGACCATTGGTTTCAGTATCAGACAAGCCCCAAATTGAGAATTTGTGCACTGTTTTTCTCTGGCTTGACATGTGTCCCTTCAAAATCAGAGTATTTTCTAGACTTTTCTAACCTTTTTCCTTCCTCTCCTCTGAGCAGAAGTAGTTTTGGTTAGCCAGCATTGCTCTTGTAAGATCTCCAGACAACATTTCCAGTGGGTCTGTCATAAACCTCCAGTCCTCTTGCATTCCATGTTATCTCCAGGCAGGGTTACAGCACAGACCATGGAGCACTCATGCAGTAAATTCAAGGGTGTGCAGGTGCAAACCTTGAGTACCTCTTTGTATGAAATTGGGGGAATTTACTCAAGCTGATCCTTGTCTTGAACAGTCCTGCAGCTCGGCTGGGTGACCTTTCAAGGTTATAAGAACACCTTTTATGCCTCTTTTTTCTTATTACTAAGACAAGAATTTCAATCACTACACACCTTTGTAAACTACCTGGAGATACATGGGAGACATAAACGCAAAACTAACATTATTGGTATTATTATTTTCCCCAAACAATTCACTGTTTTCTACAAATCAGAGTACATGATTTCTTGTTTATTGTGTAACAATAACCCTGTGTTGTGATGCTAAGTAGGACACAGATAGAACTTTTCAGTGCTGTACAGTACTCTTTCTTATCTTTAATTAAATGCTATTCCCTCGTATTGGAACGCATTCTGTGATTACACATGTTTACAGTCTCTAAGTAACTTACCATCAAATACACTAATGAAAATCAGTGCCCCAAAGCAACTTGTGCCTTTTGTCCTGTACCACACCACACCTCTCTCTTTTTTTTTTTTTAATTTATTATTACTTCCAGTTGCCATTTTAAAAATTAAGGGGTTGAATTAAGCACTTTTTTATTAATTTCTTCCAACCATCTCTGCTTTTGATCTAGGGACATGTATCTATCTAGCTCTCTGCCCTTCCCCAGAACAGTAACCCCTGGGGATACCATAGAGCATAGAGATGATACAATTTAATAAAGTCACAATAAAACATCCAAGGCCTTTCATACTTTTTCACTTTCTTTAACTCAATTTATTTTTCATTTCATGGACAGAGATTTAGTCCTGGTATTAGTTTATGATTTTGCTGAAAGAATTACCGAACACATACAAAAAGGAAATATTATTTTTATTATTTATTTTGTGCCATGTATACCATAGAAAAAAAAAAGAGTTGAAATCACTTCAGTACCGCTGTGTTTTTCATTACAAAGTTATTACATATAGAAATTACTCCAAATTATCTGAAATGAATGGAAATTATGAGGTTTAAATTCCCCAGGTTACTGCAAGCACAGCACTGGAAATTTATTTTGTCATCTTGCTGAACATAATTGCTACAACAAAATTTCTTCCATTTTACAACCACAGCATAACTTATTTATACCAGTGTTGTTGTAATTTTACATCAATAAGTTGCATGGGAAGGAGTACACAGGTGGTAATTGAAAACAATAATTTGTAGTGGGGTCCAGGTGGAACAGTTGGCTCAGAGAAGATTTCATTTGCTGCTCTGTACATGCTCCACTTCTCGGTGGCCTTTGACTAGGGTGCTATCAAACCTGTGGTCCACCCAGCACTGAGGTGGCCTGATCATCCTAAATTACCTTTCAAAGCAGCAGTGGAGGTGAGGGAGAGAGCTGATCTGTCCTTGTGGCACTGACCTGCAGCTCACGCTCAGAAGCCAGAAGGGAGGTGCAGGGGGAGAAGGTGAAATCACAACTGGGAGAGTGGGAAGCAGGATCCTGGAGTCAGCAGCAGCATCCTTGAAGGAACAGAGCTGGAAAGGAACACAACCTGGAGCATGCCTGTGTGTGCACATGTGTGTGTTCTCAGTGCATTATGGCCAACGCCAGCTGCTGCCCTTGGTTTTCCTGCTCAACTGTCCTCAGCAAGCATGGCAAGACATTGTCATTTGTTTGTCGAAGGGAATACTGTTACTTGATCATTTTCAATTAAGATGTGAGTAGTTGCCTGAGACACGAGCAATGACGCTAACATTCATATTTTGCTCCACTCTTTATGAACAGGAATGTGTAATTTGGGTGCAATATACAAGCACTCCCTGGCCAGGCATCCACATTTCTGTGATCCGTAATTGTCAACAGGAATAATGAAACTGCAGAGGCTGATACTGAACCTAGAAACTGATGATTTTTGTTTGAGTTCTGTCGTGCAAGTTAAAATAGTAAAAATAATAATAACAACGATGCTGATTTGTTACTATGGATATACCCTATTTAAATAAAATAAGGTAGGACAAAGGTAGAGGGAAAAAGAACAAGTATGAATGGGTTGCTGCTCTGTTCTGATGTTCAGATTCAGATTTTCAGGATTCACAAGGGGCAGGCTGGAATGTTTCTGTCATTAGTTCAAGCTGAAGATTTCATTGCAACATTCAGAGCTTAGAGGCCTTTGTTATTTTAAACAACCTAAAGATTTCAAATCCTCTTAAAATCATCTGAGAAGGGAAAGAGAAGAAATTGGTTGAAACTTGCACTTGAAGACAGAGGAGAGCTGTACCAAATTTCAGCTTGTGTAAGTTCTGAGGAATACCTGTGGAAGGAAGAGGGGTTCTTTGTTCCCACCACATGCCAGCCAACTTGTACATGAATCTCTCATGCAAGACTATGTTATGCATTTCCATAATGGACCAAGTTTTAAAATACTTCTTCAGATAAAAATAGCCCTCGAGTTTTATTGTTTTCAGGGGGTTTTCAGGGATATTTTTTTATTAATTTTGTGCTGGTTCACAAAACTTAGCTTACTGCACCAAGCAATGATGGCATTTGTTTTTCAAAGGCAAAAACAATCCTTGGATTGAAGTCGTTAGAAAAGATGTGCCAGGTTTTTTTTTAAAAAAGCCTCCCCAGCAACAGAGGGTTTTGCCCATCTTCCTTCAAATATTTTTTTGTCCTAAAGCGGGTGCTGTGTGGATGCACAAATGGCATTCATAGTGGGATGGAGTATTTATAGCAGATGGAATGCTTGACTCCTTTTTGTGTTGGATGCTTGTAAAGCATGTTCCCCTCTATCTCTGCCTGTCAGCATGGGCACTGAGGTGAAGGGAGTCCTTTGCAGGATGAGAGAAGGTGCTGGACAGAATTCTCACCTTTTAGAAGGACCCTCAAGTTACAAATGCGGGGGCAGGTTTGGCTCTCCCTGCACTCCCTAAGGTCCTGCAAGTGATTTCAGTGGGGACACAACTGGATATCTACTGTCAGAAAGTCTGAAGCTTAGAAGAAGGAAAACATGGACTGACCTATCTTGCATTTTATGTGATTTTTAAAAGCCTCAAAATTAAAACAGTGTTTTTCTTCTGTTCTGGCTTGCTGGTACCATAAGTGTTTTTGTTTGGTGTTTGGTTTGGTTTTGTGGTTTTTTTTTCCCTTTGAGAAGTGGCATTGTTTTGCTTTTGTTTATTTTTATTTAAAATAGGTGTGGGGGAAAACTCAGCCCCAGCATTTGGACTGTTATCTAGTACACTTGACACTTGGAAAGAGAAAAACGAGGGACTCCGTGTGAATTGAAAAAAAAACCACCAAAAAAAAACCAGAAAAAGAACTCACAGACCACTGACTGAGGAAGGGACTCCAAGGAAGGTTTAGAATGTAAATGTTGAGAAAAATCTCATTTTCTAAATTCACTCCTAGAAACATCAGCAAGTCGCAACCACCAAAAATAAGGGGACACAAAATGTCTTGAAAACACAGCAAAATCTTCATCCCTTTTGCCTCACTCCAAAAAGTCTTGGGAATGGGGCAGGGGATAATACATTATCCTTTTAAGCCTTCATTTCACTGCACTCTCAAATACACCAGTGTCATGGAAAAGAAAATCAAGTGAATAAATGTTGCAATTTATTTATATTTGAATAGATAACAAGAACAATTTTACTGTTTGCCATAAATGAAAACCCCACCAAATCATTCCTCTAATTGAGGTTCTGAAGCTCTGTTTATGGCTGCAAAGTGATTTGATAAAAAAAAATTACACATTTTGAGTTATTATATCACCCAGAAATTTGATGCCACTTAACTATGTAATTTTCAGAAATGATATAAAACCGCTGCAGAAAAATATTCAGGGAAGCCCAAAAGACCTCTTTTTATCTGTTTTTATGAGTCTAAAATGAGAACTCGCAGAGATCCTTGCTCTGTATGTGAAGGCTGAACTGCCACCTCGGGAGCTTTATTAATATGTATGTAAATACGATCTGGTTAGATCCTGTGTTTCTGTGCCGTTTCACAAGGTGGAGCGGCTAACTAAGCTGAACAGATCAACGCCCTGTGTTTGTTTTCTTTTTTTTTCCCTTCCCAAGCAGCAACATTTAAAGATTCAAAGAGAATGGGGACAGCAGCCTCATATATGTNCTCCCCCTACCCTGCCCCAACTCCTAGACCTGTATCAAAAACAATTTTCTCCTAACTTAGCATAAGCTTTCACATTAAAGACTGAGCAGAAACCAAAATGACATCACACAGAATCAGCAGCTACAATTTTCCTTCCACTGAAAAGTTGCTTGACCAAATGGAGAGAAAGTGGAAATGCATTCGAAATATGTCCAAGTGGCACATCAAGATTATCCTCCATGAGGATATTGAGACTTCCTCTTTATACTGAAGCTGATGTTATTTATGCATCTATATCCGTGCCAAATTTTCGCTAAAGACATTGCATGATTAAAAAAAAAAAAGAAAGAAAAGAAAAAAGAAAGAGAAACCTAGAAGCTAAGCCTGTGTGTGGAGAGTTCTTGACTCAGTGCCTTGCTGTATATAGGATAAAATGGAATATTTAACATCAGATGAGCTTGTTTTTCCCTATAAGGATGGTGTTTCTCTATGAGAACTCCTCAAATCCCTAACATATTATGAAGACAGAAAATATTATTATCTTAATACAAGGTATTTAGTGCAAGAGAGCACTTTCTCCTCCCTAATTTAAAACAAGGGACCATAGTACTTCTAAAGCTAGTGAAAAGCTTGTTTTCTTCTTGCAGATAATGCTCCCATTTTGGTTGGCCTTTTTTCTTTCTTTTGGTGATATTTTTTGGGGGGGGGGGGGNNNGGGGGGCGGGTGGGTGTTTTGTTGTTGTCGTGGGGAGCTGCCGCCCCAAGTTTGTAGGCCGGTGGCGGACACCGGAGCTCAGTCGCATCCCCAGGACAGCGGAGAGGAGGCTTGGGGGGGCTCAGCCCCCTTTGCCAGCGGCGAGCGCCCAGCACGGCCGCGCATCTCGGGACAAAGCGAGGCGGTGCCGGGGCCGCCGCCGCCCGGGCAGCCCCTGGGGACCCTGGGCCCTCTCGAGGGGCTGCTGCGGCGGGTGGGGAAGAGACAGAAGCGCGGGGCCAGCTGCAGATGGAGGCAGGTCGAGGGATAGGTCAAGGTTAGAAAGAGCCTGCTATTGATCTGGCTTTGAACGCGAGACAGGGAGAGCAGAGAGACTAAAGGGGGAGCTGTGAGACAAGACATTAACAGCTTTCAGTGCTAATGATCACAAGTGCCAGACAGGGGAGGAAAGAGAAGACTGAGAAATCACTTTGGAATATTTTTTTTCCTCTATTGGGATGTATTTTAGGAGGAGGAGGAGGAGGCAGGCTGGGGGCTCAACCCCCGAAGCCTTGCCCGCAGCCGGAGAGACGGGAGGGGACTTTGCGGCGGCCCCGCTGCCCCGGGCAGCCGGGGAGTCCGCCTGGTCAATCATTGCCGGCCCTTATCTCCTGCTCTCGGTGCCCACTGGAAGACACTGGTTAATCAACAGATGATGCCCAGTAACTTCCCGATAAGTCGCGCTCCCGAGGGGTGCAGCTTCCTGCAGCTCGCCGAAGAACGGCGGCGGCCGGACTTTGCACCCCACAAGGGCCCCGTGGCCGCAGCCCCGCGGCGTGGCCTGGGGACGGGCCGCGCTGGGCGCAGCAGCACAGCCGCACAAAGCCTCCGGCATCAAAGCGGGGAGAGCCGTGCGGGCAACTCCATCCCCTCTGATCGGCCCGGGCCCCTTCCCGCGGGGGCGGAGGTCAGCGAGGGGAGCCTCTTCTCCCCTCCAGCTCCCCCGCGATGGTGCCGCATCCTTTACCCCGACTCGGACACGGCTGCCCCGCAGGGCAGGAGTGGGGGCTCCCTCTCGGGGCCTTGGGGCCGTGGACATGTCCCTCCCCGCCCAGCGGCGGGGCCCCTGGCGTCACCACGGTCATTTTCCTTTACAGGACCCCGCAGAACAAACCAAACACACAGGGCGAACAATCGCAGCAGTTTAAGCGCCGTTAATGGTCTTGGGCGTGTTTGTCGAGCTTTAGTAGAGGCGGAGGGCCGAGCGCGGGCACGGAGGGCAGTGCCAGGCTGGCCCGGCGCCCACGGACCGG
>VXAX01007516.1:65835-87147 GCA_013399835.1 Leptocoma aspasia | reverse complement strand
GCAGTACGAGCTTCCCTCCCTCCCCTCTTGTATTTATCTATCTCTCCATCCTGAGGAAGCTGGCGGAGAAATCAGGCTGCATACTGAACAGTGGCAGAAAAAAATGAAGGTATCCAGGGGAGGAGGGGGTGGGAGGCAGGGGGGCGGGGGGGAGCTGCGTCGGGCTGGGGTTGGGGCTGGGGAGCAGGAGCGCAGACATTTCAGCGCACAGGTCTAAGCCTCAGCTGCAGGCGTGCAGGAGAGGGGGTCGCAGTCTCTGCACTCCTTAGGAAGTGTCATTCATGGGGGAAAAGCAGCCAGGCAGTGTCCTCTCTAAAGGGGAGTTTGGAAAGTAGTGGACAAGCAGAATAGGAAACCAAAGCACTTAGAACAAAATAGAGTCAAGCCCAAGCCAAGCCCTCAAAGCCAGGATGAATTGATACTGTTTTCAGAAATATTGCTTTTATGTTGTGTTCAACTTGGGCTTTTTTCTTCCTATCTCCCTTTTTGGCATCTGTAAGGGAAGTTGCATTTCAGGATGGATTGGAGGTCTCTGCCAGGCAAGGAAAGAGATGGGGAGAGAGATGGGGAGAGAGACAGAGAGAAGGGTTTTCTGACACTGTTCAGCTGGAGTTTATTTGGTTTCATCCACTTGGTGTTTGGAGAAACGTTTAGATTCTGAGTGTAAGACAAACAAACTCAAAAAGGAGAGAAAGTGCAATGTAGTTGTGCTCCAGAGTTGCAGCATCTCATTAGCACAGTGGTCTTTAAGACTGCAAAACTGAGTGGCCTGCCTGTGTTTGCCAGGCTCACCCAGGCAGCCCTGTAATAAGGCTGTAACAAGGTGTATGTGCAGGACAAAAAAAAAAGAGGTGAAACACATGGAGAGAAAAAAGCAATTCTGGACCTTTCTTCACCGGTGGTGGACAGAGCAAACTTGGTAGCCAAACTCATTTAAATGGGCGGACAATGCAAAAGAACTGATTATGTATAGAAGAGGAGGCTGAAGTGTTGAACTGCTCTGTGCAAAGAAATGTTATTTTGGTTTGGTTCAAATTGCTGATTTTCCAGCTTAAGATCTTCCTTTAACTTAAGAAATCTGTTTTCGAACTAGCCCTGCATTTTGCATTTGAAGGAAATGTAAAAGGCAAGAGCATGTGAAAAGCTTGCTGGTAGCAGTTTTGCAGAAGGTGGCAAAGCTAGAACATTTCTGTAGAGCAGCAGCAAAGATTGAGAGGGAAAGGCACAGGAAAATCATATAATTCCAGGCAGAGAACCAGGTTTCCCAAGGCAGGTCTTCAGTACCTGGTCAACAGGTTTCCTAGGAAGAGCAATAATTTCCTGTATCACTTTGTTTTTTCGTAGTCATTAAAAATCATAACAAAAACCCCTATGATTTTTTGCATGTCAAAGTTTTGCAAATTGCTCCAAGGAGCTTCTCTTAAAGTGCATTTAGATTTAGTGCAATTAACGCACTTTCCCTGCAGAACAAAACCCACACCAATGTAATCAACTCTAATACAAAGAGAATGTAAGCTGTGACTGAAGAATTAGAGAGGAAATTACTATTATTTTAAGGATGGATGACTTTTTCATAATACCTGCATGGCTGTGCACAGAAAAGCACAGCCTTTTAAAAGCCATTACATGTGTTTACTTTAAATAGGACAGGGGAAAAATAAAGGTTGTGTGCTGTCGACTTCCAGGTTGTCTTTCATTTGAATATATTTGTATTTGACTTACAAGATAAGTAAAAAAAATACTGGCACATTTTCATAGTTTCTGCTCTTTAAAAATATTTTTTTAAATGGTGCAGAGTAACTAGGTTGTGGCTGTGGATTGTTCTGTCCTTTTCGGCTGATGTGTCCGGTGGCTTAAATAGAAATACAGTGGGTGAGAAACCATTTTGCACTTTTTTTCTGGTCGGCAGATGCAGAGCATATTTTGTCAGGCTTATTTAAATACTGAGAAATAAAACTCTTCAAGATTTCACAAACTGGCTGCCTTTAATAGAAATGGTGGGAACCCTTGGTTTTGCACAAAATGTGTATTTCTCTGCAGAACAAAGGGTTGTCTTGTGGCATATTTGGAAATAATTACGACTTAGAGAAGTGTGCGCTTGAAGAAGTAGTACAAATTCATTTTGTATAAATATCATTTATAGACTCTGGTTGACTGCATCTACTCTTCCCAGGGCTGCGAGCAAACCCCTCTGCTTCCAAAATCCCTCGCACACGATGTTAGCTTGTCTCCCACGTTTCCTACCTGGATCTCTTTGCTCTTTGTGTTGTTTGTTGATGGAAAATACTTTCCAAAATAAACTTCGCCGGCTGCCGGAGCCTGCCGTGTGCCCCGGCCGCCAGTGGCGGGGGTTGGCGACTAGGGGGAGCTCCCAGCCCGTGCGATGGTCGCGCCGGCCCCGCCGCGGGACGCGCGGGATGCGCCGCCGGAGCCCGCACCGCCGCGCCCGGCGCGCACCGTGCTGCGAAATGCGCTCGGCGTAAAGTTGTAGTATTGATTTTCATGCGAAGATCTATATAGAGCTAGCCGAGAGAGGCTGACAGCGAGACAAATCTATTTTTAACTAAATCGCGGCTGATTAATTGACTCGGGCGGACAGGAGTTTTTAATTAAAATTAGTTTTTAACGGTGCTTTTTATTGTCAACAGACAATGTTTAAATTTTCAATTTGTTGTTGTCAGATAGTGATCGCGGTAATGATACCTGCACATGAGTGAGCTCCTGCGTGGTGGGGAGTGGGGGGACCCCACGGAGATCCATATGCTTGTTCCAGTGGATGTGAAAACACAGAATGAAGAAGCTGGAGTTGTAGGACAAGATGTGTGCAGCAACAAAGCATACACACATGTACAGAAAGTGGCTTCGATTACATATCAGAAAGCCACACGTACTCCTGCCGAGAGGATTTGGTATGAGATAGTTTCCCCTACTTTGATCCTCAGGTCCTTAGGGCAAACTATCTGTAGTTCCTGCAAATGAAAATAAGCATTCTTTTTTTTTTCTAGAGAAATAAACACAAAATCACATCTGTCATGTAGAAGTTGCTGCTGAGCAGCTCACAGGCTTTTCCGACGGGCTTGTGCTGTTCTCTGCTGCAGTCGGCTTGCGTGCCGTGGACGGACTTTAGCAGGACGCTTTCCTGCCCAAACGTATAATTTAGTAGCGTACACATGGGAAGCTTTGGATATGTGTTTCACCCATCCTGAGAAGTCCATCAAGTTACAGCGCTATTAACATAGCAGAAATGTCTTCTTATTTTTAGGGTGCAATATGTGCATGGAGGTTATCCTGTGACAGGAAAGTGCGCTTTATTCTAACCTTCAAGAGAAGTAAATTAGGTCAGACAAAGGATCAGGGCTGTCATCAGCTGTACAAAAACCCTTCACTCTTGGGTAGAGAGGACCAGTAATTTATCTGATGATTTCTCTACTTCATTTAATGTTTGAATTGAGCTAGTTGGAAGCATATAGACAGCAGCCAGCTCATTTGACAGACCGGTAAGCTGAAGAGCACAGTGCCTGGGCCGTTGCTGATGCTAGTGTTGCACAACCATGGGGAAAACCTTCCCTTCTCCCCTCCCAAAACCTCAGGCTTCACTTACTGTGGCTTTCCTTCCACTGCATGATTGTTAACTTTTATCAAGAGAAACAGCTATCCCTCTCTCCTCCTCCCCTTCCTCTACCCACCAAGTGCGCACACATGCACGCTTCCCTTCCTCTCACTCCCTCCTCTGCCTCCCACCCTTCCCACTCTCCCAGGTCAAAGCCTGGTGGAAAAGCCTCCCTGCAGAGACCTGTTACCCCAAAATGGCTCTCAGCCTCCTTGCCAGAGCATTTCCTGCTCTTTGGTTGCATTTCGGTTTCTCTAGGGTTGCAGTGCAGTTGTTGGTTGAATTTAGTCTCCCTTTGGTACCGTCCAGAGAAAGCATGTGGAAAAATAAACAGTGGCTGGGGTTTACCCACATGCTTTAAAGTTAGCAATTCCACTAAAGCACTTGGTGAAGCATCAGCATTGTCTGTAGACAGCTTTATATATATGTATGTATCTTTTTAATGAGGGAGTGAAAAGGCGTCAATAACTGCATGCATTGATAAATGCATGATTCATTCAGCAGCTTGTACTATAGCACCTTCCTCCTCGGTGTTTATTTACTTTTTAAAAATGTATCTGGGCAGGCTGCACACCATTTCTCAGCACTCAGCTGCAGCCTCAGAGGCTCCTGAACATCAGTTAAATTTTCTCGCTGTCTGCCCTCCTTCTCAAAAAGCTGTTGCTTGCTCAGTACTGTAGACCCTTGCTGGAGCTTTAAGTAGCAGCTTATTTTTCTTTTTTTTTTTTCCTTTTTTTTTTCTTTTTTTTTTTTTTTTCAAAGGATATATAAAAAATGCCTAAAGCAGGCTATTCGAAAACAAATTAAAGTAGAGGGACACACTTCATGCATTGCAGGCACGCGCCAGTAGAAGGGGGTTAGAAGAATATAATCATTTTACTGGCAAAAGTGACACCAGATCGGGGATTTGATTAATGGTGCAGCATTCACAGGGACTTAGTTCTGTATTTTTGACATATGCAAGTCTTTTGTGTAGTTGCCTCAGTGCAAGAAATTCCGTTTTGTTTTTTTCCTGGAGCAGCTGATAATTTGTGTGTGTGCTGGATATGCCCAAGGTACTTTCCAAAGACTAAGCACTAGACAGCACAGTACAAAAAAGGAATCCAAAGTTAAGGGAGAAGAAAAAACCATACTGGTTTACTTAACTTTTTTATGACCCCTTTTACTAAGCCACTGGAAGAAGCCATAAATTCGCTGAATGTTATAATGAGTATGCTTCAATGAAAGTAAAAAAAAAAAAGGTTTAAAAAAATCATATATGAGCAACAGTGTGCCATAAACAATTGAAAAATGCAGTCTCCTTTGAGTCTGATATTTAAGAAAAGAACAGATCTGTTGTGTGTTTAATACATGCTCAGAACTAATTACTTAATTTTGATCATGCCTTTTAAATCCTCGGGTAAGGATCTCTGCTTCCAGTATTCTTTTCTCTGCCAGCTGAAAGCCTGTACCCAAATACCGTTCCTTCTCCTTTTGTGGCACCGAGCACTCCTTTCTCTCCTTGGTTGTCGTTTAGTTTTAAATAAAACAAATGTATTCACTGGGGAACAAAGAATGCTTTTATATCACATCATCACATCCCATTTTATCTGCAGAGATTTACAGTTTCTGCAGTCTATAGAAGAGCCTATACATTTTCTGCTTTCAAAAGCAGTAAATATTTTTTTATGAATGTACAGTTTACTTAAGAGACACACTACTCCCTTCCGTAACTCTGTACATAGTTTCTGAAGAAATAACATCTGACAAGCGTTGGAGATTTGTGCAGATTCTTGGATATTCTTGTCTTTTGTCCTGTTTGGGTCTGGCGTGATTACTGTGTCATTTTCCTTCTTCTTTTCCCTAAATCCTGATGTGTTGACTGGCTCTTTGCGGCAGCGCTTGGGCTTATTCTGTCTCAGGTGTGTACAGAGGGTTAAACTGCTTTCTGAGAGATTCGGTCTTCAAAAGGTATCTGGGGTATCCGTGCTGCAGCATAGTCCTCCACCTCAGCCCTCTGCGGGTGCTGAAGCGTTGGAGTGACCGGGTCATTTCTCGCACCCTCTCAGCACCGCCGCGTCCCGGTCCCCCTGCGGTCCCAGCGGGGGCGGCCGGCTCCATCCTGCCCGCCGGGGCCCCGGCACCTGCCGCGCTGTGCCGCCGGCACGTGGCGGCGGGGACTGGATGGCGGAGCTCTGCGGCTGCACCGGGGCCACGCTCGCACGGCACGGAAGGGCACAGCCTCGGCTGCTGCTGCTCCGGCTGCCTTTGTGCCCTCTGCACATGCCGGAGTCGCTGGGAAAGTGCGGCAGAGTGCCGTCCCTTGTGTTTTGGGGGTTTCTCCATCAAGTTGTCTCCTTTGGCAAACTCAGCTTCAGACTCACATTTAGGAAAAAAATTAAATAACACAAACAATTGTTTTGCAGTTTTCAGAAAAATTAAAAATTGGTGGCAGATAAGCGGTGCCTAGTACCGCTGAGTGTGATGCTGGTGCAGTATGTAGGCATAATCACAACTCTGCACCTTGTGGCTGCAGGGAGCTGCTGGGATGCTCTGGAAGCAGGTTATGGATAAACTTCGACGGCAAAGAGCCGCATCGCCCGCTTTGAGCAGCGTTAGTCTTTGTGCAGCAAGGATCCTGACACGGATCTCGGTGATACCCAGCCAGAGAGTGTGCGATTCGAGCTATTTTCCGTTAAGCATGTTGATGTTACAGTAAATGTGACATGTGGGTGTTGATTGAAGGGACATAATTTTCAGGCCTGCTTTGGGCCAACACCCTGAAGAGCAAGTCAGTCCTTTGTGCTCACTCCCCAGCTAGGCTGAGCTCTCTCTGGCTGTGCCTTCAAAATTGCAGTGACAGTGTGAGGAGAACAGTGCACTTGACGTGCTGCAGCACATTTCTAGGCAGTCTCCTGTACCTGGCCACCAGGAACTTTGTCCCCATGGTGGACTCTGGGCTCCTCCAGCTTGTCCCAGAGAAGGGTGGCCCCTGGGGTAGCCTGTGCCTTGTCCCCCAGGTGGGCATAAGGGTGGGCAGTGGCTGTGGCAGGGGCAGGCAGGACACCCAGGAGAACCTCTGCAGTGAAGTCACTGGCAGCGCTCACCTTCACCACCCCGTTATTGATTTGTGCAGAAACCAGCCACAGGGGGGAAGTTTCACACGCAACACTTTGGCCCAACACCAAAACATTTCCTCTGCCCCCTTTGCCTCATTTTGATACTGTAGAACAAGAAAAGTAAGGAAGAGAATAGGTTGGCAGCTTCTAGATCCTTTCTCACCCCGGTTCTGCAGAGCAATAAAAAGACAAGAAAATAAATTATTGCTGTATGGACCCAGCTTCACCCAAACTCTGTGAACAAGGATCCGTGGTTCTGTCCTTTAAAGCCTTGGAAATGCTTTTTAGCAAAACAGTCTTTTCCACTATTAGTGGGTAAGATTTTGAGACAACTGACAGGCAGAAAGTAGTTAGCATTTGTGTTCACTTTAATACTGGGCATGAGAGCATTGTTTGCATGGGGCACATATGCTCTAATGATGTCAGCACGCTGGAGTAGGAGTACGGGTGGCTTTGTGACAGTGCCTTTATGGAATTAAGGGGTTTGTCCACTGTATTTTAGTGTGGTAGACAGCCAGAGACCTTGGAGATGCTGCTTAGAGTCCAGCCAGCAAGTGTAATGCTTTTTTTCTGAGTAAAGCAAATGATTTAAATTGTCCGGTTGCTTTAATTTCACAAAGCCATCATATAACAACTGTGTCACTCATGTCCCCGAAGATTGCCCATCGCCAGCTCACTGGGCTCCCTAGGCAGGCAATGCCAAGGCAATCCTCTGTGTAGGAATCTCTGGATGCAGGGAAAATACTGGGCACACCTTAACACGCCTGAAAGAACCAGGGCACGAGTCCTGGCTGGAAATAGCTCATTCACTTTTTTTTTACTTTTTCCATGTAAGTGACATGAGATGTTTTCCCTTCTCCTATTTTGTGTGGCCTAATTTGTTCTTCTTAAAAAATAGAAATTAATTTTAAATAAATACTTGTGAAGAAGCACCCTCCTACCTCTAAACCCATCTATCAAAAACAGCAATAAAACCACAGAGTTAAAATCTAATAATGTGAAGCGACTCATTTTAAACCCACAGACACAAGCAGAGTCAGAACTTTAGATTGAGACTGGCCTAAATTGCCCCACTGGTATTAAAGGGCTCCTTAAACAGCCTAAGATCTTGGCTGTTGTATTAACCAGGCATGACCTGATGCGTTATGGGCTGGACTTGTAGGCTTTTTTCTCTTTCCCTTTGTGGGTTTTAAATCTCTCCTGTAATGTTACTTGAATGTAGGTTTTTAATGGCTTAATTGAGTTGTCAATAGGAAGCCTTTTCTTTCTTTTTTTTTTTTTTTATTCTGAGTAAAAAAAATAAATGCAAATTGACATGGATAAAATGCATTTGAAGATCTATTCAGTATTTTGTTTTTCATTCTTTTATGTCTGTTTTCCATGTTGTGAATAAGGGGATGTAATATAGCTTCTGCATTGTTGGGTGAATAGCTGGTCTCATGATTGATGATTTATTAAGCTCAAATCAGAAATAGAGTTGAGTAAAAAAAAATCTTTTGATAGTTTGAAACCCAATTGCTACTGATCACGAGGGCTCGGCGTACCAAGAAAACGAAAAGCTGATTTTTGGTGATGTGACAACTGCCAAAATATGAAGGAATACCAGATGTTATTTTAAAAAAGTGCCATTGCAGAGTCCTTGGAAAGAGAGAGTGAGTGAGTGTAAGCGAACAGGCATATGTGGATTTAACTAATATTCAAATGAAGTGTAGAACTGAAAAGAAAGAATTCGTAACAGTTTAGCTGTTCAAACCTCCTTCATGTTTCCACAGACACCTAGTCAGGACCCTTATCAATTGCCGCAATTTTGCTACGTTTTCTGAAGAGCACAATCTAAATCACAGGCAAAAAAAACCCCAAAAAAACCAAACCCTCCCATCAAAAAGATAACAAAGTTGAGATCCGTGCTTTTCTTTTTATTTGTTACATATATATAAATGCCAAAATTCAGCCTTTGTAATTTAAGACACAGACTTTAATCAAAAGGCTTTACAGGAATGTTAGTGAAACTAGTAACAAGCATTTTTCCCCTGTGCCATCTTTTATTCTTACGACCCTTGGTTCTGTTCCTGTTTTTGTGTTGTCTTTTCCAGCTCTTTGTCCCATCTCCCGCTTGTGTATCTTTGTGCCTGTGTGTGACTCTCTGTACAGTTTTTTAAAATATTTTGACACACTTTTCCCCCTTAATAGGAATTCTGGCTACAAATTGCGTGCACATTTCTAAAAGACCCTTTTCACAGTCCTTTTCTTTTGGCTCTAAAATGATGTATATGTAATTGGTAATTAAAGGTGCAAGCTCTCTTCAATATAAACAATATTGCTCAATGTTAGATCATTAAAGGGAACTGCAGCACTAAATAATTACCTTTTGCATCGTGACACACTGTTCACAGGTATCTGCTCCCTTCCCAGCAGTGCCTTTTCAGCACAGGGTTACAGTCACATTTTCACTAAGGCAAGGAGACATCTTTTCATGATATAAATTGGTGAATTAATTGCTTAGTATTGTCTTCAAACTCCTTTTAAACATAGATTAAGAGGAAAATGGTAATTAATGATTTTCAGAATGAGTGAGTTGGGAAGCACATAAGCCTTGTCGTGCCCATGGTCGGCTCCAGCAGGATGGTCCATGCCTGGCCACTTCTCTGGGGTCCCTGTCCTTTTCTGCTGTTGCAGCCACCGCTGCTGCTGCTCTCTGCTTTGCTGTTAGAGAGCTCTGATGCAACTTGCAATACAGCTGGTAGATATGCTGATCAGTTATTTATTCTGGAAGGCAAAAATGGGAGTGAGCCTTTTTCTGAACTACCTTTTTTCAAGGCTTAACCATTTTTGTTGCCAGGCAATGCATTCCGCCTTTTACCTCTTGCCCCTTTTCTAGGTGTTTCTTGTTTTTTTCTTTTTTTTGCAAGTGCTGAAGAGTGGGACAAAAATCCTTTTGTTTTCAGAATGGAGAAGCATCCAGGTCTGAATTATAACATCTTATAACATTTGTCTATCACAGTCTTACTTTGAGATATTTGTGTTACTTACTTTCCCCAGGAAATCCATGAGGAAACTGCTTGGGCTAATAGAGAACATTTTTCCTCCTATTCCTTTAATCCTGATTCGATTAGAGGTCTCAGTCACTGATTTACATACTGTTAGTTCCTCTATTTTGTTCAGCCCAAATCCTATAGTCCTTGCAGAGGCAAACCAGCCTTAGGCAAAACTCAGTGGAAATTTTGCCTGAGTAAAGTCCAAGGTTTGTATGATTTGGCAGTTAAATGGCAGAACAAGAGAAAACAAACATAAAAACATGTTTTGCCCCAGAAATGGATTGTGATCCACAATTATTTTATAGTGTAAAAATTATCTTCCAAATACTGATTTAAAACATATTGGGTTTTATTAATTGTGAAATGAGAAGTTACAGATTTGCTGGAAACAGATTCAGGTCACCCAGAAATTCTTTTCCAGTCTTTGGGGGTAAAGGTAGGAAATTCAACAGGTCTGTGGACAAGATTTAAACAAAAAAATTTTATTAGCAATGGCAGGGTTTTTGTAATTGGAAAAATAGAGTGGAATATTTCAGGCTCAGCCAATATTCCAGTATGTTAAATAAGTGCTTCATTCCCTTTCCCACTGTACACACTTTTGAAACCCCTTAACTGCTCATGAGACCATACCCTGCTTATGTTAGTCTGGCAAGTAGTTTTTTGTAATTTCTGCTAACGTGCGGTCACTTAACCTTGCCGGTAACTCTGTATGGGGACACAGCGGTACTAATTTTGGATGTCGTGGGGAGCCTGGTCCTGCTAGTTTGGTGCATAAAAGCTTTCACCCTCTCTCTGAAAAAGAAGGAAAGAATTGGGTGCATAAGCTTTGCTGGATAGGGCCTTGGCCAGATGGCTGGGAGACACAGAGGGAATGAGAAGGTGGGATAAAAAGAGAGGAACTATTTCAGAATGTGACTCGGAGCTCGAACGCTTGCAAAATGGCTCTTTGCTGATATCCTTGCAGTGCTGGCAGCAGTGGGAAGGAGCTGTCAAGAAAGCTATGCCAGGTCAGCCTTTCCATTTTGTTTCAGGCAGGCTTGGTTGCAAAATATATTGAAATCATTCTGGGAGAGCAGAAAAGATGAAAAATAAAAGAAAGATCTAATCAGGCTTGGATCCTTTGAGGGGGGTGGGGGGAGGCTGGGCCTCTGGTGATGCATCCTTCAGAGTCTGTGAACACTCAAAGCAATCTCTTTCTCTTTTCCCCTTGTCCCTTTCCTCCCTCTTTCTCCTTATCCATGCAAAGCAGAGGCTGACCATGTGGAACCGGCACTGGCCGACGAGGACGAGAGCCTGGCAATAGCAGACCCGGGCAGCATCAGCATCGCCGCAGGCGGGACAGACCCTGACTTGTTAACCTGCGGACAGTGTCAGATGAACTTCCCGCTGGGAGACATCTTGGTTTTTATAGAGCACAAGAGAAAACAGTGCAATGGCACTGGTGGTGTCTGCTATGAAAAGAGCATGGATAAGAGCAGCCCTCCCCCCTCCTCACGCGCCGAGCTCAGGAAAGTGTCAGAGCCAGTGGAAATCGGGATCCAAGTCACACCCGATGAAGAAGACCGTCTTCTCACGCCTACAAAAGGAATTTGCCCCAAGCAGGAGAACATTGCAGGTACAGCACGTTTTACACTCAATCAACTTGCCTAGGTAATCTTTTAACTAGAGTCCTCTAGAAAGTGCCGTGAAACAGGCTTCAGCAACACGTCTTTATAGGAGCCATCCATCTGGAGGATCCTCATGGCTCTGCAGGGCTGTCTGTCCCCTGTTTCATTCTTGGTAGCTGTCTATGCAGGGCCAGCTGCTGGAGAACGGGGCCTCTCAGGCAGCCGGGAGAGCTAAGGGGCTGCCTGTACATCTGGGAAAAAGTGGAAAGTTGGGGTCAGAAAACATTTCAGGAGCATCCTTAAGCACACAGCAGTGGCAGAGGGATAGGGCACTTTGGTGAGGTGCCCAGTTCAGTCCTGTTTCAGATACCCTTTGTCACATGCAGACTCATTGGGAAGGACTGCATCCTGACACTAGTTATGTCAGTGGAAAAATCCTCTTCCCACTGACTGGTAGTGGGAAGATTTTTTGTGAGGGCTAAAACAGGGTTTCAGTAAGTCCTTCATTTTTCCTTCCCTGAGGTAGATGTCAGCTTCTTGGCCTGCACTGCTGCCTGTGCTGCCTGTCCTGGGTCTCCTTAGATGGCTTGGGTTGGGTGGGTAACACCTCCACTCTCATGCACACCCCAAACAGATCTTCTGAATACGGATACAAGAGCACAGGCTGGCCTGGGTGAGCAAATTGCAGGCATTTCTTTTTCTAAAACTCTCACATGTGGTGAAGTTAACGTTCATTCAGTGGACCTCCCCTGCTCAGACGTGGGCAGGCAGGTGATGATTATCCACCTAGGTGAGGGTGTATGCAGTGGTTCCTGCAGAGTGCCTGGCATGGGGTTGCTTCCATCAAGCAGGGTGTTTTTACCCTCTGCAGTGGTGAAAGGATGACTCTCCTCCCTGCTAGTGAGTGGGGGTTTTATGTTACACAGCAGGATCTCCCCTCAAACAGGCCTTTTTTGTTCAAACCAACTGCATCCCATACAGAAGACCAGTGACAATTTGCCTTTGGTGCCACTATCCTGATTTATCTAGGAATTATCCTATGGGATTAGATCTGACAGTCCAGGATCCTGCCTGTGGTAGAGATGCTCCCATGAGGGGATCCCCAGAAGACAGGTGAGAAGCTCCTATTTTTACAATTGAAGCTTAAGAGATTTCCACTTTTAGTGTTGGAGGTCTCTGAGCCAGTCCCCAGCATCTCTGTCAGGCTTGGGCATTACATCAGTGAGGGTGTGGGCTTTAAAATGCTGGGGTCTTCAGACCTCCTGTCTTTTAGGACAGGGCATACAATGCCCATTGACTACACTGTTTTCTTCGAGGAATACTTTTTTTGGGTGCAGCCACGACCACCCTAACATGGGGCAGCTGGTACCTTTCGGAGCATTAGCTGTGCTGTAGCATTGAAAGCAAACCTTCTGTAAGACCTGACTCTGTCTTTTCCTCATCCTTTTTGACCTTTCCTCATCCTTTTGCAGTTGTGAATATTTTTCTTGGTAGAGATGACTACATCACGGTGTAGCAGATTTGAGGGCTAGATTTCCTTTTCATTTGGTAGGAGCAGAAGAGAAGTATTAATGACCTTCCCTGGTCTGCTGAAGGCTGCCTGAGTGATGCTGAGCACTCCCATTTGCGGCTGATCTCTACAAGCTGATGGTGCTCAGCCCCTTGCAGAGGGTGTGCAGTGCTTAGTAAGGTTGGTTTAGGAGAGCTCTGCTGCAGTTGCAGTCCAGAGCTCATCTCTTACTAATCTCTGCCCAAGTTCAGTCCATAGTAACTCAACAGTTACTCCCAGAGCAGAGGGTGCTGTCCCATCCCAGCTTCTGGGGGTCAGCAACAGCATAACCAAAGATTTTGCCATGCAGAAAATCTGCTGGGGTACGAGGTCATGAAGATGATGTTCGCATGTGGAAAAAGCATAAAAAAATTTAAAAGCCAATCTGGAGCACCTAATCTCTTTCAGACTAAACTGAATATCAACTGAAAAATATGTAGGGAAGATTTTGAATTGAGAAAAATAAAAGGGTTTATCATTTGACTGGCATTTTCTCAGCAGTGCATGAAGATAGGGACATCTACTAAACAGTGCTGTAATAATACTTTCTCAATTAGGAGCCCAGCTCTGAGATAAAAAGGTGCAGTGTCCTTCCATATTTTTTTTAATAGCAGCGGATAGTTTTCAATAGTAGGATAAAAGCTTCACATTACAGCCATGGAGGGTAGCCATGAAAAACCCACAGAAGTCATTCACTGGAAAGGCTTTAGTGGGATATACCAAACCCCTTATTTATATTTCAATAGAAAGGCTTTCTGCATTAGCCAAGAAAATCAGAATCTGCATTTAACATTAAAGGTATTTCCCAGTGAGCGGCTGTAGAGCATTGTTGTTAGATTTGTTAAAAAAAGAGACTAAATACGATTTCATAAAAGGGAAACTTAATCTCTAAGGCAGCTTTCTCCTACCCTGCCACCCCCTCTCTTTATTTTTTTTTTTTTTGTAATAATGCAACAGCCTACAGTATTTTTACTTTATATGTGACGAAAGATATTCTTAGCCTTTCTGTACTGCGACAGGAAGAATGAATTTCTTTATTCCACCAAGAAATATGTAAAATAATCCCTTAGAAGTATGGGGAGATATGTTTGTTCAAAGCATTTAAAATGTTATTTTAATCAAAGGCACAAAACACTCTACATGCTGTGTCAGCTAAAGGAGACCATTACATTTTAACAGCAAATCATGTTCTTTTTCCCCCTCCTAGCCAGCCCCCCCTTTGAAACTAACTTTTTTTTTATTAAATAAAAAGGCGAAAAAGATTAAAGAATAAAAAAAAACTTCAGTGGCTCAAATGTATAAAGTAATTTAATATGGTGGAAGCATTAATTATTTTAGCTTAATTGAATTCTGAGGACTGCAGTAGTTGCATTTTTGTAGACAAGCTCTGTTTATTATTTCTTTGTGTAGATTAACAGTAAAGGAAACATAGATAACTTTCAGTTATTTATTGTAAAATAAATGTGTCAATTCATGTGTAAAGCAAGCTGTTCAAAGATAATTGAGTCTTTATATTTGAAGAGGGAAACCAGAAATCACCCACTCGCCACTCTGGCTCCCTGAAATATGCTGCCACCACTGCTGTCCTCGAAGAGGTTTCAGCTCCTCTCCTTGATCTTGCGTTATTTTTGTAGACCTTCTTTTTTGGTCAGAATGAATTGTAAAGCCTTCTGTGGTGTGACTAAGCCACCAAACCTTACAGCTTCCCATGGCTGAATGCTCTGAGGGTATGTCAACTGCTGAGCTTGGCTCTGCCATTGCACCTCCCGTAGCTCTGGGTGTGAGGATATTGGGATGCAGAAACTGTGCTGAGTATCCGTCCTGGCACAGGGTGCCCCTGAGGTCTTTCCTCCTCTCTTTCTTTTTGACTTTTTTTAACTTTCTTGGTAGCTCTTCTTTTCCCAGTCACTGAATGCTTCTTGACCAAACAACAGACCTTGTGCTGCTTTGAGGGGCACGTTGAGGCAGAACTCAGGAGTCCACGAGAATTTTTAGGTATGCAACACAAATCTCCGACAGACATTTCTATATTTCAGTGGAGACAAAGGCAACTTTGTCTCTGCAATCAGCCTTTTAAGATCTTCTGATAATGAAATCTGTCATCTTTCCCTGACGGGTAACTTGCAAGTCCAAGTTTTGAAGGTGTTTTTATTTAGTTACCACTGTCCGTAAGATGCGTAGTAGCATGTTAGCTGGCACTGGAAGGATGTGACTGGCTTAGGAGCAGTCTGCCCTGTAAAGGTTTTTTTTTTCTGTTTTTCAAATTGGCTGACCTGTTTGGAAATCAGTTCTGCCTCTTGTACAGAGGGTGTGATAGTATCGAAGAGATGTATCAGATTGTTGCACAGCAAAACATAACCAGGCCAGTGAGTTGGCGAGCAGTTATCGGTCACTGCTTCTTTTATTTCACTGCTGGCAGGTATTTTGGAAAAAAATAGACCACTATTGTATTTTATACCTCTTTTTATCTTTCATATTTATCAGATTTTGGGCATAACCAGGTGACCTGTCCTGGCTGAAGAATGACCTGGGAAGGTGCTCCCACTGTCGTTTTTCATCTCCTCCCCATGGCCCTGTGGTCTGTTTGTTAGCAGGATTCTTTGAAACTACCCAGACTAAAAAAAAAAGTATCAGTCAGCTTGATTTTAATGCTGGGTCGTTTCATGGAACCCCAGCAAAGAGGAGAGAACCTTTGTGGACCAGGCACCACTTGGACCAGACCTTCTCCAGATTCACTGGCAGGTCTGCACCTTCAGGCCAGCAGACCCTCACAAACATATAACTACAGCAGCAGCAGAGGTTTGTTAAGATGGTGAGCTAATTTTTGTGAAGATAGGGCTAGGAAAGGGGAGGGGGTTGATTGGAATCCCTCATTCATCCTCTCCTGGCCACCAGTGCTGGGCTCCATACATTGTACTAGATGTACATCATGAAAAAAGGCTCCCTGTCAGAGGCAAGATTTAACTGCAACCCCTGCTCCATGAATGTTCATTTCAGGCTTTTGAATGGTAAAACTGCCAGTGAGAGAAACTAAATAACTCGCATGTGCTGGAAGCCAGAGATAAACACCGCTGCAGGTTGCCATGAAATGGGCTATTTGATATATTTAGAATTGTTATTTTTCTCCAAATTAAGATTAGTTAAATCCATGTGTGTTGTGTGAGTGACTGTTAACTCAATGGCATGGATTATCCTTTTTTCAAATCTTGACAGCTAATTATTATTGCTGCCTACCCTGAGACATTCTCTTACAATGTACCATTATGGACCCGTGCACCCATATTAACTGCAGGACTCAGACAGCCGCCGTGATGCTTTCACACGTGAGGGGAGGGAAACGTGAGCTCAAACAACCCAAGGACTGCCACGGTGACATCAGGCAGGTTGGGAAGAGGTGTTCTGGAGCTGAGCTGGAACAGGGCTTGGTGGCTGTCCCCTTCCCAAGGCTGTCATTGGCACCAGGTGCTGCTACCAGAACCTCCCTGGGGTAATGGGTCTTGCAGGAGTGACTTGTAAAAGCAAGGCCAGGAGAAAACAGTATGAGAAGAAAAAGAGGCTTCTAGAAGTATGTGGTGACAGTGCCTGAGAAACTCAGCTGCAAACCTTTTCATGAGGCTCTTCCAGGCTTGTTTCTTCTCTTAAATCTGCTAGGGTTTTCCTGAGTGCAGAGGAGTTACCTGGTCACCTCCTCCTACTCCTTTGCTGCTTCAGCAGGTATTTAGCAACACGTTTTGCTAATTGGTGTTGCTGAACTGTAAGGGGAGGCCACATGACACAAGGAAAGTCAACTGACAGTGCCCTGAGAGGGGGTTAACGAGCAAGCTTCCTGCCCCTGGGACCTTGTTGAGGTCCTTGCTGGGGTGTGGAGAGAAAAACAAGCAGGGTGATCTCACCCAGAGCCCTGCTTGCACCCAGGGATGGGGGTGGAGGACATGCCTGGGGAGCTTGGCTCTCCTCTGGGGACAGGGCACCCTCAGCCCACAGGAGCAGCCTGCAGTGGCAGCTGCCCTCCCCTGGTTCGCTGAGGCTTCAGGCTTGAACAAGGGCTGCTGAAATGTTGATGGCTTAAAGTTTTAAGGTTGCTGGTGGAGGTCAGCAGGGGCTCTCCAAGGAACAGGATTGTGCCCCTGTGGGAGATCCTAAGAGAGGGCAGTGTGGAGGGTGTGTGCCAGCATGCCACCCCCAGGGCTGCAGCCACAGGGCAACAGTTCCAGTGTCTCTCACCAAGGCGGCAGCACGGACCTTGCTAACCACGGCAAGAGTTAAAGGTGAGAAACCTGCCAGTTACAAAACCCTTCCTTCCCCTTGCTTGAGCTCCACCACACCCTGGGGCCCCACTCCAGCCCGAGGCCACCAACCACACTCTCCCTGCTGCCACCTCAGCTTGTCCCAGTTGTGTCCTGCCCAGGGTCTGGCCCTGCCAGGCACCAAGGCTTTCCCGGTATCTGCCAGTAAAGAGTGAAATTATTCACACTGAGTTTTAAAAGCAGATTAAAAAAAACTACTGAACATATTATGCCCTTGATTCTCACTGCTGGTCTTAGCTTTTTGTTTTGTTCTTCTCACCATCCTGTTTTTCAAAGTTATCTTCTGTGCTCTGTATGTGGTTAGCAGGATTGCTACAAGGCTGCAGGAATGGTGAGGGTCCAGTTTACCCTGCTGTGCCCCTGTTTCACGTGGGGTAATTCCCCTAAAACCAGCAGGACCATGCCGGATTGTCCTGGTGGCATGAGTGGGGACCTGCCCCTAAGTGCATGTTGTGCCGTACTGAGAAACAGGAGCTTGCTGCTCTTATTTTCTCCCTCTCTAATCTCTGCAGCTCTTATTTTCTCCCTCTCTAATCTCTCGTCATAGTTGTCTTCAGGTTTATGAGTGACAATGCTGGGTAAAACCTTTTCGACAGAAGTGCCATTTTGCAGGCTGATGAGAGGGGATTTAAGAAGGTCATTCAGTACACACGGCCAGTCTTCTTGCTCTGGGGTGAATGCATGTGAGGAGTCACTCTTTAAGAGCAAAACTTGCTTGTTTGTACCACGTTGGCACTGCTGTTAGCCTCTTTTAATTCAATGAAAGAACTCTGGACTTACTCAGAGTTAGAACCCACTAAAAATGTCACCCAACAAAGTGGCTTTTTGCTTTATTTAATTCCTTCTGTGAAATTACTTGGGCCATGTGTCCAGAAGCTGTATGCATATCTGGTTATTATTAACCATGGAAAGATTGGTAGATTTTTATAGGCAACAGTAATGGTGAATGGTGAAAAGACACTGTTCAGCTAGCCATTACTCATTTTTCTTGACAACTTTGTGAGCGACTTTTAAGAGCAAAGTAAAAGTAGTGCCTAACCAGCTTGTGGACTGCTTTGGCATTTGTGTGGATGCGACAAATAGCAATACGCTTGTGCTTGTTGGAGTGTTGACTGCAAGAAAGAATTTGTATGTGTTTGCAGGGGAATTTTGGATTGGGATGTAGCTAAAGGAAAGCTGGATGTGTGGAAGTACTATAAGAAAGAAAAGCTGTCTCCAACGATGTTCTTCTCCAATGGTGGATAAATACATAAAGGCACAGAAATGGTTCCTTTGCTTGAGCAGGACAGAAGTGTTGCTATAGCATGAGGTTGCCTCCCTTCATGTGTTTTCCATAGATTGTTTTTCTTTCTCAGCCAATGTTTGAACTGTGCTGCCTATACACAGTGACCAAATCAGCTGTGACATAAAGGTTGAACCTTTCTAGGTTTTTTCTGAGATTGGAACATTTTTCTATCATAACTGGAGTAAAAAAAAACAACCCTGTGAAGTAGTCATACTTTTTGTACAAGAAAGGCTTGGATTTCTATGTCATGTCACATAACTTCAAAGGGCATAGATTTGGGGCTGACTTTCAGCACTGGCTTCGGTAGCCGAGTGGGAAGATGGGAGCCCGGAGGGTAAGAAATAGAGGAGAGAGGCCAGGTATAGAAATAAAACCATGTTTCTCAGCAGAAAGTCCTAGAAGCCAGGAGAAACTGGGTAACTCTTGTCTTGGGAGATGCGTGTGCTCTCTCCAGCAAGAACATCCTTTTCTGCATGGTTTCTTTTCCCCATTCCCTCCCACCCTCCAAATGGTAATTGGTGGGCCGTGCAGTAGAAATGTTATAAAAAAAAAAAAAAAAAAAAAAAAAAAGAAGAAAAACTGGGTGGGTGGGGTATCTAGGGATTTGGTGTCTAAGCTCAGGAGTTAAGCCGGAAATCCCAGAGATGTAATGAAAACAAAACGGACTTTTCACTCGCGCTGTGGCATTCTGGCAGTGAGAACGCTTTCGTGAGCCAATGTTTTCATTGTAGGTTTTCTCGAGAGAAGTAGTGGAAATGAATCGTTAACCCCTTAACAGGAATGAATGTGGTTGCTGCAGCGAGGAGAGGAGAGCTGTCTTGACTCCTAGTTGCTGTGTTGCAGAGCTTGGGGGTGTGTGTATGTTTGTGTGTAGTGGGGAAGGTGGGGTAGATACTGCTTGTAAGGAGTTTAATAATGTTAATGGCAGATGTGAAGTGGTTACTTAGTGGTTGTTGTTTTTTTCTCTTTGCATGTACGCCTTTGCAGAAAAATTCAAGCGTGATCAGCACAAACCACTGCTAAGCCCAACAGCTCTTAAACTCTCTCCTTCTTCTGGCATTTGGTAGCATATTTCTTGAGCGAGAAAAGGGGGACACTGCTCACTGGTCCCTCGGCAGAGTCATAAAAGCTGGAGATGGAAAAGACCTACCAAGTAGCAGATCCCAGTTTTCTTGGAAAGTGGAAGTACAGGATGTGTGTCTGCAGCAGGCATGCTACGTATATAGCTTTAAATGTCCAGCAGTCTTGGATGGTGTGCAGCCTCACAGGAGTCAGCCCCTTCTTTGAAATTAAGGGAATTTGGAGAGGAAGAGAGCTGGGAGTGATTAATCTAATTTACCTTAACAGCCACTTTTGGTGACAAGATTTTGTACCCTCCATGTTGTGATTAGGCTGCATCTTATTTCACTATTTTATTTCACGTTTTGATCACCGCTGGCACTTACCCTATTTCTCTCTCCATTCTCTCGTTAAAGTATTTTATCCTCATATATTCTTGCAAGCGGTACAGACTGTCAGCCCCTCTGCTCTAGCTAAAGAGCATCTCATCTACCTTTTAGCATCTTGGAAGAGCAATTAAAATCATTTTAGACCTTATTCCAGCTGCCCTAGATCCTCCAGTCCAGCCCTTGCATGCAGGTTGTGGGACTCTCAGCGCTGTGCAGACTTTGGATGTAATTGCATAGCTGCTGCAAAGGGCCATGTCTCTGCAGCTGACCTTGCTCAGCGCATCTGGCCTCTGAATAGATGTTTGTCTTCTTTCTTCCCACTTTGACAGCTCCCCCTCTCTGCACTCCAGCCCCTCACTCTGCTCCAGCCCGCTCCTTGTCTGCTCATGTTGGGAAAGCACGGCGGCAGCAAGATATTTGTGGCTGAAACTGCCTTGGCAGTGAGGAGAGCTAGAAGAAAGCATCAGTTCTCCCGCACATTCCTGTTTGGAGAGGGGAAAAATAAGAAAGGAAAGAAATGCTGTTGAATAAATGATAGTTCTACACATTTTTTATAGCACACTGCTTTTGTAATGGTCATTTAAACAAGGTGGAGTGGTGGGGGAGGAGAGAACAAGATGAGACTGCAGACAAGGATTAAACATCCCTCTTCCTCTTTTAAGACATTTATTATTTTCAGAGTCAAACCTGTAGTCAGCTAATGTAACTGTAAAAGTCTCCTCTGAATTATTGCCGAGGTGCTCTGAAGTCTTCTATTAGAGCTGATGTACTTGTGTGCAGACAAAATCCAGATTTGAACTTAGCACCTACTTGTTTTATTTTCCTTATTAAACCAACTTCTGGTTCATTTTTTCCTTTCAAGATTCACTTTTTGTTTCCCGTTTTCTAGACTACCCTATTACTAGCTCATAAAAAGAGTTAGAAACTGAAGGGAAGTTTCCTGAGCAAGAAGGAATTTTTCTTTTCTTTTGTTTTTTTTTTTTTTTCTTCCCCCT
Source organism: Leptocoma aspasia (assembly GCA_013399835.1). Taxonomy (NCBI): domain Eukaryota; kingdom Metazoa; phylum Chordata; class Aves; order Passeriformes; family Nectariniidae; genus Leptocoma; species Leptocoma aspasia. The sequence goes on along the minus strand of VXAX01007516.1, from coordinate 66,213 downwards.
ATGTCTTGGCCTGGAGCCAACCTGTCTTTCAACAAGTAGAGAGCCATTCCAAGTTGAAATTTATAGAGCAGAGTCCAGGTTCAAGGGCTGAAGCCCGCCAACAGCTCCAGTCTCTTTGTTACTGATTAATTCTGCAAGCGGTTCAGCTGGTTTGCTCACTTCTGCCTGCTCTTCACAGCACTGCAGCGCTTCCGAGCCGGCTGCCGCTGCTTCACCCTCCCCTGCTTTCCAGCAGGGCTTTATCCCCTCGTTGTATAGCATCCTCCCAAATGTATTTTAACCCCATGCAGTTCAAGCTGCATTGAGTTGACTTTATGGCAAAAATTACAAAACATTGTTTCCCTCTTTCATCCACTTTTTTTTTTTTTTTTTTTTTAA
>VXAX01007516.1:11601-65826 GCA_013399835.1 Leptocoma aspasia | reverse complement strand
TTTTTTTTTTTTTTTTTTTTTTTGCCTTTCCCTACAGCTGATTTTAAATGTCTGGAGCTTCCCATTTCACTTCAGCTCATATAAATTATTGCATCTTGGCATCGGTTGGAACCCAAGTTCCCAGGTTTTAATTAGTTTACTCAAATGCACACAGCGGAGCAAAATAGCTTCTTTCAGCTTTACCTGCAAAGGATGTTTCCTGTCTCAGCGAGGGGGTTTTTCCTCGTGGAGGGACTTGAAAGGCAGAAGTTTTCAAGTGGTCTCAATATGGGGCCCCGCAAGAGCAAGTGTGGGAGGTGAGGGGGAGAAAGAGCAGAAAGAGAAAAAGAGAGAAAAAAAAAAAAAAACCAAACAAAAAACTAAACCAAAATAGATTTTGGGAAAGTACCTTGAAATGAGGATGGTCCCAATCCTGCAACAAACTGGATGTCAAAGCACAACCTTATTGACGTCAGTGGGGGTTTTGCCATTGGCTTCGGCGCAGGCCGGATTCCATCCTGAGCTGCACCGAGCTGTAGGTACGCCAACGGCCCGCTGCAGCCAGCGGGATTACTGATGTGCAGAAAGTTAAGCGTGTCTGTAAGCGTTGGCAGGATTAAGATCTGTGCTGGTATTTTCAGACCAAGTGAAATGCATGTGGGAGTTTTTTAAAGGAGAAAGTGCATGGGAGTTTTAAAAAAGGGAGAATATAGCCAAGCCTGCCATTTTTAAGTGCCTTGGGGAAAAACCTGGGTTGCTATTAAAAATATCGGAGGACTAATGTGTTACTAATTGTGACACAATTAACTTCTTAAAAGTATTTGATTGTGAGTCCCAAGAAAATAAAAATATGGAGATGAACAGCTAGAAATTCAGGCCTGTGTTTAAGTTAAAACATTTCTTTTCTCTTAACTAGAAATGAAAGCAAGCCCAGAGGTTCACTTTACCATGCATCTTGGTTACTTTATTCCTAGAAGTTTACTTTTCAGTGGGTTATTTAAAGAATTAAAAAAACAACAACAAGGAAAAGAAGCTCAAACCCAGTAGCTGTCTGAGACCCCTGTATGTGGCTTTACCACACAGCTCTTAAATTCTTGTTTAAACATTTCTCAAGAGCTGTTTCTTGGGAAGTAAAAGTGTGTGCTGTTTGTCTCTAGCAGATTAAAAGTTTACCTTTAATGTGACAGCTTCTCAAATCTAGTGTCAGAAACATGCCTCTATTTTATGGTATTATGAAACAGGTCTGGAGCAGAAACAACATATTTAAGTAAGAGAGAATCAGATAGAATTTGTGGGTTTCTTTCTTTAATAGTTTATAACCAGAAACCTTTTCTCTGTCTGTCTCTGAAACTTTTGTTCATGCAAGTGGCCAGCACATGTAAACCACACTTTGAAATTTAACAGTTAACCTTAAAAAATATTAAGTTCAGCAAAATGGCGCTTTTTTTTTTTTTTGTAATCTACAGACAGGTCTTTGTAATGATCTGGCAGAGGAATCTAAAGTTGGTTGGTTTTTTTTTTATCCAAAACATTAGTAATTTCAGCAGTAGAAAGCTGAAGCACACCCAAGCTCTGAGAAGGCTCTTTCACATCTGCCTCCGCCTGTGTGCCGATTCCCTGGGGTCCCATTTATAACAATCTAACAAGATAGAATCTGCCTTTGAGTATCAGTAAATATGGCTAAAGATCACAAAACTGTACTCATAATTGTTCAAGACTAAAAGGCAGAATACAGTGTTTGATTAATGGCTATGGTACAGGGCCTTTTTGCAAGAAGGAAGTTAAAACAGTTAGCCCCAAAAACTCCCTAAAAAAACCCCTGAACCCCGACTCCAGCTCCCAGACTCGAAGGATGTTATCCTCATTGTGCCAAGTTCATAATTTAAGATGATGCACATTATTTTTGATTTTGAAGCTGATTGAGAATTCCTGATTGGAGCTGATTCTCCAAAGGGATGAAGAAGATGGTTTTCTCTTAGCAGTGCTAGTACACAGGAGCAAAAGACATTTTTTCTGGCCACCAGAAGCACCCATCCCTGTCTAATGCTTTAGACAATGCATTGTCTTGGACTGGATTCAGCCTTGCCATGTCTGTTCTGCAGGTAAGGGAAAGCACCCTCAATCCTCAATGCTCCCTATCTGACAATTAACATTAATTAAAAATAATTCGGCAAGGGGAAGTCATGGGTTCAGTGGTGGTTGGAGACCTCTAGCAAAGACACCTGCTTATTTTGGAAGGACTGACGAGCTGGATTGATGAAGCCTGTGGGCTGGGGCCTTGAGGCTGCTTGGGCTAGGGTTTTTTCCAGGCAGCTTGCAACAGGCATTACCCGGGTGGGGCAATTCACTGGTTGTCCTCACTCCCTCTGAGGGAAGCTTGGGAACAGCTATTGTCTTCACTTTTGGGACACTTCCCTGTTTTCTGGAAAGGTTTACTTCTTTGAGAGATAGTGAGTGGAGAATACAGATGGATCTGTTTCTCTTTCATCAGCTCTTTTAAGATGCTTGTTTGAATGTGTTCTCTTTGCTTTTCAAATAGTAAATGTCAGTGTTTCAAGTATCACTGCTAACAAAAAAAAATTTAAAAACCAGATCTTTGAAAAAGCCCAGGGCAGGACTTTGTTAAAATTCTGATCTAGAAATGGCAGAGATCACGTTGGAAATGCACAAAGAGATGATGTGGGGAAGAGTCAGTGCTAGCCTGCATTCAGAGCTAGTCCCTCTCAGAGGCTTCTGCCAGAGCAGGTCCTGGAAGGAGCCAGTGGTGGGGCTGGGTGCTGGCCAGGGTGCCTGGGGAAAGTGCTGAGAGACTGGTTGTGACTTTTGCAGTGAAAACCCCATGATCTGGGAAATGGGGTTAGGGTACAGAGGGAAAACCTGGAAGGGCAGATGTGTGTATGCTCCAGTGGAGTTTGTTTCTTGCTGAGGAAGCTGTGGCCCTGAGGTTGAGACAGTAACTGGGGTGTGCAGAGAACTGTGCTAGCAGAAATACCATGGGAGATGGGAGAACCCTGGCACTTCTAGAATCATGCTTAAATACTTCTGTTTCCCACCCTCCTGTCCCTATGCTTCTCCCAGCCCTGGCTGTGTGATGACAGTCCAGAGCAGAGCCTAAGCCCTGTTCCCTGTTTCTGTAGGACAGGCTGGCATGGTTTGATGGGTGAAGCACAGGGGACCGTCAGCCCTTTCTCCCACCCTGCAGCCCCAGCTTTGTTCCTGAGAGGGGAACAAGTCCAGGAATTTTTAGCGCTAGTTGCTGTTGGTTTTAACTCTCCCATCTCTTTGCCAGCACCAGCTTTAAGACGCCCACAGGAGATATGCACTCTCATTTCTCAGATGAGGCAGAAAAGATTGTGAATGGGTTTATTTTCCAAAGCGCCCAGCTGCGTCCGGCAGGGACTTGGGGCAGCCTGCAGTGCTCAGCACCCTTCTGGATGAGGCCACAGGTGCTACTGTCCAAAATTCCAGCAGGGAGCAGGGAAGGACAGCAGGGCTGTGTCTGGGAGATCTGCCCTCTGGTTCACTGCTCACAGCCCTACCCATCTGTGTGTACATGGGTATTTTTTAACAAGCCCTAATCCCTTTGAGCCTCTGTGCTGTTAGCATGCTCCCCCCATCCCCAAACTCCTTGGCAAAGAGTTTGGATTAAACAAAAATGCAATATGGGCCAGGCACTGGGGAAGGCAGTGGTGTCTCCCATCCCCTCTCACAGCCTGCACTGGTTGGTGAGGATGGATGGAGGATGGGAGGCTTCATGCCACTTCCTGGAGCCTCGGCAGCGTTGCCACTGTGGCACAATGCCAGGAGATGGCCTCTCCCTCATAAATAAAGAATCTAAGAAAATTTACTTGTGAACGTGATGGGTAGGCATGAACCCCAGAGCTGGGTGGCTCAGGTGAGACTTTGAGTTTGGCTGGGTCAGGACACAGCTTGTGCCCTCACCTCCTCTCTGGGTGTTGGTTCCAAGAGGAGCTGGCACTCCTCTGTTCTGTATCCCTGCAACTGGGTGCTGAGGAAGAGGAAGAGGCAGGGGGGAAAGTTGCGGGGGGGGTGGCAGGGGGAGGGGAAAAGAGAAAAGATCTGTGACAAAATCATGCGACACCCACGTAAATATTGTTTGTATGAATTGGGTCCTTCATCTTTTGTTAGCAGCAGCTTGTTAATTAACAGCAGATTAGTGCTGCTTTCTTCTGACACATGAATATATTTTGGGCTAGAAAATACTTGTACTCCATAAAACTGTGTGACTGAACAATTCAGAAAGTACCAGCGGAGCGCCGTAATGGATTCCCTTTTCATCCCCTCCCCCCTTCCTCCTCCTCCTCCTCCTGCTCTAAATGCAAGCAGATTTCTGCAGTCTAGTGCAGAAGAGACATGTTAAACACAGCTAAATAAATCATGTTTACTCTTGGCGTTCTTGGTAGTGAAAAATCTGTTGGCTGTTTTTACTTCCTTATTTCTCAGCATTTGCTTCCTACCTGTTTTTGAGCCTGTGCCCAGAAATAGTAGTTTTGTCAAATGAGTGGATTATGCCAACCAGCAGTTCCCTCTGCCAAGGAAGCTGCTGGATCACAAAACCCGGTGACTTCTTTCTTAGAGTGACACTGAGATTCCCACTCTTCCTCCCCCCACTCCCCATTAGAATATATAATAAAAGTATTAAAATCTGGTGAAGGAGAAAATCTAACCAGATCCTGGCAGTTAAGAGCCCAGATTAAGGAAAGTTGAACTTCTGTTCCAGAAGCCCTTCTTTAAGCTGTTTGTGGAGGTGAAAGTGCGGGAGATAGTAATAATAGGAACCAGACATTTTCTCTTTTCCATTATCATTCCATGTCCCATTTTCCTCCACAAATGGGAGTGGGTTTTCTTTCAAAGTTTTTCTGTTTTGATTTTTTTTTTTTCCTTCCCTCTACAGGGAGCTTTACAGCTGGGAAGGAGACGTAACTAAGCCTTTATTTAACCAAACTGGCTCTGCTGTTGCAGGCAGAAGGTGAACTCTGGTTTTTGGTCTGAATTCTGCTCCTAACCCTGTGTTCTTGGATGGCCCTATAAACCCTAAAAAATGCTTGAGTGAGGGGTTGCGCTTCCTCTGCAAGATGGGATAAATGCAAATGTGACAAAGCAATGCACAGTGCATGTATCTTTCTATATTTATCTACCTATATAAAACAAATATATATAGTGTGGTACATTTGCTGTCATCAGCAGAGTTGTGTCGAGTGGAGGGGAGTGTAGCACAAAAGATAAATAACTACATTTTCACAGAATCCTGGGTATTAAGTGCTCCTCTTTCACCCCAGGTGGCAACTTTTTAGCCTGGACCCATCTTCCTCATGGCTGTTGTCCCAGATGTCAGTGATCCCAGATGTGACTGTAACATGGATTATGAGCCTGGTGGACTCTCCCTGTTTAGTTTTAAAATTAGAAGAAAGATCCTTTTTCCCATCAGAGCTTTGCATGTATTTACTCTTTGATCACATTGGAAGGGCCTTATCCTGTCTCCAGAGAAGCTTTAGTTCTGCTTTCAGTGGTAACAGGGATCTGGCCCGTGTTGAATATTAGCATTTTAATGGCTTACTTAAAACCCCATTGCTGGTACACTCACAGGGCTCCCGGCAGGAGAGTCCAGCTCTGGGGTTTTGCAAAGCGATGTTGCAGGCTGCAATGTCTGCTGAAAGAGAGGAGCGGGGATGGCCCATTTGTCATAGATTATTAGTATTGTCAATAATAACATGTCTACAGAAGCCAAATTAATTCCTTCTTCCACTTAGTACTAAGTCCAAGAAATGCCAGATCAGTTTCAGAACAGGGGAAAAAATAAACAGAATCAAAGTTTGTATGTTATGATCCCTCTGAATTTCTGGTGGGAATACTCTGTGATAGAAATGATATTTCCATAGAGGCACTGGCTGCCAGTTTGCTTAATTACATTAAATAGTGGTATAAACCTCTGCAGAACATAACCCTCTGTTACAGCCAGTCATTAGAATATTGAATCATAAGGAATAATGATACCAGTGCTAACGGGTTACAACAATCTTTATTATATTAGCGATTGAAGCGTTATTTAAAAAATAAGGTTTGTTGTAGCGGTTTAGGTGTGCATGCATATTTTCTCTGATCACCTATTAAGAGACTGAAGACTGGATTTGAATTTATTACAGGCAAATAAAGGGCTTGCTTCGAGGAAGAACTACTAGATCGCTGCTTATGATTTTACAATTTGATTCCACTTGTCCTTAAGGAAGGTTCATAATGCTTACGATGGAAATACCATCTACATCTAGAAAATTAGGGTTAAAATGATGACTTTGTTGAAACTAATTACAGGCTGGTTCAGTTTTTTAGTTGGTGACATTTTAGAGATTTTGCTTGTAATGCAGGAGGTTATAGAAAGATTTGGTTAGACTGTGATATAAAGCAATAAGCTGTCATTTGAGTATATTGACATTTTCATCAGAAACAAAACAAGCCTACTCAGCTTTATTTTACTGGGGTGATACATATGAATTTAATATTGCTTCTTCATCCTAACCATGGATTTTTGAAGGAATTCTCTTGCCTCACATTGTTTGTACAGTATGTCTGTTTTTTATGACTTTGTTTTTTTTTTCTTTGAATACACTTTTCTAGGTAAGTGTATTCAGCTTCCGTTTCAAGCAGACTTGATAATAAAAAGCCTTTTTGTGTCATATGCATTTATGTTATGGAGAAAGATGCTATTCTGTACAAATAATGGGTAAATTAAGAGTTACGGGGAAATCTGGTCCAGAAAATATATACCTCAGAAAAAAATTCTTTATGTAGAATGATTCTTGGATTCTTGTACTTTGCTCTTAGTTTTGTGTCAGAGTGAAAGGATTACAGGATTCTTATTATACTGCACTTGTGTTTTACTCTCCTGGTGCAGGGTTCGGTTATCCTGTCTAATTAGTGCTTGTGACTGGCCAAATTCTGTTTGGATCCAAGTCTTTGGGTAAAACTTCATTGTTCTGTTTAGCAGAGAGATTCGGCACAAGTTTCCAGCATGCTTCCTTGTGCAAATGCAACGCTGGTTCACTATTTCCTTTTTTTTGGCTTACGTTATAGTCTGAACTAAGTTCTTGGTTGCTGGTTTCTATATCTGCTTTCTTTCATTATTTAAAAGCTAGTTAATTTCCTAGCCTCTTTTCCATTCAGAGAGCATTATTTGCTTAGTTGTGCTGGTGTCCAGTGAATTGAAGACTGAATCTTTAGATCCTGAGTGTTCTTCTCATTTGGTGATTGTTTTACCATCTCCATGATTGCTCTGCTCATTTAATTTGACAGATTCAGTTGTCAGACTTAGGTCTCGTACACACATAGCTGGAGTAGTTTTTATCGGAGAGATCCAAAACTCAATGGGAACTCTCATTTTAAAAATCTCTGCTGCTCTCTCCCTTCCCAGTCGATCGCTCTGTTTTGCTTTTTCAAGTTTGCTTGGTGTTAGTGAATTGCTTTTCTAAGTGTGAAAGTGCTTCATGCACAAGGAAAAATTTGAAAATCATGAATGTGCCTGTTAATGTCCCTCCCTTCCCCCACTTATTTTAAAGTTATATTACTTTAAGTCTGGTGTATACATTCACACTAGGCAGGTAGACTATTTTTCACATTGAAATTCAGCACTTAGAGTGTCTACACTTACATTGCTTTTGGCAAGGTGTGAGCCAAAAAACAGAAGCTGTGATTCTCCCCCAAAGCTAATTGTTTCTGTATATTAAGTTTGTCCATCTGTGCTGTGCAGGGACATGGCATCACCTGATGGCTCTCCTTTGAATTTCCAGCAGTGAAGCAGTTAACAGTGCTGCTGCTTAATATATTGCTGTTACAGAGTCTTTTTAGTTTCCAGGACATTTAACTAAATCAGGTGGATGTCATTAGCCGATTTTCACAGATGGGGAGACTGAGGCACAGAGGGGCAGAGTGACTTCATCTGCTTCTTTTCCCCCAAGTTCCCTCCCATTCCAGGAATTGATTTTGCTGCCAAACAGCTGAAGAGCTGCAAAAGCCTCACTTTGCCTAATTCCTCCAAGTTTTTAAAAATTATTATTATTTTTTTATTGTGACAGATAGGGACAAAATTTAAAACTACTATTGGAAGGCAAACTTCGGAGCGAGGCAGAGATACTTACCCAAGCAGCAGATCCTGCTGTTCTCTTTTCCAGAGGCCATATTCACCCTGAGGATACACATTTGCAATGCAGCATCTGCCAGTGTGTGAGTGTGAGTCAGTTCCCAATGGCCGAGGCAGAGAAGTCCACTGATGTTAGTGACTCCTGCTTGTCTGTGGCTCTTCCCTGGCCACTTCAATTCCTTCATTTTAACCTCTTGACCATCCTCTTGTGGTCAAGCCCTCTGATTACTTGTAGTGGCATTTCTTGCTCTAGCTGCATATATATATTATTTTGCCCTTTGAAAGCAGCTCTTTCCATCCACTGAGTTACTTTATTAATTTCAGGGCCTGTTAAATTGCTACAGTTGTCTGTTGGGGTAGTTATATGTTTCAATTACATCAGAAATATTTGCTGGTGGATAGAAATATTCATGATATAATCAGGTCTAAAATTTTTAGTACCCACAAGGATTTTTACAACCATTGAAAACTCCCCAGGACTTAATTACAAGAGTTGGGAAAAAAAAAAACTTGGAAAATTGATGAACTGTTTATTGTCTACCCTTTATGCCTTTTGGGAAAAAAAACAAACAAACAAGCAAAAAAACAACCGTCCACAAATCAGGGTGATTATTATTATTTGTTAGTTTTTTGTGGTAGCTTCTGGACTTTGCAGCCCAGATCAGGCCACCCTTGTGTTAGACACTTGACATTCCCAGAGTGAGAGCTGGGCTCTGCTTGAGAGCGTGTTGGGGCTGAGCAGAGCAGACAGGCGGTCAGTGGGAAGGAGGAAGCTGAGGTCCAGGAGAGAATGTGCCATAGCTTGTGTGGCTCATGCCCTGGGGTGTGCACCCCAGCCTTCTTCCCAGCCCAATGATCTGCAAGACCACCCTCCCGAGATGAGGAAACTCCCTGGTTTCCTGTGTTATATTTTTAGCTGTGTTGTATTTTTAGTTATATCATAAATATGATATGTCATATTTATGCATGCCTTATGATGTTTTTAGGCCAAATCCTGCCCTGTTTTCCCTTGCTCTAGCTCCCAGTTTCTCTCATTGTGAAGAGATATGGTCCTCCTAGGGCAAAGGCTTGTGTTGGTGGGGTGGGCACAGGACACAGCAGGGGGAGGTGATGAATGCAGCCTTGGGGTAGGCGAGAGTCATTTTTCTTGTGTATTTAATTGAGGTGAGCCAATTCAGTTTTTCTCTTTTCATGTTCATAGCACAGACAAGGGGTGAGGAACAAGTTTAGATGAGCATCAGGTGGGAGGAGGGTACAGGTGGTCCTGCAGGAGCACCTGTGGAGATCTGGCTCAGAGGCATGCTGCCACCTGGTACGTGGATACTCCTGGGGACCACTCACCCTGGCCCCTGAGTGGGGCCACTGACAATCCCCACCCCTGTTTTCTAAAAGAGAGGGTTTGGCAAAACAATCCTGCAGGCATAGTGTGGGCTATTTCTGTGAATTCACATGGTCTTAAGGTAAGTAAATTCTCTCCAGCCTGCCCTTGGTGTCTCCAAGCCTCCAAAATGTCATACGCAAAAACGTGGATGACATAACATGGATTTTTACACAGTGAGAGGAATTGCATGCTCTTTAGATATGTTGGGATATTTATTAACCACATGGGGTGTTTCAAACTCAGTTTATTTATCTTTGTAAAGTACTTCCAGATCTTTGCGTGGAAGGCACTAGAGAAATGAAAGGATTATTATTATTATTATTGTTATTATTGTTGTTGTTATTATTATTACAGCATCTAACTACTGACAGGCAACCACAGCTGCATGCTCAATTCAAACCACTTAAATTTAGGGGCTGATTTTTACAATATGGACTCTTAATGCTTTTCCCCATTGACTCCATATGCAGAAATGTGTGTTCACCTGCCCTGCAGAAGTATCATTATTCTCCAGAAATATGTAAATGGGGTACTTTTAGAGAAAGAATGAAAATATGGAATAAGTATTAAGTATTCACATTTGTATGGTAGAATTTAATGGCCATTTAAGAAGCACTTCAAAGCAACCAACTGTAGGAGCTGGTAGTTGCTCCTCTGTTGTTGAAAAAGAAAATGCACTGATTAAAACAAAGCAAGGAATCTTGTAGACAAAGGATAACATTTTCGGTGTTCAGGGGTCTGACACAAGCTACAAACAGCCCAGGAAATGGAGATCTGAGTTTCACAGTCAAGCGTTTTAATCAGTACGGTTGTGCACCGCCACTGCCGCGTGTGAGTTATGTAATATCACACTTCACCCGCCCACACGCACTCAGAGACAACAGACATCTTCGAAAGGTCTTGGCATTATTCAGAGCAAAGACTCCCAGCAATACCCCGGCATGGTGTTTAACCTTATCTTTACTTACATTTAGGCATTTCTTTTTTTTTTTTTTTTCTCTCCTTCCTTTCCTTTTTTTTTTCCCCTCCCGTTCTTTTCTGTGATACATCAATAGTGAATATTTTTGCATTTCCAAAAATGAAGTAAATATAGGGGAAAAAAATCCCATTAGCTACATAATGTGTTTTCATGACAACTTTGAAGGTTCTTATCATGGCCATTTTTTGCAATTTATAGTATTGTCCTCATGCTGCTACTGTTACTATTTTTTATTTTAAGTATAGTTGAAATTTTACATTCTGAAAACAACAGTTAATTATTAATGGTACCAAGCCTATGCTTTCTTTAGATTTTTAAATAAGAAATAATTAACCAAAGTTTTTAAAGGTCTGCAGAAAAGGCAAACAGGCCTGTGAAACCCCGGGATCTAATAACAAAAAGGTGAGTTGGTTTTCCAGTGCCCTAATACTTTGAAGATATCCTTACTCTGGCTTTTGAGCAACAGAAAGAGCTCAACCACATTTCATTCTGGTATAATATAGCCCTGAAGTTAACTGTTTTTCAAAGAAAAACAAAAAAAAAATAGCTGGCTGCTAATTAGATGTATTTTAACTGCAAAGTCCTTTTAGCAGCTAATATTCTTACTATGTGCTTCAGTGTGAATCCTTAGTGAAGCTATTAAACTGTGAGAGCCTGAACTTATCAGACATTTTATAATGTGACTGAATTTTTGTATCCTTGTTCAGAAATCTGTGGGGAGTGGAGGACCTTTCTGGCTCAGACAGGGAAAACACATTTTTTACTGATTACCAGGGTGGGCAGCTGAGACCTCCTTGCATCCTCCTTTCCAGTTTTTTCCTTGCTTTCTTTTCCCTGGCAATAATATTTCTTCTTTCTGTTGCACTCCCTCCTCTCCCAGACAGCAGTCAAGCCCTGCAGTGTGCCCTTTATCCAAGGAAAGGGATTTAACAGCAGGGATTGGTTTTGGTGATTTCAGGATACTTTTGACTCCTGCCTGTTGTATACAACAAGTTGGCGATTCTCAGTAGCCCGGAGGCTCTCAGCATCAGGCAGGGTCCTGCTTTTGAAAAGCAATAGCCCACAGCAGACGGTGGACTTAGCCATCATTTTCCTATCGGTTTCTCACCCAGGATTCTTACTTTGTAATTGCTGGGTTGCGTTTCTCAGGGTTTGGATATTTCCCCCCCATCCTATTGCATTGTTTGATTTTATTCTCCTTTGCACTCTAAAACAAAGTGACTGATACAATATCCAAACTGATGAAAAAGAAGGTGATTTTTCCCCCTTTTATTTGCTCAGATTTGAATTAGGTTATCTGCCTATCTTGTTTATGAAATTTTGTGCTGCCTTTTCTGCACAGACTGTGACTCCCAAATCTTCCACAGCTCCATTTCCATATTCCTGCGTGCTTGTTCTTTGTTAATCACTTGGCAAGCGCTTATTTGAATATTAAAAATTTCTTTAATCATCAAAGGCAGGAGCACAGCTTCATGAATATTCATATTTTTTCCCTCCTCAGACTGGATTCTAGTTCATTACCCTGCAGTAAAGCCAAACAGTCATCAATCGCGCTCATTACAGCCGCTGGCGTTTTGATTGGCTGCCTGCTGCTGGTAGCCCGCGTCCCCCATCCTCCCGCTCTCCTCCATGAGCTGTCGTGTACCTGCCAACAACAACAACAAAAAAAAATATATCAACAATGCAAGAATAAAATTTCTCCGGTTGAAAAACAACTTTGCAAACTTGTCAAGCAGTCCTCATCACTTTTTCTTTTTTTTTTGGTTTTACACCAAAAATCAAAAAAAAAATTAGAAGGGAGAAACTTGAGCTTTAGAAATGAATATTTGTCAAGAGAGTTGACGTAAGTTTCATTTGCATAATGACTTTGTACTTCTGCATTAATAAAATTTGCATATGAAGCCATGTTAATTACTCCTGATCATGCTTTTTGCATTCATGCATAGTAATTTTCTCCGACTTGTGAGAATTAATGTCTTGGCATGGGGGGAGGAAGGGGGGGAGTTGGGGTACTGTCAAATTTCTGTGCCAGTGCCCCTCACTCACACTCTTTCTCCTCCTTGCTCACCACGTCGCCGTTCTTGATCTATGACTCATTTATGCATTATCATTCAAAATTCTTGGGAGAAAGAAATGTATCAATTCAAAGGGAATCCTTGTCTGCCAAAATGAAAAAATCCCAGAGCAAAATACAACAAGAAGTCTCTTCCCTGCTCTCCTTCTTCTCTACCTGGTGCAACTTTTGCATTTCCAGCTTGAGCAAAGTTTTAGTCTAAGCACCACAACCAGCGTGGGGAAACTGCTCCCAAATGACCGTGTGTGTGCTGGGGGGACAGGTGAAGGCTGGTGTGCAGGTGTGCCTGGCTGAGTGCTGGACTCTGGGTATGAGCGTGTACAGTTGTGTGTCTGCCCACACCAAGGAGTCGCTCTGCCTTTCCTGGGGGATGCTGTGTGTATCTGCCCCTCGCAGGGTGTGTGGGCATTGCTCTGCTGGTCGCTGTTGGAAGTGTTTGTGCTTGTGTTTATTTGGAAGTGTGTCTCTGTGTGTGTACGTGTGTGTGTGCTTGTGTGTGTTTGCTTCCCAACCCTGTTGCTGTCTGCAAAAAGAGACACGGCAGAGAGACAATACTATCAGGTGCGAACAGTCCACAAGAAAGGGTGTGATACACATAAGACAACTTGTTTTAGAAAAAGCTTGGAAGAAAATCTGTTGGAGAGATTAATGGATAGATTTGTATATCATTTTTGGAAATCTGCTGCAATGGTTCATGTAAAACTCCCCTCAAAACATCTGCAGAATTTTCCCTGAACATGATGGGCACAGGGCAGGGATGATGCTTCAGCCTGCACTCCAAATTTGTAGCTGTACACTGTTTGAACAGATGTTTTTCTTTTTATTGAAAGAGATTTTTTTTTAAATAATGGAGCTGCGCTTTATTCTCTAACCAGCTATTGACTGTATTTTCTATCACCAGACAGGCACAGAAAAACACATAGAAAAACTTGGTTTGTGCCCTGTTAAGCAGCTCACCCGTTTGCCTGTGCACAGATACACACCCAGGCACCCACCCAGCCAAGCACACAACCCCCTGGGACACACCAGCTACAGTGTGGCTGCAGTTACATGTGACATGAGATGTAAAGCCAGGTCTCTTAATTTAAGATTGCTTCCCCTGGTCTCAGCCACGATGAGGTGGGACATTTTGAATGCTGCTTTGGTTCCTTCTTTGTATTTTGTTCAGGGACTTTTCTGCGGATGTGCCAGAGGAGTGTGGTGTTTTACATACACCATATCATATGGCCGGTCATGCCTAGGCTCTGGGAGAGGGACTACAAAAGGATGTAATTTATGCTTTGATTGTGGCTTTTGTTAGGTTCATCTAGGCTTTTCCATTTTCCATCTGGGGTCATGTCCAATTTACCTTATTTTCTTCTTTGCAAGTTTAAAAATAACAGAGAGAAAAAAAAATTGCTCTTAGTGGTGCATTGGAGTCAACATCACCTGTGAGCTACTGCCATGTACAGGTTCTGAGGATATGCTGAGCCTGTTTAATGCACGAGAACAAAATCTTCCTTTACCATCAGCAATGCAGATGTTTTATTTACATGGTGACAGTCCCTGTGCATGTTTCACACTCATGCTATGTGCAAAACTCTCCGTGCAGAATGAATGCAGAATATATAATTGAGATCTGCAGTGCAGGTGAGTGATTTCCCAGTGCTGACCCAAGAGGAAAATCGAGCCTCACACATCGTGTCAGGGATGTCCGAGCAGCACAATGCTGCATGTGTGTGCCTGCTCTCCCCATCCAGATGGGATATTTGCCTCTAAGATTGCACTGCAGTTCTTGCAGTTTGCTTTCCCTTTAGTGCTGATTGTGGCTATGCCCTTTGTGGCAGTCAGGGGCTCGCAGGTGTGTTTTCTCTTTGAAAATGTGATGTGGTAGATTGGATGTAGAATTCCAGAGCTGAGCTCCACTCCCTTGCCGGTTGCTGTGTGGACTGAGCAAAAAACTCTCAGCACCACCTTAAGATTCTATCTATCTATCTATCTATCTATCTATCTATCTATCTATCTATCTATCTATCTATCTATCTGTCTGTCTGTCTGTCTCTCTATTCCTCTTTTTATCTTTGTTCATTTTGTGTTTGTCTGCCCCCTGTAACAGTTAAGTTGAAGAGCCTCCATCTTCATTTTCAGTTTTAAATAGACCCTTTATGGGATAAAAATTACACCTAGGATCCCACAGAGAGAAGGTGAAGAGATGAAATGAGAATATGTTCCTAGCAAATACAAGCTGAGTATTTTTGAACACAAGTGTTATTTTTTCTATAGCTATGAAGAGGTATCATGTACCTAATGGTGGACCACTCCTTTTCTCCCTGCCTTTTTTTGAGGCCACTGGATATGATTTCCGTCTTCATGATTTTCCACTTGATCTGATTCTGTAGGACAGTCCTGATTAGTAACAAAGAAATGAACCTTGAAGTGGTAGTAAAGGGGAGGAGGAATCACCTGATTTGACTTTGCTTGTAGGGGCAGACTTAAGTCTCCTGGTCTGGCAACTGCACGATATTTGTCTCTTAGTGTTGGACTTAGGAGTGCTGGTGGTAATCCCTGATCATCTACCAGAGTCTCTCTTGGTCCACTCTTCTTCTCCCTTACCAATCCTTTCTTTTGTGATACTAGGTTAGCAATTTTTAGTTTTTTTCAAATTTACATCTATCCTGGACAACATGAAATCATAGAATCATAGAATGGTTTGGGTTGGAACAGATGCCCCTGCCATGGTCAGGGACACCTCAAAGACCCATCCGACCTAGTCTTGAGCACAGTTCTCTGGGTGACTTGTTACGGTCTCTCACCACCCTCACAGTAAAGAATTTCTTTCTAAAACCTAATCTACACCTATCTCTGTCAGTTTAATTCCATTGTTCCTTGTCCTATCATCGCATATCCTGTGAAAAATCCCTTACCAGCTCCTTTGTCAGCCCCCTTCAGGTACTGGAAGGCTGCCATAAGGTTTCCCCAGACCCTCTCTTCTCCAGGGTGAGGACAAAAAAAAGAATTTCTGAGTGACAGTTTTAGTTCCATCCATTCACTGGCATCTGGTTCGTACAGTTCTTCTGGTAAAATTGTTAGGTACCTTGTTAAAACAGATTGCTGTTTTGCCCCCAGTAGCACTGTTGGGAGCCTCTTACAGGATCCCTTTGACCAGATGGTGAGAAACCTCCTATTTGAGACCTTTATTCCCTTTCCACACCAGAGATGTGCTGAGTAAGATCTGGGAGGGCCTTCCTTGATGAGAGCTTTTTGCATCTTCCTGCACACCTCAGGGCTGTGCAAAATGCATTAAATTCATTGCCAGTGGACATGTGGGACACACCAGGGCTAGGGAGGAGGCCCTTACTCTCAGGGCAGTGTTGTGTGCCAGGGCCCATAGACCTCCACATTAAATCCCCATGCAGTGGAGTCAGATGATGTATTTGGTGGACTTCATATTGTTTCTCTGTGTGATTATCTCCTTCAAAACCCATAGTAAGGCATTGTGATATATAGAGGGCTGAGTGACTGCAAGACCTGTGCCCTTAGTCATGGTGAAACCACAGACACATCTCAGTGTAACTTGAGATGTAGCTGCTCTGTGGTTCCACTCTAAATCCTCATTTCTAGCTCATGAATTTCTAAGCAAGGACAAGTGCCCAGGCAGCTCAACACAGCCTAGTGATTTTTATTATATTAGGAATATAAGATGCAATTGTTAAGTCATTGGAGGGAATCTGTATTATTCTTTCCTTATTCCATGAAAAAAGCAAACATTATTCATATCTATTACAGTGGCAGTAGAGTGGTACCTACACACATAGAATCCATGTCCAACATCAGTTTCCACGTGCACAGCACACCATCTTGCCAGAAATGCAATGTAGGTATGATCTGGATAGCAGTTATCATACCTACTTGTTTAATACTTCCAGAGAGATCAAAGAGTTACAGAAATCAAACAACAGAGCTCCTAATATAAAAAAAAAAGTCCTTCCTTGTCCCACAAGCCACAGAGATGGCTTCTATTTAAAACCAGTC
This sequence comes from Leptocoma aspasia, assembly GCA_013399835.1. Lineage (NCBI taxonomy): Eukaryota > Metazoa > Chordata > Aves > Passeriformes > Nectariniidae > Leptocoma > Leptocoma aspasia. The sequence goes on along the minus strand of VXAX01007516.1, from coordinate 49,250 downwards.
CTCACAAAACAGCACAAATTTTATCCTCAATGCTTGAAGCTCAAGTATTTACACAGGGAATTTAGACTCTTCACTTGTGGTTTTGGCAAAAGCTTCACACAAATGTTTTGCACTGGTGGTCTCTTAGCCATTTAAGATAAACGCCAAAATCAAATGCAGTCCTTGCAGACTGGAGCCCTGGATGCTGTGCCAAGGATGAAGTATCCCCATTTGCCTCACATGTGTAGCTGTCAGATCAACATGCAGGCCTGGTTTCCACATAGGCACTCTCAAGGTAGAGAGACTCCCTTGGAAAATGTTGCATGTTTAGGGTCAGAAGGAGCATAGATAAATATTATTCCTTGCTGCCACAGTGCAGGTTCCTTTAGGAAATGTTTTCTATAGGGTTGGAGGGAACACAGATAAATATTTCTGCTTGCTGCCATAGTGTTTGCATCTATCTGCAAGGTGCACACTCAGCCAGAGATGCCACCACTTAGAAAGAAAGCATTTGCCAGAAGGCACCCCACAATTAGCACACATATTTCCTGATCTAAATAAAGGGGGAAACTGTGGTTTCTGATCTACCACTGTGTGGTAACTGTTGGCAAATACCAACTTTTTAATGGCGACTACTCCACCACATATCTTCATGTAGAAACTGGCCTTGATTAGTAGCTACCCTTTAGTTAATAACTAAGTGGCAGGAATAGTTTGAAACGGAGGGGTTGGGATTCCCAATGGATGGAAAGTGGTGCCGTTCACTCAGCTTCCTTTTAAAGTCTGCTAATTTGTGCCAGCCAAAAAACGTGACTCCTACATGATTCTGTGTGTGTGTCTGTATTTGTGCAGGTGTATGTCGATATTTAAGACATGTATCTTAGTTTTTCAAAGCCACGGAGTACAGTTTGGACTAGTGCCAGGAGGAGCAAGCATTTCCAGTGGAGCAGGAGAAAACTCTTAAATACAGCTTTTAAATGGCAGGCGATTCCTAGAGGGGTTAAAAATAAATAACAAGGTTGTAGGTTACAATATCATCTTTTAGCTACCAGGAAAAAGGTTGTTCCCTTCCTTGCAGGCTCAGTAGGGAATCAGCCTGCATAATCGGGGCATGCAAAATGCACAACTGGCCGCAGCTCAAGCGGGAAGGCAGCACATGGCCGCCAAGGCTTCCTTCTGGGAGCTCAGCTCCTGGCACCTCACTGAAGCCATTTGAGCTCTAAGTCACCGCACTTTGTCCGGGCTGGTGCGTGGAGCCCACTTCAGCAGTGGCTGGGCAGAAAGCCTGCCCAGTTTTGTGTTGGCTCAGTGCATTAACACAGCCATAAAACAATTATCCCCCTTTTGATTTGGTCCCTGAGCAAGCGCTGGTGGCGACGTCCGCCGCCTCTGGCTCTGCTCCGTGCCAGGGCTGGCCATCCCCCACCTTCACCCCGCTCCATGCCCACACAGGCCCTCAGCCTGGGTTCACAGGCCCTCCAGGTCACTTCTTGTTCTTCCCCTACCCAGCGTGAGCCCGCCAGCCTCAGGCGGACCCAGAGAGGGGTTCAGACCAAGCGTGTTGTGCGTTAGGCAGCCAGCCCCCACTTCGCTTGTTTGATGCCTCCTCTGTCCCTTCAAACTTAGATCCGACTGACAGTTTTTTCTATTGTTTTTTCTCCAGGGCCGTCCAGGCCTGCAAACCTGCCGGGGGCTCCCATAGCTGCCTCCTCCCACCCTCACACATCTGTGATCACGTCACCTCTCCGCGCACTGGCCTCCCTCCCGCCCTGCCTTAGCCTGCCCTGCTGTGGTGCACGTGCAGTCTCAGTTGGCGGGACTCAGACTGAGATTCAGACTGAGACGTCAGGCACATTTGGATGTCATTGTCAGTTGTCAGGTAATAGAAATACTTTTTTTTTGTTGCTATCTGAAGGTCAGTAGTGCTGCCAAGTGATGTCGTCTTTGCTGTGGGAGAGCTGCCTTTGCTGGGTCGCATGGGGAAGGCAGAGAAAATGCCCTAACCTGCCCCCATCCCCCCCCACTTCCCTTCCTCCTTCCCTCTCCACCCTGGAAGAGGATGGGGAGTGGGAAAGGGCATGCGACTCCCTCCATTTCCTCATCACTCCCCTCCTGCCTGCCCACCCTCAGTTGTCTCCTGCGGCCACTGCTGGGCCGTTTGTGCCATGTTGTGAACAAATGTCTGAGACTCCTTGCAGAATGTGATACCCCAGTATCAAGATTTCATCTCTCTAGGCTGTTTATTTTAAGCTTAATTGGATAGCATTTAACATCTGAGGTATTTTTATTTCTTTCTTTTTTGCCCTTCCTCCTCAATCATTCATATTAAAGGCTCTCCTCTGCATCCATGTGCACGCAGGATGTATGTGTTCCATGCTGTTTTCTCCCTTGCTTTGAGAAAATGCTCCTTGGTAACTCACCATGCGTCCCTGGCCTCTTACCCCAACAGTTTTTCTTCTCCTTTATTCCTTTTGGATGCCTGACTTTTATCACCACGAGGAGGAAAAAGTGAAAATGAAAGCACACCAAGCTAGCCAAAGAGAACATGGACATATTGTCACCAGACCCCATCATTTCAGACCCATTGATCTCTTTGAAATCAGTGGGTGTTTCTGAGCATGGCTCAGATGCAAGTCTTGGTCTATGATGAACTGTGGGCTGGTGAGGTGAAAATGGGGAGGGTTTAAAAGAAAATACAGATGTGGCAAAATCCACAGATGTGTATGGACTCTCACTGTGGTGGGCCAAATCTCACAGCCCTCATTCATGATAATGTGCATGTAGTTTTAATAAGGAGTTCCCTAAATGGTGCTGGATAAGTAAAGCGTGAGGACCAAAGGATTCAGAGAGACAGCAATGACTGTCAGGAGTAAAGCCTTTGGGAAATGGCTCCTCATTTCTCTGTGAAGCTGGCAAAACTTTGTTGTGCTAGCTTTTTCCTTCCACGGGCACTGGTACCACTTGGCTACAGTACACTGTATTTCATGAGAATGTTCCTGTGCATCTAGCCTTGATGTAATGAAGTGAGATATAAAGTTTTGCAAGAAATTTAAATTTGTATCTTGGAAACCCTAGGTCTTGAAAGATTAAACATTCTCAGGAGGAGGCTAAGAGCACTCTGCAGGGTGCTGTGTAGGTCCTGGGTGAAGCTCAGGGCACACAGAGAAGGCTCCCTTGCTGCCTGGAAGATGCTCAGCCTGCACACATCTGCTTGCGCTGGTGCACAGGCCCTGGGTTTGTAGCAATGTGCTGTGTGGTGAGGTGCCATCAGTAAATCCAGGGTCTGGTTAAATTTTCTATCCAAACTGCTGCATGCAGTATGGCAGAGGATGCTGTTTTAATGAAATTCTGCTTCATCAGCCTCAGCAGACTGACCAACTGGCCTGAGACGGATGTCAAGACAGGCTGTTGCAAATGGTGAGCGTTGGATCAGAAAGTCAGAAAGCTTCCCTGCCTTCTTTCCTCCCAGGAACCAGTAAACCAAACTGGACCTGGTCTCATGTTTTGCTGTCCTCTGTCTTCCCTGGTGTAGTATGCATGTACATGCCTTTGGGAGGCACATAGTTGTAACACTGAATTGGAATCCCTGGTTCCGTCTTGCTTCTGATGCCAGCAGCTAGTGGGAATGGAAGCAAATACACCTAAAAATAGAAAAGGAAGGAAGGAATAACTTATTAAAATGTGGAGAAGGTGAGGCTTTTGTACTTTGTGTACTTGGAGTTCTCACTTTGGAGTTCTGTGCTGTGAGTCTTCGGAATTGCCTGTTTGCTGGGAGAGCGATGCCAGCTCTGTGGAGAGGGAGACCTGTTATCATGGCTTCCTGTAATTACTGCTGCAGTCTGCGACACTTAGAGAGTAGGTTTTATCAAAGTGCATGCTACATGTTTATGACAGTAGTTGGTCAAGGTCTGCTTGAAAGAAACATTTTCTTCCCTTGAAAAAGGAGATTATGTCGACTTTAACCCTTTCTTAGCTCCCATATTATTCGCTGTGTGTGAGCCTAGGCATGGCTTAAACTCCATGGCAAGGGTTATGAGTTCTTTCTGTCGCCCAAAATGTTTTGTGGAAATGATAGAAAAGTGAGTTCTTTGTGTTGATTAATAATCTAGTGACAATCCCTGCATTGTGCCCTCTTTTTAAATATAGACATTTACAACAGTCACTTGCTCCAGCTTTAGAGATCAGCTTGTCTCTCTGACTTGATTAGCCTTTTATTCTGTCAGCCCTGTTCTTGCTTCTGAGGAATTGGTTACTTCTTTGAACAAAAGCCATCAGCAGTTCCTGCCTCCCCTCATCCTTCATAATTTCTTACCTTTCCTGTTTTTCAGCATTTATTTAATTCAGGACCTGGAGATTTTCCATGCAGTTCTCAAGCAGACTGCGACTCTGATGGCTTGAAGTGCAGGTACTCCAAAATCTTTGCTGGGCACTCACAACCCAGGCCCTCAAGAGTCCCTCACAGCAGTTTGTGCTGGAGAATCCAAATGTCTGACTGCTGGTGGGATTTGGGGTACACATGTGTGAAAACTGCATTTGGAAATCTCCGACCTAGATAAGAGTGATTGTCTGGGATGCTGAGTAGTGTTCAGTCATGCACGGAGGAAGTCGTGCTGCCTCATCCAGAGCTGTTAGTGATCTTTAGAAAACATGCTGCTGATAGTTTCAATCACAGCAAAGGGTGCTGGGAGGTCTGCTTGGATGTCCACTGTGCTGCTTAGCCAGTGCTGATCGTGGTCCTCTTTGTCTTTGTTCAATTCTTTGTGTTCAAGGCATCCCAGGACGAGGAATTTGCAAGTAAAGGTCCATGTTTTTCATGTGATTTAAAAAAATCTCTACCAGTGGTTCAATCTCTCTCAGTCTATTTATCTATTTATATATTTATATATTTTGCCCCAGAAGCTTTTGTTGGTTGAATTGGGTTCTCCCGTTCAAATGTTTTTAGTGCCTATTTAATTAGAAGTTGGAATAGAGTAATGAAATTCACAGGGTTGTGTAGCTTGGATCTAAAATATAAATGGGCAAAGCATTCATTTTGCTTTACCCCTTGCCAGATTAGGGTGCTTTTTTTGAGCCTGCTTTTTATTTCGTTTCAATGAATTGCAACTGCTCAGAGTAACTGTAAAACACACAGTTTTGGTTTTTTTTTGCATAACAGAGACATGCAAATGATTGTTGAGAGACATAATTATGTAAAGAAAAGTATATGCCTGTGTGCATGCACACATACACTGCAATGTTTTTTGTGGGGCTATTTTTTCACAATACATCTTCATAAGGCTCTTTTTATGATGCTGATTTATTAATATTGTACATTAAGGCTTAAATTGTCAAAGCTGCCTAAGAGATTTGGATGCCCATTTCCCATTAAAGTTAACGAGAAATGAGCATTGAAAATCTCAGCGCAGAAGTGCATGGCACTTTACAGTGTGTTCTCCAAAGAAAAAAGTCCCTGCCTTGAAGATACTGTGGTGCAAAAGCCCCAGGAAGAGGATCGTAATCAGCATAAGACAAAGGGGATTGTAATGGCACAGAGAATAATTTATCCCCTGTGCCTGCATTCAGATAAATACCTGGTCCAAATTCTTTGGACTTGGGCCTACAAGTGAGGGTTTTATATACCCCTGTAAAGATAATTAAATCTGTCCAATACACATATATTCATCTAACCAGTGAAACTGCTTCCTTCCCACATGTAGGCTGATGGAAGGAGGTGGAAAGCAATTATGATACTTAGTTGCATGTATAAAAACAGCAAGTGGGCATGGACAGCAGTGATTAATGGACAGGGCTGTGAAATTTAAGGTCTAAAATAGAGGAAGGCATGGGGCCATATCTTGGAAGAGAGGAACAAGCTCCTGCTAATTCAAGGAATCAGCTGTGTTAGTCATTAGGACATTCTGAAAATCACAGTCATCTTGTAAAGTTAATATCAATTTACTTGGCTACTGAAATTCTACTTACTGCTTCATTAAACTAGTCTGGTGTTTTCTTGGCAGAGATTAAGGCGACAGTAAAGATAAAAGCAGTCCCTGTAACTAAATCATAGGTTTTAAAAGAATACTTTTTCCTCCATCTATTATATCACCGTATTCATTTTATGTTGGTCTTATAACTGGAGTCAGCCAATGAGAAGAGCTAGATTAGACCACCCTGCTGTAAAAAGCTTGATGCAATTAATACAGTCTGTCTAGAAAGAAGTATTATTTCAAAAACTTTTATGTTAATGATATGGTATGCACTCGGCACGTTTCTTACTTGAACAAGAAGCAAGCTTTTGTTCACTCCAGACTGGGTTTTATTAACACAGGAGGATCAACGGAAAACAAAACAGTAATCAGAGCAGAGAATACAAACTCATCCAGCAAAAACCTTCTAACTCATCATGTTCCAGGACAATGGCTGATACTCTACTCTTCATTTTTTGCTGAGTGGAGTCTCAAAAAAAAAAAAAAAAGGAAAAAAAGGTGCAAAAAACCTGATTTCTCATCAGCACTGGTGCTTTTTTGAGAGGAGAAAGAGGAACTTGGTATAAGTGTCAGAGGACAGACAATGGTCTATAGTTTCCCTGAGAGCCTTTGTAAATGTATCTTTTCATTTTGCTGCATAAAGAAGAGGTTTGCATAAAATACTGGCTAACATTCAGGAAAGATGTCCCTGTGAGTCATGTGTATTTATTTATTTTAGTGAAATATTTAATGCATGCTATAGTAGAATTGACTTAGTGGACAGTACTTACAAAGTGCAGGGATGTGTGAGAGATGTATACACTAAAAAGAGTAATGCATCAGTCTGAGTGCATGCATCCATCTTTACACCTATCTATCAATCTCTGTGTTCATTCATCTATCCAAGTATTAAAATCATATGTGACCTGCTGTCTAGGCAGCTCCCTGTCTCACTAGATATTAAAATCAGATCCAAACTCAAAATAGGTGGCTCTAACACAGACTGTTTTCTTGACTGAATGGTGTGTTTGTCAAGAGGCAGAGAAGAGACCTTAAAATTGCAAGGAGGTGACTAAAATGAGGGTGCTGCATGGGCCAGGGTCGCTGGCAATGTGAGTATGACTGTGGCTTTGTTCTAGACAGATGGCTGATCACTATAACTTTGTAAGTCCTAATTATGTCAAGTTAAGAACCAGCAGGAGCAATAGTGATATTTAAAGGTGCTTTAAAGCGGATGCTTGCCATTTCCAGACATCCCAGGAAAAAAGAAAAGCCCTTAATTGCAATATTAATGGGTGGAACTGAATCTGTGAAATTGTAGTCTTGGGACTGTAATCTTGGGACGAAAAGGTACAGGGCAACATTGCCTGCAGTAAGGACAATGGTTCCAACATTGAGAGAGTTAACTCGATCGCATACCACTGCACTGAGCCCGAGAGTCTGAACTCTTCAAACGCTCCAAATGGAGAGCTAAATCAAAGAATCCTGTTTCAAATCCATCCAAGATGTTGCTGTTTTTCTCCTCTGACAGGAGAAGCATTTGGAAGTGCAGTTTCTTTCTTTTTTTATAGCTGTCTTAAAAAGGAGTTTGGATGTTTAGCACAGCTGGTGCTCATTACATTATGCACTATCAATAAAATAGCATGTGTAATTAATTTTTAATGCAGTGCTGTATGCAGCGCTTTAAAGCAGTTACTGTATGGAGAGAGCCGACACCGGTCACTGACATCAGAAATATTGAAATAGAGGGCTAGATTTTGCATTTTTAAAGGGTGTATGTGAGAGTGGGGGAAGGGTAATTCCCAGCCAGCAATTCTCTGGCCACAATCACATTTAAAAATATAGGAACAAGATGGATGAAGGTGATTTTATAATTTGTTTATTGGAATGAATGAATTTTTGTCCTTTTGGAGTTTGCTGAGTGATAGTTGGATTAGGAGAGGTGACTTCAGAATATAGGTAAGGGCCAAGGGAGGACACAGCAACAGATCCATATTTGTTAAAGCACAAACAGGCTTTGGTGGTATCAGGTGGGAGATGAGGTAAAAAGGGAGCTTATGGAAAAGCAAGGGAAGGACATTTCTGTTCTATCTCATTGAACAGTTTTTTTTCTTCTTTTCATTGAAGGGCTTCTTTCTTGTGCCTTGTTGTGTCTTGTTCCCATTAGTAACAACCCGAGTTTTTTTTCCCTTGATTCATTAAACATTTGGGAGTACTGGTAGTTTGGAAGGGAGAGAGTAGCTTGGTTACAAAGAGGCACCACTGATGACACGGTTTGTGCTGCTCTGACAGAAGACTCAAACAAATTCGGGTGTTCTTTTTGCATGGCAGTACTTTCCAAAAGACACAAGCATAAGTGGAGACTGCTTTAATTAGGCACAGTAGGAAAGGTTTGGGCACCATCATGACTCTCAGCAGCCATTATGTCCAGAAACACGTTGGTTGACTGAAGGAGGAGCAGACCTCTTTTTGAAGTTGTAGCATGGTGTGTGTCCCTGCTCAGCAAAGGGATGGGAATGGCTTTCATGTTTCTGCAGCTGAGTAACTGCCAGGGATGGTTTGCAGAATGGGACCAGCCTCTTCCCTGCTGCCGCTGTTTTCCCACCCATTTTCAGAGAGTTGAATGCCTCTTGGTGAACACTTCCTAAAAAGAGAAGAAATCAACTGCAGGAAGAGAAGGAAGGAAGCAATCACCTAAAAAGCAACAAAATTAGGGGTAGTGCTTGTCAGGTGCCTTGCCTTTTGGTTGGGCAATGCACCAGCTTCCTAAAAGCTGATTTTTTTTTTTAAATACATGTGCACAAGACATAAATGTTTGCAATTATTCTTTCTTTCTCTCAGCAAATTGCCATTCATTTGTACATAACATATGCTAAACAGTTCACTTGTACAGCCTCACCTGGCATATTCAGGATGGAGTTTCCTCCTGCCCCTTCAGCAGTAGCTTTTTGTCATCACTTTTCTTCTCGCTTTCTGTCAGATTTGTGCGGATGTGTTCGTGTGTCTGAGCCAGGAAGTGAATTGGCCTGTTTGGTTTGTGAGAACAGAGATAAATCTCTTGTGCACAAATATAATGCTCAGTGTCAAAGGAAGTAGGGCAAACTATGGTGTATGGTGTAGGTAGTTGTGATGAGAACTGCTTTTTAGTTCACAAGCCGGAGTGGGACAGGTAGAGGGAACAATGAGGTGTTGTACATTTTGTAGTGAAATCACTTAAATTTATTTTATTTGTTTTAGAGGAATTGGATCATTTACTCCTGGAGTGGCTCAGGTTTAGGCCAGAGAACTGCAAAAAAATTACCATGTGCCCCTCCAGAGTTAATTCAGAGGACTTCTGCTCTTTTGTTTTCTGAGTGCTTCATAAAAATAGATGAAAGGAAGGGTTCTGTGCTCAGATGGGATGCTTTATGTTCAGAACGGGACTTGAGTCAAAGAAGCCATGCTGATGCATCTCGTGTGTGCCTCACTGGGTTCCTGTGTTCTGCATGTTGGTCCTTCTTTCCACTGAGCAGTAAACAGCTGAGCAACTGTTAGCAACACACCTTTTTATGATGTTTGCCTTCTTTTGGACAGGCTTTTTCCGAGCATTTTTGCAGTACATACAGAAATCTGGTAGGCTAGTGTATAGTACATTCCTTTGGTATCTTTATTTTCCTCTTGTTTTTGTCTTTAGTCAAGCCATTTCTCTGGGCCCCCATTCCAGCTAATGTAACTTGCCATAGCACAGGCTGGGTAAGCCAGGTTCAATGAGACACTAAAAATTGCACTTGGGAGGAAGCAGGCAAAAATCCCACATAGCGAAAGCTTGCATTTTTTATGAATTCAGCTGTATGAGTCAGAGGTCCTGGGACTTCAGGAATGAGGTTAATGCAGGCAGTAAGCAAGGAGATGGGGAGACAGTCGCTGGAATTGTGCTGTGAAATGGTGCTTTCTAAACTGCTGTCTTTGCTATTAACATAAAGGGCCTCTGGTTAGAGAAAAGCTGGTTTACACAACATACCTGCAGCTTTAATTCTTGTTTAAATGTTGCCTGGCTATTTGAAGCCAACTGTAAATGTATTATTTTCAGTACATCCCCTTGGCGATGTGAGAGGAGCATCCCATCCTTCCTGTGTGTCAGGCTGTCTCCTTACATGTCCTGTATTGACCTAGATTACTTCACTTGAGACACGGATCTAAACCTGATCCCTACATCTTTTCCACGGCTGCGTGACAAACGTGGAGCTCCCAGGGTGCGCTGTACCATGCCAGCAGTCCACTGAGAGGTGGGTTACGGGCTGACTATGGATGCTTGGCTGAGCATCTTCCTGTGGGGTGTTTTCTGACTTCAGTGGTGTTTTACTGTTCTGCCAGTGGTGAACACAGTCTGTGTAATTCCAGGATGTACAGAGATTTAATTAAGAGTCAGAGTGTTATTGGGAAATACATGTAATTTCAAACTGTCCATGGTGATGAGAGCAAAACCCAAAAATTCATGGAATCTTGTGAGACCTTAGTATAGCACCAGTGTCTTCTGCCTGCAGGGGAATAATTTTTTGCAGTTTGCATCTTCTAACAGAGTTTTTGGTTATTTTTTCAGCTCTTCTGGTTGAATAGGGAGAGTGTAAGTTAATTTATTGTGGCACAGACAGGCTTATAATGTAAGTTATGTCTAAAAATTAGATCTGAGTGTTTATGGATTGATTAATTCAAATAATTTCTAAAAATGTGTGAACTGATGATTAAACTGGGAACAGAACCATTATGGATATACAGTGAGTATAAGACTAGTGAGTAACTTTACCTTCCTGTAAAACCTAATTCAAAAAAACATCAATCTTTCTCTATATCTTTTTTTCCTTCAAATGGAACTAATTCCTCCACTGTAAATTCAAGGTAGAATCTTAAAAGCTCCACAGTCTATTGAAACCAAACACTTCACTATCATTATCAATAGATACATAGAATAGTTGTAAAATGACCCTCTGAGATTGCTGTAAACTCCTTCTCAATTTCCTTCACACTTTCCCTGCCCATTTTCTGTGAAGAGTGCTGTGAAAGCTGCATCCATGCTGCCCCTGCCTCAATCACCACTGTCACCGTTCATTAGTGCAGTTGAGCACACTCATAAATGTCTGAGCTCTTCCCATATTTAGAGCTCTCTAGCCAGCAAATCTTCCCTTCTGCTCTTCCTTTTTGAGAAAAAACCCAGTGGTCAGGGTTTGAGGTGGGCACTTGAGATATAATTTTAATTCAGTGGCCTGGTATCATCCAGAGCTGTAAGGGAGAGAAAGAATGTGAGAGGGTACCATCAGTGCTTAAATAATTTGCTCCTTGCCCTTTCTCTCTAAGTTTGTCAGGCTGTGTCTTGTGATTATAAACTGAGATTTCTTAAATTTGTATTCTCCTTAATAGGTAAAGATGAACGAAAGCTGTTTTTCACTTTCTCCTCACTCTTTCTTCACAGATGTCTTTGCTCTCTGGGACTGGCTGGCACTGCTGGGGAGGTATTTCCCAGGGGATTTCATTGCCCCAGGGTTAGATTTCTCCATCTACCCAGCAGCATGGAGCTGTATTGCATATAGCTCTCTCCCAGCAAGTCTCAGTGAGTCACCATCCTGCTTGCTGGCTGTCTGATGGGAACAGGATGCTCTGTCTCAGGCCACCCTGTCCATGGAGCTTCTGCCCATCTGCACCTTTCCTTTCCCCTGCTCTGCCCTAGACATTAATATTTCTTTCTTATTTTATAGATAACATTTCAATTTTTCCATCAGGTAGGTCCTTCATTCATTGCTGTCACTGCCAGTGGTCCCTGAAGTCATAATTACAGCACTTCTTTTCTAAAACACAAGTCCAAAGTGAAATTCCTCTTTTTAGTGTTTTTTTTTTTAACTTCACATTTTTAAAAATGGAAATGACTGCTGAAAATAAACACAGTTTGCAATGTACAGACTTACTGAGCCAGCATGAATTTCCTTAATAAGCTGGGGTATGTGTGTGTGTGTGTGCACGTGTGTGTTTTTCCCCCCTTAGACCTTGGAATAAGAGTGCTGTCTCTTTAAATCCTAACTCAAACTTTACTGGCGATTTTACAGAGCCTGGTTTCATTTATAGTGGAGCCAGACTTGCTGTGTGAGAGCCGTCCGCATGCTGGAATTAGGCTTAAGCTCGCTTCTGTGGCGTTGCCAAATTCCATGTTTGTGTTTTATTTAGAATTCTTTTCACGGCCAGTCGAATCTGTTCAGGCACACATAGGCAGTGTTGCGCCCCATGGAGAAAATAAGCAAGTTTGCGTTTTCTTTGGCATAGGCCATGGCCACAAAAGACTGCGGTCTAAAGAAACATTTTTTAAAAGCTATTTTAACCCATAACAGATGTATAAAGTAGGCACACACATGCCAGCTTCCTTAGTTTTAATTAAAAAATAATTATGGCTTTAATGGGATGCTAGTGACAAATTTGGATGAATGGTGGGTGACATTATCTCAAGGCTTGCTTCAACTTATAAATTAGTGCGTTTCTCTTGGCCAGTGGTACAGATGAAATTAAATGAAGGAGCAGATTAATATTTCTTAAAGTTACATTGAACCAAATGAAAAATCCAATCAAATAAAAAAACACGGTCCCTTCCTCTCTCTCTTCCTCAGATCTCCATTTGCATGAGATCACAGAACACAGAGGAAAGGTTATTTTCTCTGGCTGATAATTACTCTGGCCAACAATAAACAGGACTTAGGTTTTCAAGGTGACTGTCCCTTTCTTAATTTTGTATTGGTAGCCACATTGCCAAGTTATTGTGATTAATGTCAGCAGGTGCTTCCATTTATAACCACATCTAACCAGCTAACACGGTACCTTCGAGCCAGGAAACCTTAAATATAAACCCAACCCTACATGTTGCATGTTGCAATGGTTCTCTCTCCATACCTTGGCTCACTGGCAGTGATGCTGGCTGTGATTTCTCACATCTTTAGGCTATTTTCAATTTGGGGCTTTTAAAGCTCACCAGAACTGGGCTAGATGCACAGGCTTGCACAGGTAGCAACAGTTTATATTTATGAAGAAATAAACAAGGGATTAATAAACATGTAATGAGCTAACCCCAGATGGTATCTCTGCTTTATTAGTCAGGTGTATGTAGAGTTGAGGAAGGGAGATTGAAGGATCAGCATGAGTGGCTCTGGATATTGAAGGAGAGGTTGGATGGGTTCACTGGAAAAAGTGGCTTCCTCCTTCCCATGCATCCCACCCATGGACACCCTGAACAGATGCTGAGAACAAAGGCGATAAACAGCACAGCTTTTTAAGGCGTGCAGCAGAATCACATTTCCTCCAGACCTGCTTGTCCCACCCGAGTGCTCTCCAGCAGCAAAGGCAGCCCAGCGTGGGATGGGGCTTTCTGGATGAGAGCAGATGATCAGCTTTACGATCTATGGCACCAGCAGATGAGGATCATTTTGGTTTTGGATGGCAAAACCCTGTTTCCTGTTCTCCAACATATTCTTTCATGAAACTTCTCATCTGTTTAACATTTAGCTCCCATTGTAAAAGACAACCCTGGAATGCTGCTGATACATGTAATCTAGATGGTGGGAACTCTTCTTCACTTAGGCAGTGCTAGTTTTCTCTAATGAATATGTTGAAATGTTTCCTTAATAAAAAATAAAAGTGACTTTTGGAAAAAAGCAGATTAAGGAAAGAGGGAGAGAGTATCAGGTGCTTGGTGGATAGCTGTGCACCTTCCCCATGATCAGTCTATGCATCTTGAGACTTACAAATGTTTTGCTACTAATTTCCATGCAAATGTGGCAGGGTCCCCCACCTTGCTTGCTTAAAACTATCTGCAATGTTAAGCTGGGGAAATCCAGCAAGAGGAAGCTGCTCTGCTTGGTTTGAAACAAATCTGTAGAATTTGAGCTTTTCAGGGCAATCCATTTGATCCCTCAGGGATGTCAGTGTCTCTTCTTGGTGTGCAGAATGTCCATTGCCTGAAGCTGAACCAAGCCAGTTGCTCTAAAGATACAATTCTTAGGCTATGTTTAACTGTAGCAAAAGAAAGCTTTTCCTTTGTCAATTGAATGAGAATTTCTGTGGTAACATTTCCCTGAGCTTGAATTCCTCATGAGTGAAAATGAAGCTCCAGCATTAAAAACATGAGTCATGCAGTGCACATGAGACTAATTTTTGCATTCCTGGAATTTTTGGAAGGGAAACATTACATTCATGATAATCCTTTCAATTATACCTTATTGCTAAAATAATCCATCAGGCATTCTGCAGTAGAGCCCTCTGCTATTTGGTTACAGTTGAGGCTTTGAAAATAGCACCTGAAAGCTTTTAGACTCCTGTGTGTCAGTATCTTAATTTTCTTTTTATGTTGATGCACACAGGATGGTCTGCCATCCTTTTTATTTACTCCTTAGGATTTTTTTGTTTAATAAATAAGGCTAATTTGATTTGTTCTGATCTGTCTCAAGTATCTAATTGCTGCTGTAGAGAAAGATTAATGTCCAGTTGAAAGGATTCCATATCTATAAATGAGAACTGAAAGCAGATGTTAGTTTGATGAACGTGTGCTGCCCATTCCTTGCCTGCACTGGCTCAGAGAGCAAGCTGCTGAGAGACTGCTATCTATCAAAAAAGAGATTTTAGATGCCAAACACAGTTCAGAGTCACACACCTATCATGAGCGGAGTGAACAGTTAGCAAATAAAATATCCCAGGTAGGTTTTTCTCTGCTTGTGAAATATCTATACACAAGTATAGTCAGTGTTATTCTCAAATTGTCAGAAGTACGTGACAAACTCCAGTTCGAGGGAAGGCACTGTGAATTGATGACAAGAAGGACTTTGTCTCTGAGCTTTCACTCAGGGAGCAGTGTTGGAATATTGTCCAAGGGCCGATAAGTTCAGTGCCTAGTGCATTGCATGCACAGTGCTGATTCTGAAGTTAACTCAACCCCTGAAAAACCACCCAACAAAACCAAACCAAAGCTGATGCTGGTGTCTTTGCTATTGGTGGTCTGGCTAGGTGCTCAGGCATTTCTGGCAAGCCAGACCAAATGCTTTCCAGAGTTTGCTAGCTTGAGCTCATGCAGATTTGTGGAGAGCAGACAGTAAAAGGAGCAAAAGACTAAATTACCTGGGCACAAGATCATGTTTTGTATCATCCAGGCAACTTTGATGTGCACTACGCACAGTAAGTGCAACATCTTTTTAGATAAAAGCAGGTACAGATGGGATCTTTTTGCATGGGCTCTTCAGTTTAGTAAAGATACTTTACAGCCCTTGCACAAGTGGTGCTCTCTTGTGTTCTCTGGGCTGCTAGAGTTCATCTTCCCAGCCACTATGTAACAGCAGGTTAGTGGCCAGTGCACAGAGGAGGAGACATTTTGGCCAAGGGCAGGAAATTCTGATAATGGCAGTAGGATTTTTGGTGTTTCCAAAAAACAGAGAGCACTTTCTTTGTAAAGCCTCTTTTAAAAATATTTCCAGTAGTTTTAAAATGCTCACCAGTATTACTGTGAGCTAGAGAGAAAACATAACAGATTTAGTCACTTTGATTTTGTGTGTATGTGTGTGTGTGTGTGTGTGTGTGTGTGTGTGTGTGTGTTAAATAGCTTTTGCATTTTTACTGTTTATTAAATTGCTATTCAGGTAATGTCTGTGACAAGAAAACTATTTCACAGATGGACAGACAAAGATGTAAAGACCAACATAACTCTTCCTTGATGTCAATAAACCAGGCTGACCTGGGATGTGTGTATGGCAGGAGAGGGAAAGAGAGAGAGGAGGGGAGATGGAGGATAAAAGGGTCAGAGAAAGGATTTGGAGTCGTGGAGAAGGACTGTACTGGCATCCCAGAGCTCTGTCTATGTCAGCTTTTGTACTGTAGTCATGTCAAAATTACAGCAAAGAAGAGAACTTCCAGTATGACCTCCTGTTCCCCTGGAACCTCAGTGGGGCTCTACATATAGCAGCCAGGTGAGAACAGAGAAGAGACTGTTTTTTCCAGCTGTTTTTTTCATTTAGGGTGTAACTATAAAAACAATAATTCCAAATATAACTATTTGCATTGTTTGTTTGTTTTGAAGACAGTACTGATCTGAGAAGTGAGACATTTTCAGTTAAAGTAACTATACTTTACTGGTGTAAAACCTGGCCATTCAGATTGTTCTTGATGATTTTCCCTGACCTATATCTACCTGACTGTGCTATGATGTCAACAATTCCCAGCTGACATATCTCACAAAATGACTGGAAATCGGAAAGTGGACCAAAATAAAGTAAATGGTAACTCTCTCCCTATTAGGACATACTTTCAAGTTACTAAAAAACAAAATCTGCTTTTTGTCTTTACTTCTTTTACTTTCTCCACCCTCTTCTTAGCTTTTATTTTCTTATAGGGAGGAAATGGAGTTAAGCTGGTGAGTTACTCATGTAGCTGATTATCATTATTGGTCACCCTGTAGTGCATGGCAAACTTCATTTCTTTGGAGAAGAGTCAGGACTGAAGTTAAGAGATGGAGCACAGCTGACCATGCATGCAGTCAGCAATATATATTGCAATTTCTTTTTATCTGGTCACCTGGCTGGCTGCTCCTACATCTTTATGTGGAGTACGAGAAAATATCTTTAAGAAAAGGAAGATATCTTTAATAACATGGTGAGTTTCCTCATTGCAATGAACTCAGCCTGCAGAATGAGCTGTGAGTGTGTAATTTTTGCAGGACAGGGCTTGTCTGCAGTATTTTATTGTTTCTGGAAGTGGTCACTTGAGCAAGTACACATGTGCTATGAGTAAGTATTGGTTTTCTCTGGCTGCTTCTTAGCAGGTTTTCCTCTGAATGAAGGTGTGCCTGGCCCTGGGCAAATTGTGGAACTCCCTCATGCTGGCAGTGGGAAGGTGTAATGGGGTTGGGAACTTCACGTGGTGCTCATAGCTCAGTGCACACCTCAGGCTTAGCATCAGGAATCTCTTGTTTGCTCTGCATGGACAAATACTCTGTTGGCCTTACACAACTGCAGGCATGGCTGTAAGGTTTAATCATGCATCTAAAATCAAAGGAAAACACCGCACAGGGAGTGTTCCTTGGAAAAAGCAGCTTTAGGAGACCAACAGCAGGCTCTCTGTACAGGTGGGAGAAAATAAAATATTCTTTACTAGGGGTCCCCAGTGATCCCAATGTAAGGACCCTGTATCTGGTTAAAATAGGAAAATACAAGTTGAAAAATATTGTGAGAGAATTTGAGAATTTACTGTATTCTTTTATTGTTATCCAGTGAAAAGCACTGATAAGAAGATTCTTGCATTTCCTGTCCTATTCCCTATGGCTGGAGAAATCTAAATCCAAGCCTTTGTTGAATTTTCCCTGTGATCTTGGAAAAGTTATTTAATTTCTTCAAGGGAAGCCTCCCACTTCAGTAAGGAATTCCAGCTCTTCACTCTTAGATGGGAATATTATGAGGATACAGATGTGGAAGTTTCTGAGGTGCTCAAATACTAAAATAATAAAATGCTACTGAAGTATATAAAATGAATGCAAATAATTTAGGTTAATTTTTGATGGATTGCTTGTCCAGGGTTTTATTGCATGTGATGTAAATGAGTCTGAGGGCCATTGATAGTGATTGATGTTTATCTGACTGTTACTGTGTTTAAAATACCCACAAATATATAAGAGGTACTGCTGTTACTCCTCTCTGTGAAAACAGTGGATGAAATTGTGCTCTCAGGTACAGCAGCTCAAGACCATTGCAAATTAAGCCACTGGAAATCAATGGGGTTGCACATTTGTAACTGAGATCAGAATTTGCCTTGGCCTTGTGAGGTGCTCTTTGTGTTAATTCTTGCATCTGAAACTGGAAGAAATGGCTTTTTTATTACAGCAGTGCTTGAAGAGACCCCAGGAAAGTGAGATGTGTGTATTAGAGGCTGCCAACAGCTAGTGGCAGTTTCGGCCTAATAAACTGGAAGTAAATAACTTGGTGATTAGCTAGAATTGGCAGGCCACTTAAACACAGCACTGACTGGGTACATGGTTTTCCCTGTTCACACCTTAATACTATATAACAGCATGGATGGATGCCTGGAAGATACATGGCCCTCAGAAGAACTTGTCCTGCATCTACCTTGACACATCTATTCGTGAATAATCTTAATGATAACAACAACAACAACAATAAGTACTTAGCTAGAACTTCTCATTCCGAGGAGCCCAGAGCACTTCTAATTTGAAGAGTGAGCAAACAATAAACAATGAAATCCAAGTTATTGTAGCAGGGGTAGTTTTGTAGTTCAAGGGATGAACTAGGAAGACAGTGGAAATGGTTTTCTTGCTGCTGCCCCCACACACCATCTCTCTGTGAACTGTGGCTGCAGTGGGGATGTGTGAGGCTTAATCTCAGGCAAATAGTTTTGTGAATAAAGCAAGCAGTGCAAGAACCTAAACAGGATTATTGTGAATAGACTTGTATGTTCAGAGAAATTGAACCCATGGAGATCCACTCTAAGAAGAAATATGATCAAATAGTGAGGGAATAAATGAACTCTTTCAGGGCAGGACATAGATGAAGTCCATGGAAGTTATCCAGAGAATCAGTTGCTATTGATTCAGTAAGCATTAGGTCAGGTTGCTTGCTCCCTGACTGCTGTTAAATTGTATTTCAGGAGACAACAGGGCATTTTGGCAAGGGCAGTAAGAGAAAATCTGGCACAGTCCATTCATTTTTTTACAATTGCCATTCTCTTGTCTCACTTCTCTCACATCTTTTGTACCATAAGTAGCAAGAAAAGATTCTGATGCAGTTGTCATTTGCCACCTTTCTGAGTCCTACTTTAAGTTCTAATGCATAGGCTTGCTTTAACATTTTGTTTATCCACTGGATTACTTCACTTTTTCCTTTGTGGTCCTGAGGCTCCTGCTGCAAGGAGGAATTCCCCTCCCCTATGCAATAAAATGACCAGGCTGGGTTAGCACTGTGTTCCCAAAGAGAAAGGATAAATAATACTCAAGCAGTGCCAGGTTCCCTGACAGAAGTAATACTTCACAGTATTGTGTCATTCCTGCGGCCTCTTCTTTTCAGTTACCCATCCCTCTTAGTCATTTCATTAGTCATTATTTTTGGAAAGGGGTGTAGCAATCTGGTTTGATTGGAAAGCAGCAGGGTAAAGTGTCCAGCTTTGCTGCTTACAGTGGTCATCACATTGACATGTAGGTTTCTAAGGATTTAGGCTGTGTATGGGCCAGAAAGTGCTTGATTGCTCTGCTCTCTGAAGTATAGAATTTTGGTGGTTTAGAAGTAGAGTGATAATCCTTAAAAATGCTGCAACTTGCCCGAGGTTGTGTAGCATCGTTCATCTTTGTGGTTTCTCCTAATCAGCCCTCACAGGTGCATATGACCATTTTACAGGCAGGAAAAAAACAAAGGGCTTGGGCACAAACTTGGTTAATAAGTTCCCAGCCTCTAGAAATCTGGTCTGGTCACGTTGCTGCATGAACAAAAAGCATAACATGAATTTACTGTTGAAAGTGGTTTGCTTTGGGTTTGGATTAGGCCCATAATCCAGGTCAGCAGTCATCAAATTATCTTGCAGAAGGTAAGAGTATTTTGGCCCAAGGTAGCCAGAATTGAAATGCATGACAGACATACATCTACAATTCTTGCTTAGGCATGGAGATACTGGAGCATTTTGGATCAAATGATGGGTTTTAACTTTTACTGTCATTGAGAACATGTGAAATAAATTAAAAAAAAAAAAAAAGAGGGAACCTGAAAGATTTAAATGCAATTAATTATATTTTGTTGAGATTAAGTATTTAATACCTGGAGCCTGCTAAGAAGGCAAACCAGGGTTGGCTCTAGAGTGCGAGTCTCCAGGCTTTGAAGAAGCCAAGAATCCATAATGGCTGCTTTATTTGAGTTTTCTTCATTTCTTCAACCTCCTGGGCGAAAGTCAGGTCTGTGTGAAGGTAGGTGCGCGCAGTATTTTGCAAGCAGACACGAGCTTGCTCTGCCCATGCTTCCAGCCAGCTGGAGCCCAGCCAAGCCCCAGCGGAAGCTGTACAGCTGCCTGAGCGAGGATGCTGAGCCCCAGCCCCGTTTCTCTGCAGGGCTGGTTAGCTCAGGTTTGGGGTTGTGCTAACCACAGCTACGGGTCCTCTGCATTGGTGCTGGCTTGTGCCTGGCCAGGCCAGAGTGCAGGCAGGGTGAGCCTTTGTCAGCCTGCCAGGTACCATGTAGACAGACCCTTCCTCACCCTCGGTAGCAGTTTCTCAGGCACTTAATTTTCGTTGAAGTCAGCATGAGCAAACGTTAGTCATCTGGAGTAGTGGTTGCCAAAGGAGGTCCTTTGTGTAACGCATGGATTTAGCAATGTAGGCACTGACTTTGCATTACTAATGTTTGGTCTGCTTTCTCCCAGGCCTTTCCACTTTCTTGGTCACTGTCAACCCCCCTTCCTGCTGGCTGCTCAGCTCTGTAATTGTATGTGACTGCAGTGATACAGTTGTCAGACCTGAAGAAGTCTCTAGATTTTATTGCTACCCTCCCTCAGGCAATGCAGTTTACCACCAGCCCTGAGAGGCTGGTTTGGAGTCTCTTGAAGTTGTTGAGATCTCGATAGTGCTTTATGGTGATATTGCCCTCTCTCCTCACCTTGAAGAAGGGAGTGGTGATTTAGCCAGAAGCGAACAAGTGACTTCAGCGAGCTGGTGCTTTCTCCCTAGGGAGTATAATAAAAGTTTCACCCTACAGGGTACAAACTATGCTTTGCCGAGTAAAAACAGAGAGTAAAAAAGAAATTGGAGTTGGCTCATGTTTCTATGTTGTTTGAGCTTTGATTGGTCTCTGTAATTCAAGGAATTGTAGATGTATATTTTATGTTTCCTATCTGTTACAAATTCATTAATATTCCTGCCTTGGCTTCTTGCTGTAGAAACCTGAACTTCATAGTGATACAAAAGCTTGAAATTACCCAGAAAAATTAATCTTCTTTCACTTTTTCATGTAGTGTTCTGAAAAAACTCCACATGATCTACATATGAAATTGTGGTCTGTTAAACCCACCAGAAACTTCATGGTGACTTCTGTAGGTTTTTCATAAGGATTTGCGTTCTAAGAATTGAAAATAGCAAATGTTCACTTTGCAAAATTATTAAGGTCTTGTGGTTTATTTTTTCTACTGGAATAAGACCCAAACGTAGAGATTTCTGAGAAATTAAACTTTGTTCTCAGTTTGTTAGGCAAACACACAGTATTTTCTATCTGATGACTTCTGGGTAAGTACCAATAGTATTTCAGCATTTTTCTCTTACATGATTTGTAGTCTGACAAGAGGAGTTGAACATGGGGCTCAGGATCACTTAGCAACTCTCTCTCTAAGTCTTTCTGATGAAACCCCACTGAAACTCAGCTGTTAACACAGGTCATATTAGCTGTCAAGAATCTTTGGTAAAAATGTTCTGAGCAGCTCTAGTTTGTTGTCTTCTAACTTGTTTTAACTTTAAGCACGTCAGATCTGTAAGATAGGATCTGTAGTGTTCTGTGAGAAGAAGTGGGATTTACATGTTGGCTAAATTGCTTGGCTGGTACAGTTATCATCAAAGAGCTTTTTTAATGTGATAGACATAAGAAAAGCCTTCCAACTGTCTCTTCCATGTCCTGACTATCCCAGCTATATTACAAATAGGATATGAAAGTCCAGACATGGGTCACTCAGCCCTTGGGTGTTATGGATGCCCTCTTAGATCTGTGTGGAAAGTGGTAGAAACATACCTTGTAGGGTGGATGCACTTCACAGTTGGAGAGAGGTAACCTAATTTGTCAGCTATCACAAAACACTCATTTCATTTCTATTGCTACAGTTTTGTCTAGAACTGTTCAAGCCCTGCAGGGTCCAGTTCACAAGGTTGTATGTGAACTGAACCCTGTTCTCAGGTTGAGGAAGGGTGGGTGGAGAAACAAACCTTTCAAGATTGCTTAGAGGGATGAATCTGAGAAATTCACACCTTCAGAACTCCTCTTCGTCTTCCTCTACACACATAAGCATTGAGCCCTTTTGTACTCTTTACTCAGGACTTAGAAGTGATCCTGGTAATACTTTCCCTCTGCTTGTATTTCTGTCTTTCTTTGCTGAGTCACTCACAAGCTGTACAGTGCTTTCCTTCGGGGCCCTGGCTGCTGCCACTAATTAACCCTTGCTATAACATGCATTCAGGATCTGCCCCATGCTGTAGGTTACCTTGCTGGTGATTTCATCTTCTCTTGGTAATTCACACGTGGAAACTGTCTCTCTACCCAAATTCATGAGAAGTGGGGGTTATGTTTTGTAGAAAATACAGTAGGATAGAGTTCTGCTCAAGCAACTGAGAATACTCACCATTGTAATATTGTGGCTCATTAAGGTCAACTGCAGCAGGATCTACATGCAAGAAAACCCCAGCCTAAAATCCAGTAGGCAAAATCATATTAATGTTGCATAACCTTGATGTGGCACATGCAAGGACTCAGTAGCATTTTTAATTCACAGCTGTGCCCCTATCAGGGCCCTCTTCTTTAACATTGATAATAATTTCCAACTTCATTTCAGTGTTTTGGCTGTTTTCTGTTCTTGCTTACATCCAGTTGATTACCGGGAATTAAATTCTTGTAATGGCAAAACATCTCAAAGATGAGATAATAAAATAAAAGGATTTTGTGTATGCTTCCAATTACCTTAATGAGTTTGTGTATTTTCACTTTGGCTGTAGAGATGTTTTAATGTGGCTCTTCAACTTGGCACAAAGTAACTCCCTTTCTTGCTACTTCCTATAGGTATCCTAAGAATAAATAGTCCAAGCCTGTAGAATGTTTTACCTGCATTGTCCAGCTCACTTTTCTCACAGTGGCAGTATAATTTCTCTGTTTAAGTGCAGTACATGTGGCTTTGAACATGTGGCTTTGAACATGTGGATTTTGGTGAAAGACAAAGAGATCGCCTCCCCTTTGATGCTAGAAATAGCAATAGCACTGAGCAGTCAAAATATTTCAGTCTCTCATTCTAACTGCATTTGAGAGTGCCTGTGTTTCACGTCCTGTTATCATTGCAGCAAAGAATCCCCCATTCTTGATAGCTTTTTTTGGTTCTTTTTGCAAAGATGAGAGTGAAGAAGTAAGGGGGAGCTCTTCCACAACAAATATCGCTACATGCTCTGGGATCTTTTGGAAAGAAACCTTTTTATATTTTTAAAATTTGTATTCCAACAGTCCTTATTATTAAGATATTCATTCTTATAAAGGGATGTTAAATAATTAAGCCTGTGGAAGGGGCAACATCAACAAATGCTGGAATATATTTAAATAATGAAGAACATCTTTAATTTGTACATGAAAAATAATTGTGGGCCGATGGCAGGTTAAGCATTCATATTTATTAAAATGTACTTGCCTCTGCTTTAGAGGAAGAAGATTGTTATTTCATATACTCTCCTTCAGCCTGAGACACTTCAAGACTTCCTTCTCTTCAGTCAGAAAGAATCAATTATGCATTGCGGTTACTTTTCCCCAAAATACTTTGATTGCCTCATTTTGTTTTAGCTGAGAGCACTCAAGTCGTTCCTCTTTATACAGGAGGGAAGAGGGGTGTGGAAATTACACAGTCTGCAACCAAATAACCTGGCCTTTAGTGAGGATTCCTAGTGATTCAGAATATTGACAGCAATCAGGAGTCTCAGGCTGTTGAAACTTCCCCTCTAATTGAACTGGGAAAGGTAAACCAGTTTCAGTGCTCCGCACGCTGTAATTGCAATAATTTAATTTAGCTATTTAACCTGTAATTCAGTGGTATTTATTAAAGAGCATAGGAGAAAATGAGGCCATTAGGAGCCAGAGATGAATACATTGAAATGAAAATGAACACTTCTAACTGCTAGTTGACCTTCGTTTTGTAGCAGTTTTTATTAGGCTGGTCACGGTAATTACTGGGACGTGAATCACGAAGAAAAGTGAATAATTCTGTAATGAACATTTTTATTCATTATCTCACATTTTCAGGAATCAGAAAAGTATCATGTAAAAGTATCTCCAATGTTCTCCTTTTGTTTGTTTTTTGACAAATAATGGTTTGTGGACAATAGCCCGGTACAAAGCATCACTCCAGAGTGAGGATTTGAATCAGGCTGAATTGATGGGCTTGCAGCGTTCCGAGTGCAGCGTGCACGACTGCAGAACATGCTCAGCGAGACTGAGAGGTCTGTAAATCAAGCAGAAATCATATTAGTAAACATAGGACATGCTGGTAACCCCTGTAAACACTTAGGAGGGTAGATTTTGGGTCAAAAACTGAGGTATTGAAACTTCCATGTGATTTGTGCTGGGCTCTCTGGGCTTGAGTTCTTTTACGCTGGCTTCTGCCAAGGAGTCTTTTAGGAAGGGGTCTTTCTGACCATCAGCGACCTGTTTTGGGGAACACAGTCAGCTTCTGTGGGGGCTTCCAGCTGGTTTTTGTAAGACAGGAGTGAGTGACCTCCTAACACCACTGTGTGAGCAACAGAGCATCCTCTATTCCTCTTCTGCTTTAGCCCACTCCAGCACTTCCAACGCTGGACTAGTTCTGGAGCACCAGGCTGCCTTTCCAGGGTTTGCCTCAGAGGACAGGGTGGAGGGAGAGCAGGAGTGGAGGGCTCTGCCACTTGCATGGCTGGCATCTTGGTGGGGAGGAGCCCTCGTGCTGCCAGGCACGGGTACCCGCGTGCCATGTCACACGGTCTGCCACGCCTCCTGCCACAGCAGCCCTGCTGGCCGCTTTGTTTCATTAAATCTGCTTCTTTGCTGCAGCAAATTTTTTGGAGTTAGTGCCTCAGCAAGGAAGAAAATGGGCAGTGCTTTGGCAGTTGTGCTATGGTTACTCTGCTCTCTGCTCTTGAACACTCTTGTGTAGTGTTGTTTTTACCCCTCTCGTTTTCTTACTAGTTTTATTAAACATCAGCCTCTATAGGGACCTGGCCTCCTTCACTCCCATAGTTCACAAGATTTGGAGGGAGTTTTAATTTGGTTTTGTGGTTTTATTTATATTTTAAACAATTAAAAAAAATATCTCTAGTTTTGTAAATTACTGCCCGATACAATGAGATGTAAGTTCAGAGAGACCAGTGTGGTGAGCAGGGTTACTACCCAAAACCCTGCTCCTTATTTACACTATTCACAGCCTCAGTAATTCTAACATGGATGAAGAGCGTGAATTTATTGATTGTAATTATTCACCCTGAAGAGGTTGTTAGTAGTTCCAGGTTTGAAGTTCTTCTGCTGAAGATGATTTCTGCTAAGCATTCTTTTCTCTACTTAACACTGGCCAATAATCCTACACTAAGAAGCAGTGATTAAAAACTCCATCTGCACTTACCTGCTAATTTCCCGAAGTGTATATTTTCTTACTTGAAACTGTTTTTCAGCCTGACTTTGAAAAGGAAGGTAGGTTTCATTTAAATTTAAAGTATCCCTGTGATGCACATTCCCAAGATAGTTTTCCAAATTTCTTCTGCTGTCTTCACTTTAAGGCAGATCTCAGTCCCTCTGGCAAATCTCTCACTGGGACTGACATTGACTTGAGGTTTGGTATTCAAATGGCTGAGGCTATTTTGTGTGGGTTTAAGGTGGTAAAAAACAATGGGAGTTGTAAGTGGTAAGATGTGAATACTTTCAACATTCACCTGGGGTCAGAAATTCAACGTAACTTAAAACCTGAGGTTGGAATCCGAATGTGCTTGCTTATGGAGAGCCACCAAGCACCTGAGCTGAAAAAAAGGAATGTGATGTTTTCCAGCTGACTGATTTTCCTGTCATATCCCCTTATCTGCAAACTACCTTTTACTGCTCAGCCTAGAATCCCAAACTGGTAAAGATGCCACTGTTTGCACCAATTTTCTCTACCTGATATTGATTTAAACTCTATGTCACCAAAGAATCTAGCCTCTATACTTACTGAGGATTGGAAAGCACTGACTCCCTTGGAATTTGGCAGTGTGATCATAGGGTGGCTTGCCAAGTCTTTTGTGGGAGGTTTAGTTACCTATGACTAGTTTTCTTTAGAACACTGCCTCATTCTTTTGGACCTCTGTGGCTAAATGGAGATGTACAGATACATGTCTGACCACCCCCACTCGGTGATCAGCCAGAAAACTTAATCTTGGGTCAATGTAATAGAGTTAAGTTTTATTGCTAATAGTTTTCAAATATGGTGGCTAGTTGGCAGTTAAGGATGATATGTGAATGCTAACTCGGTATTATCAGGATAGTCCAGGATTTGAGAAGGCTTAATAAAGCTCAGAGTTTAAAAACAATTAGCAAAATCTGGGCAGCATTTCTTTTAAAGATATTTGCCTTGCTTACTCAAATGACTAGAGCTCAATGTCCTTAATAGAGACACTCTCTTCACAAGGCAAGAGTTAAAAATCCTTATTGTATTTTTCTACATCTGCATCAGAGATGCTGTAGCAGTGAGAGTTACAGACATATGTGTACAAATAGATATACATTCAACATATTGCTTTTATATTCAATATATACTTTATACACCCGCATCTATCTGCATGTATATGTGGGCCACCAATAAACAATTTTATCAATACATTTTTCTTTGGAAACAACTGACAGCCAGTGATAATGGTATACTTCTCTAGCATAGGATCTTTTTAAGCCATAGACTTTGCCACTGGGGATTGTACTATGAGATAATTGACCCACGTGAGTTATGTGTCCTGAGTCTAAAGCAAGGGCACACGTGGTGGCATCAAAATCAATTATCTCACAATACATTCCCCAGTGGAAAGGACTACTGCAGTTAGAATAGACCCATGAAAAAGATTTAGTTATTTTAAAATGTTTTCAGTGACTTAATTCTTATAAATAATGTTCTTGCATTATGCAAAAAAAAAAAAAATACAATAACAGTGGTGGATTAAACTGAGCTAAGTGTACCTACTGGTGAGCACTGCTCACTGGGGATGAAATCTCATTGGGATATCACTGATGGAGTATCACAATGGCTGTATTAACTGGGCTGCCTCCACTGCTGCTGTGCAGGTGACTGTCAAGTAGATGCATCTTCATTTCCTCTGTGGTCGTCATCCTCTTACGTGTGTCAGGGAGCAGCAGAAGTAATGAACAGAGCTGCCAAGCTCTGAGGACAAAATTCTACCTCCGCCAATCCTTGCAAACCCTTGCCAGGGTAAAACTATTTGGAGAGAGCAGAAGTATTTAACTCAAGGATGGTGTCTCCAGTCAGAGCCCGATCACCCAAATGATCATAGCTAAATTATCATGTACTGGAACTTTGAAACTCTTCAATTGCCCCGTTGCTTGGTTACAGGATCATTAGTCATCTATTCTGGTAGCAGGGTGAGAGGTGGGGGAACTGGAGGGAAGGGGGGAGAATATTACATGTGCTGTTGAAAATGCAATGAGCACATTCGATCATATCTAATTCCCATTTATATTACTGTGGACATCCCTACTGCCCAGCTGCCCTCTCAAAGACTCAGAGCTATGGGATTTTTTGATGCATGAATGAAGACTGGGAAGAGGGCCAGCATGCTGTTCATAGGCTTCTTCATCATTTATTACCTTCTAGTTTTAATTGTTTTCCTTCTTCTCCTGAGATATTTAACTAGGAGGAATTGTACTATGCAGTGCAGACACGCAAGGTGGCAACTGAAGATTGCCTGTTAGCTCAGTGCACCATACAGTAGATGGATCTTAATAAAATGGGGAAGACTATTTACATGAATAGAAGAAGCCCATTTGTAAACCCTTTGTTACTGAAGTACACAAGTTTGACTCCTGTTTGTCCATTATAGAAGTGTGGATTATGTAATAATCACCACATATCTGCACTGTCTATCCTTCTAGTAATGAAAATCAGATCTTTCCATATACTGTGCTGTTGCATCCTATTGTGTCTGCAGGGCTACGTTTATCTCTGATAAAAGGCTCTGGTATATTTGCAATAGGGCAAAAATTTGGTCTGCTTACTTTCTGACTGGTAGTCCAGTGGTAGAAAAATTAAACAGAAGCTCCCATAAGAGAGCTTGATAATAGGAGGTAAAACAAAGGGGAAGTTGGCAAACGAGGGGTGGATAATTAATAGGAAAGATATGAATGGACTGTGTGTTTCAGAGAGTGAGATTTGAAGGGAAGAATGCAGATCTCTCATTCTCTGTATCTTCAATGGAGCTCCACAGTGTTTTTCTTTGGGCAGCTTTCCGATGTCACCCTTGCCACCATTCGCCTTCCCTCATCAGAGCCTGGTGGCTTTGTCACAAGCAGTACCTCTGTGGCAGTACCTTTTGCTGTCCTCATGCTGCTTCCGAGCCCTACCCTGTCCTGCTGGAACTGTGCATGCCACGGCCACAGCCTTTCCTCAGCACACAGCCGAGGTGTGCAGAGGAGCTCGTCTGCCTGCAGCTCCAAAAGCTGGCACAAGCACACTGGGGTACCCTAGAGAGGGAGAGCTGGCAGTGCAGAGCTGTGTGCATTATGGCTCCAGCCTCCACCAGTCGCTGCTTTGTGTTTTCAGAGAACCCCACTCTGTGCAGGGGATGTGACAAAGCGCTCCCTGTCTCTGAGGAAGGTCAGACCCATCGGCTGAAGCAGGAGTGACCACTTTGATTTAGGTCCTCTTTGATTTGAGGAGTAGAAAGATGCAAGTCCCTTTCCATGCTTTGAAGGTTAGAGAATCAGGGGTGGTTTCATGCCTCAGTTCCATTTTAGTCTTCAGTAAGGCAAGGGTTATACATTACTCCAATTTATTTCTTTTTAAACGTAAGAGTAAAGTTGAGAACAAGTGTGTGTGCATTGGGGATTGGAAGAATTGAAGGCTACTATTTGTAGGGGATCTTAGGTGAAGAAAGTGGCTTTAGAAACAGATATCTTTGGATTGACACCTCCTAAATTATTTCATTATTTCTCCCAATTACCTTGAGTGTTTATCTCACCTCTTGGGGGAGTCAATTTTGTCTTCATGAAAGTTCATGTTATTCACTGCAGCAGTCAGGAGTTCTTTGTTTGCCTCATACCTAGAATTCACTGTTAGTTAATTGGGAGAGTATTTGTTGGCTTAGATATGTCTGCTGAACAGAGTCCATGTTGCCAGGTTCAGTAGACAAAGCATATACACCAGATTTATCCATTCCTCATCCATCTTGACAAAGGGATAAATATTGACTCAAATGTTCAATCTTGTTTCCTTCCCATCCCCCTTCCCAGCAAAACCCAAAGTACATGTTTAATGGATAGAGCCAATTGACCAAGCTTAGATAAAAATACCTCGTGCTTGTAGTTATGAAATGGCATCAATTAGCCTGAGAAACAGGTCATCTTGCCTGAGACAGCACACATCATTAGGTCTAAAAAGATGATAATATGTAATTTATAAATATATATCATATGTTTTTCCTAATGAGTTAGGAAAAAACCTTTTACCATCACATATTTTAAATTATGTAATGAATGTTACAGTATGTGAATCAGCTTGATTTAAAAATACAAAAGAGTTGAAGCACCCTAATAATAAATCTGTAGGTGTGTGTTGGAAAGGAGATGAATTTCGCGTGACTGATGAGATATTAACAGTTTTGACCTGATCTCTCAGTGACTGATATTGATAACACTCATTTCTGAAAGAGCACACTGAGGCTCCCACACGGCACAGCCTCTGTTGAGGTTCGAGGGGGTGTGTGCAGCTCATGCTGAGTCCAGTGTTTCTAAATGAGGTGCTTGGATCAACCCGATTCATTTTTTGTGAATCACAACTGTAAATTTAGAAAGCAGAAAATGCCTGTTTCATAATGCTGCCTGACTTTGGCAATGGGACATCATCCTTGTGTACTCTAAAGTGCTCCTCCTCATCTGAGATGTCAGTGTCTTGGGGCTCCTTGAAAGGATTTGCTGGCCTCAGAGTTAGGAAATGTTTTCCTGATAATCAGCCTATACTATCAGTAGGCCAATTAAATCTCATTGCTTCTTCTTATACCCCAGTGGGATCTGCAAACAATTCCTTGCTAGCCTCACTATCTGTCCCCTGTCAGACACTCCTGGATGATTATCTGGAGTCTCCAACCAAATTCTGGTTATAAGTCAGCCTGATTGCTGTCTGCTTTGTGAGTGTCCAGGGCCCTTCTTCCTGCTTTGCATCCCATATCCCTCAACTGCATTCTTCTGTAAATCTGGTGTGCCAAGATATTTTGGTTAGAAAATCACTTCTGTGTAGGGTTAAACACCTGCCTGAGTGATAGAGGCAAAACAGTCCAGACTGAACACTGTCAATCAACCCCTCTGTCACCCAGCTCTGTCTTCTGGTCTCAGGGGTAGAGGAGGGAAGGCTCTTCATAAAGGAACCTTGACACAGAACTGTGGAAAATAATCTTATATCTCAGTTAAGTACATGGGCCAAATTCAATCCTTAGTTTCACCATCCCAAGGTGTTCTTGAAGTCAGAATGTGATCCACAGCAAGACTAAATGGGAAACTATTTTTTCCGCAGAACAAAGACCCAAGATGACCCATGATTTTGTGCACCTTCCTAATTGGAGCGTGTTGTCAAATTGGAGGTAATTCAGAGAAGAACAACAAAAATGATTAAAATGTTGACAGGATTTTTTCAAAAGGAAAGATGAAAAAAACTAAAAATATATGAGCAAGTTAAATAAAGAGCAGGTAGAGGAATCATGATTGAAGTGTCAAAAAACATTGGGGATGATTCAGTAGTGTGACAGCCCTTCCAGGCCCCATTTTCAGAAGGTTTGGAGTGAGGTTTCAAAGTCGGTGAAGGCAAAGAGACTTCAGTATCAGCCTGATGTTACACATAGGTGTATTTTCAGAATGAGAGCTATAGCCATGAATAATAGGTAACAGAACTATGTGTGAAATGAGTATTAGAAAAAAATTCCAGACCATGACTCATTTTCAGGTCGTAGAGTGTTCTTAAGATGTGGAAAACTGCCAAATTTCAGCACAGTACTTACAAACCCATCTCCTAGTGTTTGGTGAATATGTCTCCTTTGTTTAAGCCTCAACAAAGCTAGGAACAGGACAAGAAGCTCTTTAGTCAATCAGAAATCAAGAGCAAACATACTAAGGGAAGGATGGTCTGGAAAGCAGCTACCATATCTGACTTGTGCCCAATCCTGAAGTTTTCCATTTGCTGTTAGTGACAATTCAGTCTCCTGTGGGATCAGTAAGGATTTGGTTAAAGTAAAAATTGTGTAAAAGCAGACAGTGTGATTTTTCTGTCCATATCCCAAGGTACTAGAGAGTACCTTGCAATGGTCTGCTGCTCTGACCTGCTCAGGTTGCACTTGACAGTGCAAGTGTCCCTGTTTAATACCCCATGAATCAGGCAGCAGACCAAAAACTGATGTAGTTTTTTGTTCACAACAAATAGAGGCATGGAACTCATTGCTGCAGGTTACCCTACAGGCTAAAAGTAATGAACAGGCTAGGGCTAGGCAAAGGCAAAATCAGGAAGATTTGGTGGGTAGTTTATAAAAATGCTGCTCTGGATCAAGTCCTGGCACTGAAATCATTGATCAATCATACTCTAAATCAGTGATTGCTAGGAGCTGGACAGGGTCTAGTTGTGACCTTTTTTCCTACCTTGATTCACAAGCTTTTCCCCTAAGCTTCAGCTGGTGGCCATGATTGAAAATGGGATCCTGCCTGTGGGCATGACCCAGAGAGTTTAGGTTCTTACATGAACAAGAGCAGCAGTGTCTGGCTGATAGTTTCTCACTGATTTCACTCTGTCCAGAAAGAGACCTTGAGATTCAGCCCAGGAGGCCATCATCTCTCTCTTCTGTGCAAAACATCATTTGGGTCTGGCCTGAACACCTCCTTCCACTAGTTTAGCTAAAGGGGTTTTCCAGACAGATAATGCAGAATACTTCAGGGTATAGATTATTTAAACTGATTGCCACTCCAGTTTAGCTGACCTGTTTTAGCATACCTATATAAATGTACACTGAGAAATTTCCTGATACAGCCAGTTTTAAGCTGACAGAAATAGCGGCTACACTGGGGTTTGCACTGGTTAAACTGAGCCCTTTTGATTAAACTGGTGCCAAATTCTGTGTGGACAAATCCTCATATTGTAACAAACCCACACATCCTCCCTTTCCTCTGACAATCATATCAGGCTGGTGAGTCCTATGGACCCAATCTAATAGAAATGGAATTTTTACCATGCAAATCTTATTACCTAAAGTGCCAATGAAACTAATGGGATTTTGGATAGTAAAAAATACTCTGTATGTGATACATAGTTTGGAATATAAATTCATGGGGTGGGGGGGAGGAATATAAGGAAAAGGAGCTGTTATTATGTGTAGTCCTTTGTGACTTTGGAGGACCTATTCCTTCCAACACCTCTCAGCTCCCACTTGATTTCAGTGGGACCAAAGTGGTGTTTAATATCTTGCTGAAAATACTGAGCTCCTTGCAGAATTTGGTTTTGAAACTACACAACTAAGTGTCTTGTTTGCTTTAGAATTTATATAAGGGAGGGGAACAGAGATAAAAAATATCCCAAACACTCCACTCCAAGGACAGACATATAGAGGAATACATATTTTTCCAAAGGGAACCATTTTTATTGTGGAAGTTGACTGAATGCATAAAGAGCACAAGGAACATTTAGACATATTTTGACAATCCCTGGATTAAAAAAAAAAAAAAAAAGTTAAAAAAAAGCTGAATCTATTTAGATAGCACTTTCATTTAAGCCCCCTCCCAAATATACACTCACATATATATATGCTCGTGTCCTCAGGCTTCCAACCTGTGTGGCAGCTCTCAGCCTGAGGACAGTGTCAACAGACAGATCTAAAGTTAATAACTGAAGTGTTGCAAACACTACATCCTTTAAAACTGTTTCCTGCAGTTCCTGTGTTGTAATAACACAGCACATCTTGAGAGGGATTCAACACCCCTTGTCATTACTTGGGCATAATTCCTACTGATTTTTCTGGGTGCTTAGTTTATGTGTACATTCAGGCCTAAAATATTTTGAAGTAAAATCCTTTTAATAAACTACAGCATTGTGCTATTTTGATAGTGATGGTGATTACTCAGTGTCACTGAGTTTAATCCCAGTTGGCAGCTAAGCACCACACAGCCACTTGCTCACTCCTTTCCAGTGGGATAGGAGAGGGAATCGGGAGGGTAAAAGTAAGAAAACTTGTGGGTTGAGATAAGAACAGTTTAATAATTGAAATTAAATTAAAGAATAATGAAAAATTGTAATCAAAAGGAAAATAACAAAAACAGAGAGAAGCGAAACTGAAGAAAAACAAGTGATGTGAATATAAACCCACTGCTTACTGTGAAGAGAACGACGCCCAGACTATAGATGAGCAGCAGCCCCCAGCCAGCTTTCCCCATAATTTATATCCTGAACATGAGGGCATATGGCATGGAATATCCCTCTGGTCAGTCGGGGTCAGCTGTCCTGGCTGTTTCCTCTTCCAGCTTTTTGTGCATACCCAGCCCACTCGCTGGCAGGGCACCATGGGAAGAAGAAAAGTCCTTTGGGTAAGCAACAACTAAAACATCAGTGTGTTATCCACATTATTCTCATTCTAAATCCAAAACACTGCTCTGTACTGGCTACTAGGAAGAAAAATAACCCTATCCCAACTGAAACTAAGACACTTGGTTTCCTGGCACATTGGAATCAAAGGTGCAATAAATGATACCTTTATTTTTGTATTTATTTTAATGAAATAGGTAGAAAAGGCACTTCAGAAAAGTGTAGGAAAGAGGAGGAGGTCAGATATAAACAACTGCAATGTGATGTACGTTTTTGTGGCGTTGATAGTTATTATTCCCAAAGAAAATAATGCCCTTTTTTATTTGCTTTTAACATTTCGCCCTTGGCATCTGTTCCATCCATTGTGAACTAACCTACACTCTGTTCTCTGACGATGGGTTAAAGCAAGCACTTACTGAAAAGCATTCTCTACTTAATTACTTTTCCTTCTTCTGGAAGCTATTTTTTTATAGTCACATGTTAATTGTGTATTAGTAGGCCTTTCTGATTAGTTGAAAACATAATGAAACCTTTGTAAACAACAGGGAGAAAGAGGGAAAGAGGGAGGGAGGGAGCGGGAACAGGGGAGAAAGGGACCCGGAGAAAGAGAGGTGTGAAGTGGGGGCTGGATCGGTGGGGAGGAGGTCAGCCAGTTTTGAAAGGCAGAAATTATGCAAGTGGAAATTTCTGGTTTTTTTTGAATGACAACTTCCCTCGCCCAAATTAATCAACTTACTTAACGAGAAATGAGAGGCATGGAGATGCAAATTGCTGTTGATCTCCAAAAGCGGGGTGGCAAAGGCAGCAAGTTGGAATGGTGTGGAGGGGGGCTGAGCCGCAGCTGTCCACTAACAAGTCAGTGCTATTTGTAAAGGGCACGGAGCTGAATAACGGTTTTGTTATTGGCTTTCTCTCTCTCTCAGCCGTAGGTAGAAATGCTGCATTTGTTTCCTGGTACTATTGCAGCGAGATAGATGTCCTCCTTTTTCATCTCTCCTGCCCGTTTGGTTTTCACAGTGGAGCCCTGTGTTCTCCATGCACCCCAGCCTCTCCAAGATGAGGCAAAAAATTGGGACACACAAGGACCACAGGCTCAGGTGCAGGGTCTCAAACATGCAAGGAATCCTACAAATTATTAAACTATCTGCACACCCCTCAGAAGGGCAGGAAAAATTAAAAAAAAAAAAAAAAGGAAGCATGTAAACAGTACTTAGGACCCAATTCAGTAATGCTCAGAATCCAGCCGGTGCAGATCAGATTCAGTGAATCAGCTGAATCTTCTCGGAGATGTTTTTTTCTTTCCCTGGAAAGCTGCTCCTTAAACACAATTCACATTGGTTGTTTTTAAAAGGACTATCCCCTGTTTGCAGTGCTGGATTTCGAACGGGCAGAGCCTCCCCCTCTCCGGTCCTCCGCCCCCACCCCCTTCTGTTGCTGCTTTAAAGAGCTGTGCTTATAGGGATTTTGCAGCTCTCCGTGTGTTATTAGAAAACGTGTGGCTGGGACGGTTAAAATGGGAGTGCTACTGTATGCAAGAGCAATGTTCACTGTAAGCAATCCAAGGAAATCCTGCCAAGGCAGTATATGAACAGCAGCCAAACAAAACACAGGCGCCTTTCCAGTGAAAACCAGCACACT
This sequence comes from Leptocoma aspasia, assembly GCA_013399835.1. NCBI lineage: Eukaryota > Metazoa > Chordata > Aves > Passeriformes > Nectariniidae > Leptocoma > Leptocoma aspasia. The sequence continues at coordinate 14,151 of VXAX01007516.1, read as the reverse complement.
TCTGCAAATAGAGGAAAAATTGACTTTCTGATTTGGAGTGTTTCTACAACTAAGAAGAATTACTACAGTGATTGTTCTAAAAATATTTTTCAGCGGCACATTCTCCAAGGGGTTGGGATGCTTAGCATTGTTTAATTATGCTTCTCTTAGGTGACCAATCTGGATTGTATAGAAAGAAAATAGGAAGTTTTTAGGATCTTCTTTTTAGCCAAGATTGGCATTATTTTTCTGCAGCGTTATAGGGACATAAAACATCCCCTATTTAAGGAGCAAAAGTTGTATTTTTATCTTTGCTCTTCAAGAAGTATGATTGGAGATTCATCTTTTGCAACTTCATAGTCATAGATTGCAATTTAACTGCTTTATCCAGAGCAACCCTTAAGATCCCTACTCTGTAATTAATGGGTTTTATTTTTCATCTGAGTATTTTATACCTTCCTCCTTCCCTTGTCCCCCATTGTGCCCCCTCCCCATTTAGGCTTTTAAAGCTTCTGTTCATTTTGCTTTGTTCACTCAGACTGGATTTTCCTTTGCAGGACTTTCGAGTCCTGTAGGAACCTTTTAGTGTAGATGTGTCTGCAAACATTCCATAATGATGAAAATTGAATGGGATTCCACAAATTTGTGTATTGTCAAGAATAAATATGTTAATAAAAATTGTTTTGCTAGTCTCAACGAAAGAATTCTTAAAAATGGAGTTTAAGAATGCAGTCAGTTTATCTAAAGTGAGCTAAAGAAATAGGATAGACCTAGAGAGAACTGCTATTGTCCTTCTTTTTATTCCCAAAAATCAACATAATATCAGCAGAAGAAAAAGCAACAGAATTGTCAAGGATTAATTTCAGTTTATGTATTTCTTACATTTCAACTGTTTTTCCTTTTAACTAAAGATACAAAAGATATTTTACTGACTGTGTCTCCATTTATTCCTCTAAAATATTTACAGCCGAGTTTTTAAGGCTTGTAGCTGCTGTGAAATCAGTTATCTTCTTTTAATTACACCACCACAACCAGATTTATCCCTACATTGAAGACAGTGTCTTGAGACTAACAAATCCCAATGTGGAAGAAAACTTGCTTCCAGAGCCCATTGAAGCCAGTGGAAAGATTCATATTGACTTCAGTGGGCTTTGCATTGGGATATTAAACATTAATTTCTTTTTTTTTTTAAATTTAACTACTCATTCTCAGCGTGACAGACCTCACTTTAAACAAATCCTAGAGTTGCCCTAATTTACTAAATTAGCTTGGGCTGTGTTTACCATTCAGACAAAACTTCCAGTGAGGTGAAACTGTTGCATATACTTCTCCCATGGTAAGATCACATGTTTGAAGGTCTAGTTTAAGTAGCTAAGGAAGGACGGACCTCTGCCCTGTCCAAAGCCATCCTTCTCCTTTGTGCATAATGCTGTACTCATAGCCAGTCTAACAGAGACCAAATAATATATTTATACATATATAAACACACATATATGCATACACATACATTTATATATGTGTATGCATATAAAAATAAAAGAAAGCTTAAAAATGTAATAATTTCTGCCTTGACTGTGAAGGATATCATCCTCTGTGTTCAAATTAGGACAGGGAAGTCATGGCATATGTCGTGTCAAGGCACAGAGTGCAGTTCTGTATCTTTAAATGTTGATGCATAGCAGTGAAACCAGGTGAGATCTGGCCCCAGGTGCTGGCTGCTGCATGCATTGTTGAACAATTTTAAAAGGATGCAGATTGGGTGGTTGGAGGAGGAAAAAGGATGACTTTTTCTAAATACATTTTTTTTTTCAGTGAAATATGTTTTAGGTTTAATGAAATGATTAAAAAATTATCGACTTAAGCTTCATACATTCCTCTAATAACAGCTCTGTATAATCTAGGCCTGACCTGGCTCTCCCTGAGGAGCAGTACTGGTTGTCATGCAGCCCCAGTTATGCCAAACAGAGGGAAGATTTTGTTGAGACCATGCAACTCATTTCACTGGTGGTTTTACATGCAGGCTGAATTAAGAATCCTTCACAGAATTATTCAGAAGGGAAAGCTCGGATGCTGAAGAGGTGCTCCAAGGACTGCTTCTGCTTTCCCTGTCTGCACATTGAGAGCCTACATGGCTTGAAAAACTGCTCCACAGCAAAGTGCTTTCCTTCATTCCTTTCAATGTAAATCCAGTTTTAAATAATTTTACATTCAAGGTTCAAATTCTGTGGTCACCAGAGAAGGGACATCAAGGTAAATTTGCAGATAATTTGGGCAGTGGCCCACATTGAAGGTGTGTGGCTTCTAAAACCTAATTAGAGGTGTAGTTTGTTGCAGGCAAAAATTATTGATACACAAGGAAGGTTTTATTCAGAGACATCTGTAGGTTGGCAGCTGTGCCAGCCATGTCTGTTCTTCTAAGTAACGGAAGCCACGCAGCCGGGAATAGCAACGTTTTAGTGACAAGTGCTGAGAATATTGGTTGAATTGCACTATGAAAATATTTTCATTATTTTTATTATTACTGTTCTGCAAGCGGATTTGAGGTACGAGCCTGCCTATGTCTGCATGCGC
>VXAX01007516.1:0-11279 GCA_013399835.1 Leptocoma aspasia | reverse complement strand
ATTATTATTAACATTATTATTATTTTTTCCCTGAAAACAGCAGCCAATGAACTGAAGGGAAAATGAAGCTTCATTGAATCAATCCAAGAAAATTCGCATTCTTACCTAGTTATTCTCTGCAGTCTCCCTCCCTCCACTTCCACCCCCATATCATTTAAAAAAAAAATCCAGGAACATCTGACCAGCTTTCATCTAAGGGAGTGAAAATCAGTGGAACTTGTCCTTGAGGATCCATCTCCAGAACCATTAGTTCAAGAGATTTATTATGTATATTCTGTAAAAAGCTGTGGCTTCTCCTGTGCATAAGCCCACAGTCTTAGTTGGCTGTAATGGTTTGATTTTTGTCAACTCTCCACTCAAATAGGTTGCTGAATACCTTTGAAAAAGTGCTTATAACATGCATAAAAGATAAATATTTCATCTGAAGGAAAATACTTTGATGCTCCATGCAATTCTCTAACATTCATAAGGTCTAGNATTGACTTCAGTGGGCTTTGCATTGGGATATTAAACATTAATTTCTTTTTTTTTTTAAATTTAACTACTCATTCTCAGCGTGACAGACCTCACTTTAAACAAATCCTAGAGTTGCCCTAATTTACTAAATTAGCTTGGGCTGTGTTTACCATTCAGACAAAACTTCCAGTGAGGTGAAACTGTTGCATATACTTCTCCCATGGTAAGATCACATGTTTGAAGGTCTAGTTTAAGTAGCTAAGGAAGGACGGACCTCTGCCCTGTCCAAAGCCATCCTTCTCCTTTGTGCATAATGCTGTACTCATAGCCAGTCTAACAGAGACCAAATAATATATTTATACATATATAAACACACATATATGCATACACATACATTTATATATGTGTATGCATATAAAAATAAAAGAAAGCTTAAAAATGTAATAATTTCTGCCTTGACTGTGAAGGATATCATCCTCTGTGTTCAAATTAGGACAGGGAAGTCATGGCATATGTCGTGTCAAGGCACAGAGTGCAGTTCTGTATCTTTAAATGTTGATGCATAGCAGTGAAACCAGGTGAGATCTGGCCCCAGGTGCTGGCTGCTGCATGCATTGTTGAACAATTTTAAAAGGATGCAGATTGGGTGGTTGGAGGAGGAAAAAGGATGACTTTTTCTAAATACATTTTTTTTTTCAGTGAAATATGTTTTAGGTTTAATGAAATGATTAAAAAATTATCGACTTAAGCTTCATACATTCCTCTAATAACAGCTCTGTATAATCTAGGCCTGACCTGGCTCTCCCTGAGGAGCAGTACTGGTTGTCATGCAGCCCCAGTTATGCCAAACAGAGGGAAGATTTTGTTGAGACCATGCAACTCATTTCACTGGTGGTTTTACATGCAGGCTGAATTAAGAATCCTTCACAGAATTATTCAGAAGGGAAAGCTCGGATGCTGAAGAGGTGCTCCAAGGACTGCTTCTGCTTTCCCTGTCTGCACATTGAGAGCCTACATGGCTTGAAAAACTGCTCCACAGCAAAGTGCTTTCCTTCATTCCTTTCAATGTAAATCCAGTTTTAAATAATTTTACATTCAAGGTTCAAATTCTGTGGTCACCAGAGAAGGGACATCAAGGTAAATTTGCAGATAATTTGGGCAGTGGCCCACATTGAAGGTGTGTGGCTTCTAAAACCTAATTAGAGGTGTAGTTTGTTGCAGGCAAAAATTATTGATACACAAGGAAGGTTTTATTCAGAGACATCTGTAGGTTGGCAGCTGTGCCAGCCATGTCTGTTCTTCTAAGTAACGGAAGCCACGCAGCCGGGAATAGCAACGTTTTAGTGACAAGTGCTGAGAATATTGGTTGAATTGCACTATGAAAATATTTTCATTATTTTTATTATTACTGTTCTGCAAGCGGATTTGAGGTACGAGCCTGCCTATGTCTGCATGCGCAAGCAGATGAGCTGGAGAGGGAGGGCTGTTATTTTTATTTTTTTTCAATCACACCTCCTTAGCATTTTGTACATATCAGCATTCTAGCCGAGCGATTTGCTAATTGCACTGGAAGACCCACTTTAAATTCAGGAATACTGAAACTTTGAAACTGTAACATTTTGACTGGCGAGAATGACCAGTCTTCTTTTCTCTTTCACAGTGAGCTAGTTGAAGGAAGCTGGCATTGTCGCAGAGTGAAAGCTCTGCAGAAGTGCCGCAGGTTTTTCATATGGAAATGTGAAATAATGGGGTGATTAAATAGAGCTGTATATTAAAGTACATCTGACATTAGAATTAGCATAATGTGCTCTAGCCCTAGGCTGAGTACTTTATTTGCCATCTGCGTCGGACCAAAATCCCCTGGGGAAGCGCTAAAATATTCTGAATAAACTCAGCCCGAGTTCTTATTGAGAGTAAAATACCATTTGTGGCACGTCGTATTGATTCGTCTTAATTGCGGTGCAGAAAAGAACATTCAGTTGCTGATGACTTTTGTACTCTGTGACAAGTCGGCTGGAGTTATTCTAACACTGCAGTTGGTTAACCTGAACAGACTGTCGTGCTCAGAGGAGGAGAAAACCTTATCTTCAGTAGCATAAACTATAGTATCATATCCTGGCTTTACTCCTNAGATAAATATTTCATCTGAAGGAAAATACTTTGATGCTCCATGCAATTCTCTAACATTCATAAGGTCTAGTTTTTACCCTATAATTGCCTATCATTATACACAATTTACATATTCAAACATTCTCTACAAACCTTAGTCTAGCATGTTTTTATTACAAATTCAGATCAAGGGAATAACCTTTAACTTCAGAGACAAATGAGACAAATTTACAAGTGCATGTCTGCTGTTTTCTTGTGTTTTATAAATCCCTGCAGACCTGAACACTTTTGCTATAACGCCACTCAGAACAATATACATATATTACTACTTGTTTGTAGTGCTTCGGTAATGAGTCCCCTTTGTATTAGATAACCTATATAATTCAGCATCTAGGCCCTCCATAACGTCAATTATCTCCTCATAGCTAAATGTACATTCCATTAAAACAAGATTTACAGCCTTTACAATACTTCTTAGGCTTGAATGTGGAGATTTTGTGGATTTAAAGAAGCAGAGATGGGAGTTAGCATTTGTTAAAGAAGCAATGAATTAAAACAAAAATGCTATTTTATTTACTAGCTATGAATAGACACCTAATACTCTTAAGAAATAGTTGTAGTAAAACAGACAGAAGTACTCCTGGGGAAAAAAAGCCAGGGAAATTTGTTTTCACCCTTTGGCTTTTTTTATTGTTTCCTAATTTACTCTTTGTTTTTCCATTATATGACATGGACAATTTCCTTCATGTGCCCTCCATTTAGTTCCTGTTCAGATTACTGAGAATTCTTGACTATAAGATGAGAAAATGGCACCTTAGAAAAGTCTGTGGGGAAAAAAAAATCCCAGCACTTGCCAGTTTTCAAACAAAACTGCTTACAGGAAACCGATTTAAAGGGAAGCTGCTGGCATATTTCATATGTTGTAGAAAAGACAGACATTATTTCAAATGCATTTGAATACCTTATGCAAAGGAAAGGCCTAAAAGTGTCCTTGAGCAGTACAAGGGTTTTTCGTGAGTGCTGTAAATGGGATCCTATACATTAAACCACCAGTCACGGGTAGTCCTATGGTCTTTTAATCTCATGAGTGGGTACAGCACCCCTCTGTATCACCTTCCCCATTTTAGCTGATAGTTTTCATTATTTTATGCAGCAGGTTTGTAAAACATCCATTCAGTTTGCTAGTTGATGTCTTAGGTTCAAAGAAACTATCTAAAAGACACAAAGCTGTTTAGATGCTAAAGGTGGAGTTAGTTGAAACTGTTGTATCACAAAGGGCTAATTTAAAAGTTAACTCATTCACTATTGATCTTTTAATATTGATTTTCCTGTTTGCTCCTTACTTTTCACACTTCTCCTTTCCTCTGCTTTACAAATTGCCTTTGCATTTTAGATTTAACACCAATTAGGAGAAGGTGTTCAGAGATGACAAACATGTTTTTTATCTTCCATTTAAATAGTGCTTCTGGGTAAAAATCCCTGTGTCACAAGTTCCAACTTCTGCAACGCATTTTTCTTTCCTTTTCTGCTCTAAGTAAAAACATTTCTTATACTTCTGTAGGCTGAACATTAACTTCCAGCAAGCCAGAAGCTCTTTCAAGGAATGAGAACTTGGACATCCAGAAGAAAGTTGCCCAAAATGCCTATTGACATTTTATACCTAAAAATACAATATTACCATTTTGTAACGCACTAGAAATTAAACTGAGCTGTGCATTTGGTTCATTTATGTGAATCTGGCAGTACAGATCTGAGGTATGATTAAGTCTCACAGAAAATGGGACCATTGAACACAAGCTGCTTCAGCCAAAGGTCGCCTGTGTCCATTAAGAAGCAGGAAGCATCTGTTTGTGTTATGCATGGCTGTAGTCTGCCTGCAGCCTCCTCCTTTTTTATAAGTATAAATGCCAGAGAGAACATATAATGTGCTTCTGGGGAAAGTTCAATGAAAAAAACCAAATGAATTGCAACTGGGTATATTTATGTAAGTCTAGTTAAAATCCTTGTTAGTGACAACCTGGTATAGTTTATCTGAAAGAATTTGAAAAAGTCTGCGTTGGTGATCATCACAGATACTTTGAATTCATAGCTGGGTAATTCAAATCAGAGTTTGGCAAGGTGTATCAGCTTGATATCGCTAAGACTTTCAAAGATTCATGTTCTTTGTTCTTGGAATTCTGAAGGGTTGGCTGTAGATGGCATGACAGTCTGACTTCTCAGCTCTGTATAGGTAATTAATCCATTTGGTTTTCCCTTCATTTAATAAAATAGTTAATACGGCAAAATAGATATTTATTATTACAAGAGTGACAAACAGATTATTTGCAGTTCTGCCTAATAAGAAAAAAAACACTGCTGAAATGGCTTCAGAAAACAAAATAGTTTCCCAAAAGTGGGGCAGCACTTAATCCACCAAAACTGGAGTTTGACAGTTGGCTTTAGCACAGGAAGAATTAATAGTACATTGCTAACAGTAGTATAATATTCATATTTTTTAACATTTGTGTCAACCAGTACTACAGTAGATATTTTCCACCAGGTAGAAAATGCTCTCAAGAATATTCACATCACTAATCAAAATCAGTGCAGGGAATTATAGGGTCTTATGGGGTGTGTAGGTTCTCTTGGCATAAAGCTTCTTGCATAATCTCTGTTGAGAGCTTGCAGTCTCACTAGTCAAGGTAGAATGGAAAGCTGTAAAACATAGAGGCAGTGTGTGGGAGAAGAATATTGCATGAAGTCGTGATTTTTCTTCTGTTAAAGATGGCACTAGAGGAGGTAGGCTATCAAGAGGCAAGGAAGGAAAAGAGAACAGGGCCTTGTATGGGAGGAAATAGGATTCTGTAACTGAGAAGTAACACCTCACGATTACTTCTTTCTTCAGACACCCCTGATTTTCCATCCACCTCTTAAAAACATTTCATTTTTGTTTCCTGTCACATTCTCTCCTTTCACTGACCTCATCCTGAGATTCCCCATTTCCAGATGATGACAGGCCCTGTGGCCCCTCATGCTTAGGCTTTTACACCTAAACCTTCATCTGCTCTTCTTGACTGAGATGCACTTCAGGTTGGCTGAGATTTACAGGAGACCAGGGCTGTTTATCTGAGTGTAGAATTGGAGGTGCATGGGTTGTGAGACTGCAGGCGACTTGTTAAGTCATAAAATACCAACTTTAGCTTCCAATTGACACTAACTTTATGAACTGTTGGTCCTTTTCTTTAGACGAGGCAGTATAGGGATGGATGAACTGTGTTAGCTCTGGGGATGGAGTTGTCCTTGTTTTTCATCTTCAGTTCTTGCTGCCATCAAAACAGAATTAATATTAAGAGATATGGAAAGAGATATGGGACCTTTGTGTTTGTTGGTTAAAGCTACTGACTGGCATCGGACTGGCAGTGGTGATTCACACCTAGACTTGGACCTTACTTTACATTTCTGTCTTAATTTTTATTGAGACTATCAGTCCTTCTGAAATGCAGGTAGCAGCAGTTCCAAACAGCTCAGTGAATTGAGGGTAAAATTCTCAATATTGTGTGTGCTCAGATAATGTTTATTCTATTATAAACGTAGGTGAGTAAAAGTTCTTGCTAACTTCGAAAATTAAAAGTTATAATATGGCTTATAAAACCCCTTCAGCATAAATTGATATATTAGAGATATTTTTGCAGACCCAATCCAGCACCAAGCATGAACTGATATAGGTCACATAGCAGATCCACACTGCAGACACCTGAAAAGCATTTGGCCCTTGTCTGGGTGATCTGTCAAACCACTTATGATGATATTTTTTTTTTCACCATGCAACACTAAATCTTTCCAGTATTTAATGCCCTTCTCTTTAATGTTAGCTGGTCTTATAAGGAGACTTGTTAAAATTGTGTTCTCAATTATGGCATTTTAATTTAATAATAATTCAATTAAAGGTGTGTTTTTTATGGATCACCCATGCTACCTTTATTGGTATTATTAGAGTAACCATCATAATAGCAAGGAGTAATTATTTAAATCATTTAAAATTATTAAAAATCAAGTGGTGGAGAAGAGAGTAATATCGGAGGAAAGATTGTCGGAACTTGATACATGTCTGTTCCTGAGTGCTACAATAAAAGGTGTCCTTTCTTTAAAGCTTGCAAGTTTCTACTTTTCCTGAACTTCTAAAGGTGCAGTAAACCAACATTAAAGTTCCTTAACGTTTTTGTTGCTGCCGTTGTAACTTTGTAAAATAGAACCAGAACCATTATCTGGAAAGTATTGCTAGAGGTAAAGAGTGGCCATGGTTATATGGACCTGACTGCAGGTCCCCACTGCAGTCCTGGCAGGGGTTATGGGTGGGTGATTAAAATGAGGGGGAGTTCATTCCCTGTTACCGCTAATGGAATTATTCAGGCATGCTGAGGGGAGGATTCATGAGGCACTGGATGTCACTGCAGCTCAGCAGAAAATAATGAATTCTCAACAGTTCTTATCTCACACTGATAATTGTTTGATGGTATCCAGAATAACTGAGGATATTTTGAGGGAAATTTTTATCTCCAGGGTAAAGGCGCTCGGCATTCAAGGCACATAGAAAGTTATGTACCAACTGGGCAAGGAAGATCTGCAAATCACTAAATGATACAAGTCAGACTGCTGGGGACAGATAAGTCAGAGATTCAGGCTGACTGGTGCAGTGGGGTGGATGTCTACAGACCCAGTCTAGTCTTGTTCTAACCTGTGTTTTCTCACTGTCTTCTGTAAGGGCAGAATTTGGGAGGCAGGATCTGAATTCAGGTTTGTTTAGAGCTGCTCATGAAAGAGAAAAAGGGTCATTATTGCATTGACATTTTGAATGGAACATAATCTGTCGTGCTCTAATTGAGGGAACACATTTTAATATTTCTGGAAAAGACCATCTTTTGTCATAATATGCAGAAAAGATAACAGTGTTCAATAAGTCCTTAGTTTATAATGACCTGCTTTGGGAGAAGGTACTAGAGAGATTTTTAATCTCCCAGGTAAAAATACAGCAAGATCTAATGGCTGGGAGTTGAACTCAGCAATTCAAGTTGGAAAGACAGTTTTTATTTTCATACTGAAAACAGTCAACATGGCTACAGACAACTCCAATACAAAGTGAATTCTCCCTCAACATTTCCGAATCAAACTGGGAGAAGGGGGTGCTAAAAGACACAAAGTGGTTCAGCTGCAAATCCTTGGGTTGGATGATAACTCTGAGGTGCAGACCAAATTGTTTCCTGTGTTTTGCATGTACATCTGGGTAGGACAATATATTAAGATCTTAAATTGCAGGAAGAAAGATTTAGATTAGGCACTTGGGGAATTTTAATGATGGTAAAGGAGAGAAGGAATGAGGTAGACTTTAAAAAGATTGTAGACTCTCCATTTGGTGGCCTTTGAAGCAGGATATTGGAGCAGCTGGCACAGATATGAATAGATTAATAGATATGGACATGTAGTGACAGGACAAAGAGGGAACTAAAAGACAGTAGGTTTAGATCAGATATTAGGAAAAATTTCTTTATGAGGTTGGCGAGGCACAGGAACAGGTTACCCAGAGAAGTTACAAATGTCCCATCCCTGGAAGTGTTCAAGGCTAGGCTGGATGGAAGTCTGAGCAACCTGGTCTAGTGAAAGGTATCCCTGCCCAAAACAGGAAGGCTGGAACTGGATGAACTCTGAGGTCCCTTCCAATCCAAACCATTCTATGACTCTATTATCCTTTGGGTCAGGAATTGGATGAGGTCAAACCTTAGGGTTAATCCCAATCCTCTCATTCTTTAATTTCACAATCCCTCCTAGCCTTCAAATGGTACTTCTGAGTACCTGAAATACCATTTCAGTAGGTTTTAGTAGGATTCAGCCCTACAAACCTCTATCATGTCTGAACTGGCAGTCTTTGTTTGGCTTTACCACAACCTCGAAGCTACAACTGATTGCTCAGGAGCTGTGACCTGCATGTCTCATCTCTGTACCATATCTACCAACTACTGTAAAAATAAAGAATTATACTTCAGCTCTCAGCCCGCAAATTCATGCCTAGTTACAGACTGTAGGATTGAAACCATGTGCGATTCATCCAACAGTATTAATGAAGTCTTGGCTTCTGTTTGACTCTAAGCACATGAATAATTCCATCACTATCCAACAGAGCACTTCAGCCTATGCTTAAGTTTCACTGATGTTGATTACTCACATGCTCAAAGTCAAGCACATGCTAAAGTGATAAAGACTGCATATGGCAAAGACTATATAGGTAGTTGTCATAAAGTGGGTATTTAGAGAGACTTCAGTGCAGGTGGCAAAGGATTAAGACAGCTATATATCAAAAATAGCCTTATAACAAAGACTTTTATAGTGTAGGTGCATTATTAAATATAAGGATCATTCTTGAGCAATACATGGCTGTTTCTGGGCATGTTTAAAATATTTAGCAAGTTTTTGAACATAAAAATGTTCAGAGTGGATCTTCAAAGACTTTTTGACATTGTTCTGCTCTTAAAAGTGAGCATCTACACTGCTCAGGGCAACTTTTAGGCAAGATAACCATGAAGTGATAATATGGTAATTAACATTTTCTTTTATTTTCTATTTTTTTTTTTAAACAGGGAGTCTGGGGAGAGCCTTTGAGGGTTGTGAAAAATATATATATATATAGGTATGCACACATACACATTCATGAATCAGTCAGAGATTAGTAGCCAGGTAGCCTACAGTCAATTTTGCTGTTGTGCTGAGGTCTCCTGAAGAGGAGCACTAAGGAACATAAAAGCTAAACAAAACAAACAAGGGAGAGAAGACCTATGGCTGCTAGCTTATAAATCTTAGATCACTAGTATCACTAATTTTGTCTTTTTGAAAGAAAACTAAAAAAGTGGGGACTTACTTTCCTCTCTTGAATTTCATGGATGTGAAGTTTTGGAGAGCAAAACAAACCAAAATATCTTAGTTCCATGTAACACGTAATAGCAAGCATCCAGCCAGCTGCCATTTTGAGGGTAATTTTTTAAATCAGCCATTTCAGTTTTAGGTTGGCCTTGATCCTCAGCCTGCTCAGGAATTTTCTTTCTTATATATGTGTCTTTTCTGAAGTAAACATGTTGCTGTTGTTGTCGCGTAATACACAGCTGCTTTCTTCCTCCTGTCAGCTCTTGAGCTAAGCAAAGAGAATGCATGCACATACACAGACAGTCACTTTATTTTTTTGAAGAAAAAAAACCCACAACAAAAAAAGAGTGCATGCTGTGACTTTAAAAATGAAAGAATTGAACAGCTGTGGGTAATAAATCGATTAATTAGAGTGGATAAAGTGAAGGTGAAGGGTGCAGAGCACTCTTTAATTTGAAGATATATGACCTTGTAAGATGCTGCACTTCATTTGCTATTAGATCACACTTCGTAAGGGGCTTTATTAAAATCTATTCTAGGGTGAGCTGAGGTAAAACATATTGTTTAAAAAAGCTTTTGACAGAGTATGTTATATACTTTAGTCTGCTTCAGTGATTTCTGTCACTTTTTATACTACACATGTTGCTGTGGAAGAAAAGTTAAAGGTCTAGACATTTTCATCATATTTCTGTAAGAAACAGAAATTTAAATATTTGAAGTAATAATGGGAGCATTTACTGTTGCTTTGGCTGCAAAGCTGACATAAAACTTCCTAACTGCCTCAGTGCTGAGTAGATATTTAAGGGATAATGTATCAGCTCCTTTCCACATTTGTATGTGGCTTTCACTAATGTCAATAGCAGTTACGGGCACTTTTTTCCAAGCCAAGGGCAGTTCCCAAACTGTTTTGTTTTTTTTTTCCAAGAGTGATTGTTAGAAATTAATCAAAGCAACTGTGTCTGGCCCATACAGACACAGAGTCTGGGGCCAGGGCATGGGGGCCACATCAACCAGGCAGGAATGTCCACTGTATTGTGCACATTTTTATTGGCTGTGATGAGACTGCGTCACTGAAATCAGGGTTTGAAGCTGCTATCCACAGCAATAGTCCCACTAAATCAATACGTGCATGAAGAGTTGCACCACATTTATCACCTACCTTTGTAAATAAGTCTTAATCTGATACATGCTTTTTCCTTTATGCTGTTATGGATGTATATTGGTTGATAAGATTAAATAAACTGACAGGCTGATAGGTAGGCAGATAATCTTCTAGCCTCCTTGTTTTGTTAGCAGCAGTCATTCCTGCAACAGCCAGAAGAGGGGAATTCAATCAGCTTCTCTTGATGTGCCCAAGTTTAATTTTTTATTTTTTGTTGGTCTGCTATGAGTCATTCCTCTTTACAAGGTAGTTTCGATAATATGGCTCTGTTCACTTTATAAACTCTTTCATTTTCAAGCTCATGCAACAGGCTTTTGGGAATGGCAGCCCCCCGTCTAGAAAGGGTCTGTTAGTTCAGCTTTGGATTTGAGCTCCTGTGGAGGAGGGCTGAATCAGGCACTGCTTGGGTCCTGGTTCCATCATGGGTCAGGTAGGAAGCTTGGTGCAAGCATTGAGCTTTCAGGAAGTTTAGTGCCTTTAGGTTCAGTGGGGTCATTGCTAGATAAAACATGTGCTATCATAAACAAACAAGCAAGGAAGGAATTCATTTTTGACTTTCCAAAATGGTCAGGTTTTTTCAGGAAACCTCCCACTCATTTAAAAACAAACAACAAAACAAATCCTGGATCATGATTTTCAAGTTGACACATACTTATGAATTTAT
>VXAX01007515.1:19848-31614 GCA_013399835.1 Leptocoma aspasia | reverse complement strand
TTTGAATCAAATGGCAACAGTGCCAGGGCAGCTGAGCCCAGCTCCCTGCTGGCTTTATCTCCAAACCATCAGAAAGGCACAAAACCACCATTTACATGCCAAAACATCAGCTCTGCCTTGGCACATCCCGGTCTTCAAGGATCCTTTTAACTCTTTCCACGATGGTCCACACTTCTGCCATGGCACCTCGGCCTGCAGGGCGAGAGCAAAACCACATTGTGAAATCCAGGGTGGGGGCAACCGAAAGGAAGTGTGTGGAGCAAAATTCCCTGTCTCACCTCCCTTCTCCAGGGTATATTTCAATTCAAAACTGTGTGTTTTCAGTCTCTTTCTGAAATGGTCTTTGCCTATATGAAAGGCTTGACAAATCCATACCATTCCCATGACTGCCTGAGAGAAAGGACCTCCATTAGAGAAAGCTGTTGTGGATTCCCACCAGCCTGAATCCTGGGAGCAACTCTTGGAGAAGACTGAGTGCTGGACAGAACAAAATGGAAAGGCTTTTCCTTTAGGCCTGGTTATCTGCCAGATGAGCATCTAACCTGTGTTGTGCTGCTGCTTCCCTTTGAAACAGTTTTTAACTCAGGTTCAGAATTTTAAAGACTGAGATGATGAAATCACCTTGTCTAAACTTGTGTGCTCAACTCAGCACTGGGAACTGAGGCCATTCACTCTTCTAATTTGCCTGGAGCTGAGGAAAGATGCTTCTTCCACAGGTATTTGTCTCTTTTGGAAGGCTGAAAAGGAGTCTCTCTTGATATTTTGTCCTGCTGGCTGATTGATTTCATAACTTACTGCTCAGCAGAAATTAGTTCTGGGAAATGCAGTTTTCCTCTTTTTCAAACCTGTAAATCCCAGGAGATCTGGAGCATTCTGTGGACAAGCTGGAGGCAGATTTGGACCCTTCTGCTGTCCTAAGCTCAGGGGAAAGAGCTGCACCTGAACCTCTGCATGGTCTGGCGGAGCTACACCCTTCCAGAACACTTCCAAGGCCTTCTTCTCCTCCACCACCCACTACTCCAACACCTCTGGCAATTCAGTGCTGGATTTTTAGGTTTAGCAAAGCAAACTCTTACAGCACAGCTCATGCCAACAGATGGAAATCTGCCAGTGTGCCAGGCTCTAGAAATCCTGCCAAGGATGATGAAGATAATGGCAGCATGGAAACTATCCAATCAAGAAACTCAGTTTGGTATTCTAACTCTTTTAGCTGGGCTTTCTGTCTAAACCCACCCTTTACTATGGGAGAAAAATTAATCAGGTAAAACTTGGGGACAGTAAGGATCTGGTACATTTCAGGTGAGACCCAACCACATGGGGTGAGGAAGAGAAACCTCCTAGAGCAAAACAAACCACAACATCAACAGACAAAACTGGTGCAAACTGAGTCTCTCCTGCACCACATGTGTGAGCTTTGCTATGTGCTGCTTGTGTGGAAACCCCTGCTTGGATGGAAGCCACAAAATCAAAATGAGTGTGGAAGAGGTTGTGGGGTCAAAGGCCTGAGGAAAGGGGAAGGGGTGAAAAAAAGTCAGTTGTGGAGACTAGTTTGGGTCTTCAGAGAGATGGAATCCATTAGTGCCCTGCCATAATCTCCCTACAAGCTGCCAGGAAAAGTGCTGGTGTTTGCCATCAGAAAGATGTTGTTGGGAATTGACTCATGAGCACAAGTGGAGTCCAGTCAGATGTGGCTGCTCCTGCCATCCCTGCATCCCTCTCCTCCTAGCTTCTTCAAGAGTTTGCTCTGACAGCAGAGACAGCTGAGCTGGATATGAAGAAATTTGATGTAATCATGTCTAAAATCCCAGGGGAAGACTAATCATCCAGGATATTTCAACTGATGTCTAGTTACTTGACTATACTTACCTAACTGTAAATATTTTAGTTTTCAGTTCTAGAAGTATGACTCTCTAGAGGCATTGCACCTACCTAAGGATTCCAAAACTAAGCCAGGCCTTAACCATGAGGGACATTTTAACAGCCTGCCTTTGTCACAGACTGTTTATTGGACTGACAGGGTGGTTAAAATCCTGCTGGAGCTGGGGCTGTTACACAGAAGTAGGTGCATAGTACTGTGCAGGCTATGGCTGGAACTGGGGGGATGTTTTCCAGAGATTTGCCCAATTAAATTTTAATAAAAAAGCAAATCCATTCATTCAAATCGTTTGTATCAAAACCCTTCCCAAAAGTCAAAATGCCTCCATTTAAAGCAGCTACTAAAACTCAAATGAGACCATTATTTCTTAGCACTGCAAGCTAAATGTATTCAGTCTGCACTTCCTCCACACCCCTCTTTCACTTCACAGAACTCTGGTGTCAAAACCCCAAATCAAAGCTTGTTTGGGAAGCTAAAAAGTAACCCAGGCAACAACAACAAACGTTAAATGTTTGTTCAGCTACACCCCCAGCCACATCTGCAAAGGGCTTTACTCACTGTCTGCACTCAGGGAGAAGATTTAACCCCAGTGATGGAGTTGAGGAACTGAGGCACAATGAAAACAGCCTCCAGTCCCAGCAGAGGGCAAAGTCAGGACACCCAAATCTGTTGCATAAACATATTATAAATTTCCCTATATACAAACCTGCAGAAAATTCTTCCCATGGGAAAGCATCTTTTACTGTCTTTTTACTCTGTAGAAGTTTCTATAGACAAATCTCTGAGCTGTGTTCAAGGACACAGATGGTTTCTCTGCCTGTCTCCTGATATAGGAGATGGGGGTTTTCTTTCTTTCAACCTATGAGGTGAAAAGTTGTTATCTCTGATTGTGTAAGCTATTCTGGCATTCCTTGGACAGAGCTGAGAGCAGCAGCTTAAAGTGCTCCAAACTGGGCAGATATAGCCCCATTCTTTTACAAATTCTTTGTATTATGAAGTCATGTTAATAAATCATATTTAGCCTTCTGATATTATTGCTAAGAGTCCTTTGTCAATGCACGGACCACAGCAATAAAAATCCCAGGCTGGTAACGCTCACCACAGAACCTTCCTTCTCTTAGATCTCCTCTCTCCCTAAATGAGCATTGCTGTTCAATATCAGGCTCAGCTGGAAGCTCTTAAGGCTACTTAAAAATTAATGATGAGGGATAACACAGGGCAAAGCTTCAGCTTGTTTGTACAAACTGTGGCAGTTCAACATCTCCGTGGTCAGAGAGCAAAAGGCAGCACATCCCTCCAGGATGAGGGAGGGAAAAGGACTGACCTTCATCTCCACACACGAGTTTCTTCACCACACAGGGGATCTCCATGTAGCCAAAGCCCTTCAGCTGCTCCACGTGCTGAGCTGTGATGGGATGCTCCCACATGGCCGTGTTCATGGCTGGGCAGAAGAGCAGGGGTTTGCTCAGGTCCCACGCGCGGATGACACAAGTCTGCGGGAGAAGCCATGGGAGGGCTTGGATTTCCTCACTCCTTCCCATCCCTTTGCTGGACCTTTCCAGCCTGGCTGTTGTTTTGTCAGGGCAGCTGGACTAACCCATGGGCTGAGGCTAATTTGTAGCACATTGCAGCCAAGCTCATCTCTGACAGGCAGGAAAGATGAGGGAGGCTACCCAGAGGATAAATCCCACCCTGCTCCAGCCAGCAGCCCAGGCTAGAGCAAACCAAGCTGGAAGAGGATGTGTACAGACTGTGTGGGAGACAGAGAAGCTGAGAGGTGGCCACAGATCTTATTGGCTACAAAGAAACCCCTGGGGCAACACTTCAGGTAACAAAGCTGAACACTGAAAGTTGGCAATGAGTCTTTCTGACATGATATGCCAGCTGGATCCATAACTCCCTGCAAGGGAAGCTTCCAGGATACAACAGAAGAGAACACGAGCACATCTGGGCTGCTGCAGGAGATGCTGGCAGGTTACAAAGCATCTGGCAGCTCCTGCGTGCTAGAGGCAATCAAATCTGACTCCTCAGCACTCCCAGATAACCCAGGATCACCTCATCCCCTTGGAAAGACAAATGCTGGCTGTTCTTTGTGCAAAGTCCATGGGATTCCTCAGGCCTTGCAGCACTTCAAACAAAGGAGCTTCCAAGGGAGCAGCTCTGATCACAGAGTCCTTACAGGAACCCTGCCCATCCTTTTTTATACCCTGTGACTCGAACCCTTCCCACCAAGGAAGGAAGGAAATCTGATGGAATCTGTTCTGAACTGCCAACCAGCACCTCCAGCACTCACTTTCCTTTTCCTGGAGCTGCCTCTTCCCTTCACAAGGCTCTCAAAGATTGGCAGGAGCCTGTGAAGCCACGCATCCCTGACACCCAACCTGAGCTCTTCCCTCTGCTAAACCAGCACACCCACAAGGGACCCAGACGGACAAGACATTGCTTGTCCCTCCCACAGCTCTTTCTGGCTTCTCTCAGATCCCCAGTGATCTGCTCTGGGTGGAGTTTGTTCATTTATATGCACTTCTTACCCAAAAGGCTGTAGGTCACGGGGATCTGCAGCTTCCTGACATCTTTTGTGTGGTTAATGCCTGGCCACAAAACATTCAGCCCCGCTGAATTCAGCACCCAACAAAGAAGCACGCTCCCTTTTAACACACTTTCTGATTAGGCTGAAGAGCCTCAAGAGCCCTCTAAATACCAAAAACAAGCCTGAACAAGCAAAATCCTCTGTAGCGGAGGCTGGGAGGTAAGTGGGTATGAGCATGTTTGAAAGTCTGTGCTATGTTAGGTGAGGGAGGTGATGAAGTAGCAGGAAGTAAACAGTTTTATCTGATCTCACAGGTGTCTTTCCAGATTGCATTGAAAAAACAGAGAGGAACTCAAAAGTGAGTGAGTATGTGTTTGTGTGTACGAGTGACAGAGAGAGAGGATGGAGGCAGAAAGAAATACCACCCTCCAGAAAAAGCAGGGAAGACAAAGCAGGGACTGGGAAATGAGACGAGAGAGCTGAGGAGCAGGAACGGATTTCAGGGAAGAAAAGAGAAGGAGCAGGGGAACCGTGCTGGGGAAGAACGAGACAAGCAGATGAAAGGGGAGCAGAACATGCAAATCTCACTGTTGGTGATGCTGCAGAAGCGCCAAGATTCCATGGAGGCAAGGTCAGGCAGTCCTGAGGGGTGGCAGCAGCGGCAGGCAGAGCCCAGGTACTCACCAGCAGGTTGTCACAGATGCCATTGGCGACCTTTGCCAGCGTGTTGGCATCCAGAGGTGCCACCACCATGAGGTCAGCCCAGCGCCGGAGCTCAATGTGCAGGACGGGGTCCGAGCGGCCCTTCCACAGCTGCAGGGGAGACAAGGTGGGGAGCACCAAACCCTCCCACACCTCACCACTCCCACCCCAGGAAACACAATTCCTCATGGAATTCCTATGGAATTATGCTTATGGAATTTAAGGGGTGGCAGCAGATCAGTGGATGGGGGAATATTGCTGTGGTTTGTGCAATGACAAAGGACTCTTAGCAACAATATTAGAAGGCTAAATATGATTTATTAACATGACTTCATAGTACAAAGAATTTGTAAAAGAACTGGGCTATATCTGCCCAGTTTGGAGCAATTTAAGCTGCTGCTCCCAGCCCCGTTCAAGGAATGCTCGATAGCTTACACAATCAGAGATAACAACTTTTCACCTCACAGGTTGAAAGAAAGAAAACCCCCATCTTCTCTATCAGGAGACAGGCAGAGAAACCATCTGTGTCCTTGAACACAGCTCAGAGATTTGTTTATAGAAACTTCTACAGAGTAAAAAGATAGTAAAAAGATGCTTTCTCATGGGAAGAATTTTTCTGCAGGCCTGCATGCAGGGAAATTATAGTATATTTATGCAACAGGGGGATCCTTTCCCCACAAGACAATTCACACATCTGACAACCACAGGTTTCAGCTCACACCAAAGAGCTGTCCCCATCCACCGCATCCCTTAGCTTTGTAATTATTCCTAAGAGCTCCATCCTTCAGCCAGCTGAGCCAGGCAGGTCCAAACCAGGGGTACATTTCCTGGGGAACCCATGTGATTTATAAGCTTCACACGGAAGTGAAGCTGCCTACTGGCTTCTCACAAGGTACAGACCCCTAGCTGAACAAGTCACTTTTAATTAGGGTGCACAACCCTACTCACACTCAAAGCAGCAAAGGGAACCCTCCTATGTACTGCAGGAACAGTGTCCTGTTGGCTTTCTCCACGATGGATGAGGTTTATCCAGTTTGGCACTTCCCTCCTCTTTCAGCTCTTCAAATCACAGAATGGTTTGGGTTGGGAGGGACCTTAAAGCTCACCTTGTCCCATGGGTAGGGACACCTTCCACTTGACCCAGTTGCTCCAAGGCCCATCCAACCCCTGAACGCTTCCAGGGATGGGGCAGCCACGGCTTCTCCTTGACACACTCTTGAGTGAATATTTCTGTTTTCTCTAAAGCCCTGAATTGCTCAAGAGAACCCTGGTTTTAAGAGCTCAGTTAAGTGGGAAAGAGTCCTGAGAAGCAGCAAATGACATCAGGTGCTTATTCCCCAGAGGACACCTAACCACAGGCCAGCACGGGCTGCGTCAGGGCCACAAACTGCTCCTTCTCTGAGTCACGGGAAGCCACAACAAAAAGGCAGCATCCGAAAACCTGGGGCTTCCTGAACACCTTTCCCACCTCCTCCACTCACTTCTATTCTTTCTTCTTGTTTCATTGTCAGAGTGAAGTATCTCACAAAGAGATGCTGAGCAGGCTGTCACAGTGAGCCCAGAGGAGGCCATCAAGCTGATCAGAGGCATGGAGCACCTCTGCCATGAGGAAAGGCTGAGAGAATGGGCAGCATTCAGCCTGGAAAAGAGAAGGCTTTGGGATGACCTAATTGTATCCTTCCAGTGCCTGAAGGAGCCAGCAAGATGGAGGGAGGCTATTTGTAAGGGCCTGGAGCAACAGGGCAAGGGGAAATGGCTTCCAGCTGCCAGAGGGTAGGTGAGATGGGATATTGGAAGAAATTCTTCCCTGTGAGGGTGAGGAGGCCCTGGCACAGGTTGCCCAGAGCAGCTGTGGCTGCCCAATCCCTGGAAATGTTCCAGGCCAGGTTGGATGGAGCTTGCAGCAACCTGGGATAGTGGAAGGTGTCCCTGCCCATGGCAGAGGGTAGAACTGGATAAGCTTTGAGGTCCCTTCCAACCCAAAACATTTTGTGATTATTTCCAACTACAAGGGCTCCGTGCCTGCTCTCCAGTGTGCCAGCAGACCTCAAAGCCTGACCTGCACTTCTTCTATCCCCCACTGAGGGTTCCTCAAAAATAACTGCCTGAGGCTGTAGCACCCTGGGATCCAGTAGGTATCCACCAACCCCTGAGACCAGCCAGAAAGTTTCCTGGCCATTGCCATTGGTGTGTTTCTGTCCACTTAAAAGTGATGCTCATGTGTGAGCAGGAATAGGGGTAAGGAGAGAGCACCCTGTGCTCAATATCAGCACTGCAAAGCAGGGATGAAATGTATGGAAAAACAAATCTTGATGCTTGTACAATGAACCTCTTCATACTCAAGGACTCTCAAAGTGTCTCAGTAAAACTGCAGTCAGAAGAAAAAGCCATTTCACAGGGAGCAGAGATGTTCACAGCCCTGACAGCTGAGCTAAGGAGAATGAAGCTGCTGCCTGCGTGACAAGTATGACTCATGACAAGCACCAAACTTGCTCACCATGGCTCTGCAGTGGCTGTCTTTACACTTCCTGACACTCCTCTCAGAGCAGCTGGGCCCAGGGTGGAGAGAGACCATTGCTACCCCCCCTGCCTGCTGCCAGACAAAATCCTGCAATGCATCAGGGCAGCCTCTCTCTTCCTCCTCATTTACAGCACGTTCTTCAAAAGCCACATTCCAAACATATATAAGTAGACCAAGGAGTGAATCTTGGCTCAGGTTTAAAAAAGAACTAAGTGTGGTTTCTTGCAAGAAAACTTAGAGGAATGCTTCTATTTGCAGGAACAACTCACCTGCCACTCCTCTTCATCACTGTAGAGGGTCACAGGAATCTCCTGGGCATTGTAGAAATGTTTTGCTCTCTCAGTAGTGACCACCTTCACCTCGAGCTAAGCAGAAAGAAAGAGACCACTGGTTAGACTTGAGGACAATTTTGCAGGTTTTGTGCCTTCTTCGAGAGACTCCCCTATTCACAGCTGAAAGGCCAGGCCACCACAAGCATCCACAGGAGCCAGAAACTCATTTCTTTTAACCTAAAACAGGCAGGTCCTCAGCTGGCAAGCAAAAGGGAAAACCTCTGTGCAGGTGTGTCCATAGCACAGGGCTTCTGTGCAGCAGACCAGTGGCTTCCACAGAGAGAGACTGGGTGAACACATGAAGGTTCTCTCTGAAATCTCAGATAAACCTGCAAAGGCACTGCAACCTTCATTTATTGGTGTCTACTGGGGAAAGCCTATCCCCTCCTTCAGATGTTTATCTGACACACACTTACAAAAGGTGCTAAGGTGAACCTCTCCTTTCCTCCTGCAGAAATCTTCCCAAGTGTAAAAGGGGGCTTTTCCCTGTTTGCTATGTGTCCTGCAGCTCTGATAAACATTGCCAACAGCTCCTGCTACAGGCAGTGAACCAGAGGTGTCCTCCACATACCCGGATGAGCCAGTGTCAGCTCTGCATGCCCCAACTGCCCATGGAGCTGAATTCCAGCTGCAATTCCTCCCAAGGATGTTCCTTAAACCAGTCAACATCAAAACACACAGATGGAGCACTCTGAAGACTGGTAATGAGGAAGATGAGCCTCAGGCTGCTGATTACAGTGAAAACTACCCCTTTTCCATGGTATTGGCCACTGCCTGCTCCTTCCAGCAGCTCCCAGAACCCACTGCATGGTTCTGTTGATCTGACAGTGAGATGGGGAGAAATCAGCCCCACCAGCAGCTCCTTCCTGCTGGAAAACAGTGCCTTGAGGTAGAAAACCAATGATGCACTCGGTGTACTCCTTGCTGCAATCAACTGCTGGAAACCTCCAAGCTCCAAAAAGTTCTCTGCAATAGCAGAAGTGATGTGACAGAGCAGATTAATCCAGCTCCCAACTCCACTTATTCCACTGGGAATGAGGCAGTGTTGGCTCCTTGCATCCTATGACACTAGAATAACAGCTGGGAGCAGTGGAAAATCCCAGCCTTGGCATATTGTGGCCGCTGGTAATTGTCCCCATTTTCTGAAGGAAAAGCGACATGCTGCACGACACATTTTTGGTACCATACCTTTGGTTTTTCGCCTCTTCTAAATGTCTGTTTTTCTTGAAGCACCCCTGACTGGGAATCACAGGTGTTCATAGTGTTTTTGAGTGTGAAGATCACACTCTCAGGCATTAGCTAACTG
Organism: Leptocoma aspasia; assembly: GCA_013399835.1. Lineage (NCBI taxonomy): Eukaryota > Metazoa > Chordata > Aves > Passeriformes > Nectariniidae > Leptocoma > Leptocoma aspasia. The sequence goes on along the minus strand of VXAX01007515.1, from coordinate 22,347 downwards.
TATTATTTCCATGCTAACCTCACCCCATAGGAAGCTGCTCGAGCCAAGCAGCGACACCCACAAAGGCGCTGTCGCCGCTCTGCTGCGCCGCAGGCTTCGGGTGAGGTGTTAACCTCAGTCTGCAAGAAAATTTACTTATTTATGTGGGGGGTTTAAAGGCCACAGTGCAGTTTGAAGGAGGATGGCTGCTCTCTGAAATGCTGCCATTGAGAAAAGTATTTATTTCTTCCAAGCATAAGAAGGAAGAGCTCTGGCTGTCAAGCACTGCATTCAACCACTCAGGCCAGAACATTCCAGAGGGATGTTCAAGGAGTCTGAGTGCTGGTGCTGAAATCCCACCACTCCCCAGGAAAGCTGTTTTGTGAGTTAAATATTCTCCCTAATGAAGGTTTTCTGCTGGGGTAGACTCCTGCTTCCCTCATTCTCAGCAAGTCCTTCAAGTCCCTCCAGCTACACTGGGAAGAGGTCAGTATTCTCAAGATTACTTCAGCCTACATAGTTTATTCTTTCTATTTACCTGGCACACCCTCTGTTTGCCTGTGGATATCTTCAACAGCAAAGGCAGTTTGGCCACACCCAAACTCCCTCACTAGAGACAGTTTAGATTAGTTAGAGGTCTTTGGTTTAAGCCAAATCTCCAAAACAAACTTTACCACAAAACTGCCTGCTGTGTTCAGGCAACGCCGCTGGTCTGTGATAGAGGATTCTCCTGGCACAGCCCTTTCTACCCGGGCTGAGGAGGTGCACATGGTTATTTTTTAACGGCTTTCTCAGTTCTGACAGCAAAATCTTTCCAGGCAGCCTGAGCACAGGAGAACGAGCAGCTCCTCTGTTAAATGGCACCTACACACTGAGGCAGAGGCTGCCTGGCAGGTGCACAGTGAAGTGATTTAAACCTGAAGTCCAGGTGACATCCTGGAGCTTCAAGAGCACAACATTTTGCCCACCAAAAAGTCTGTCCTTTGCCTTTCTTTAACCTAGGATCACAGACTGGTTTGGATTGGAAAGGAAATTAAAGGTGTTCCAGTTCCACCCCCTGCCATGGGCAGGGACACTTTCCACTATTCTAGGGTGCTCCAAGCCCCGTCCTACCTGGCCTTGGACACTTCCAGGACAAGTCAAGGACAAGTCAAGCAAAAGGCAGTGAGCTGTCACATCCACTGGGACCTCTGAGGAGGTAAAGTTTAATGAGCAGCAAAATCACTCTGCAAAGTTGTTCACCACAGACCATTTCAGGCAAAACACCAATTTAAACTAACCACTCTGGTTGCAAGCCTGTGACCACATCTCCTCTGGTATCAAAGCCTTTCCTCTGCTCCTGCCTCCCTGCTTTGTAAAGTTCTGCTCCAGCAGTAAAGAAAATGATGCAACAGCCTGGTGCAGGATTCAATAAACACCATGGGAAAGTTACAATGACTCAGCAGGCCTTGAAATCACAGCAGAAATGAGTAAATAGCTTTGATTAATAAGCTTTTATAAACTCCTTGAGATCTCATTTTTGCTTTTTCTGCCCTAAAACCAGTGCCCACAAAGCCTGTACTGGATGTCACAGACCTCTGGGGCTGCACAGAGAGCTCCAGTCCAGCTGTCTGCAGCTTTTAATTATGAAACAAACACCCAGAGAGAAGCGGAGGGTTTGAGCCACATTCCTACCACGGGTCATTTGCATTCTGCCTGGCACCTGCACAGAAGGATGTCTCAAGCTCCAGGAGCAAAGGAAAAGGGACAATAGCTAACCCAAGAGGGAGAGGCTTAGAAGATCTCTATCTCTGGGCTGGTCACCCCATTCCTTGATGTCATTTTCCTTTGTCCTTCTTATTTCAGGCTGGGAGCTTTGACCTCGCCAATCACCTCAGGTCAAGTCATAAATTAACTGAGGCCTCACTTTGCCACAGGTGCCTCACCTCCAGCACCCTTTCCAGCTTGGACATCAACATCAACCAGATAAATCAGCACCTCCTCTGCCTCTACTCAATGTACCCACCAGGTACAGCCTCCCAAGTCATCCCAAAGGATATTCATGCACCAATCTAATCAATAATACACAGATTTCAGTGCACCCTCTTGCCCCTGCTGCTTTTTTCTTTCACTGCTCCAAAGTATTTCCTCCGTTTCTAAAAACCTAGAAGTTTTCTAAGTTTAACTGTATCCTACAGCAGAAAAGAGCACATTTCCCTCCCTGATCAGTCACCAGTGGCCCCTGCTGGGCACCTCTGTTACTCCAGACAACAAATAGTAAAAAAATACTACACAAACACATGTAGCAGCTTGTGTTCTCCATTTCTGGTTTTACAAGGTCTGTTTTCCCTTTCTGGATCACATTTGGAAAAGCCACATCCCACCCATGGAAAACTGCAATACCCTGGAGATTTCAAGTTTCAGAAGCATCACCTCGGTCTGCAACCACACCTGGTAACCTGACTGATAAGGACAAACTCCAGAAAAAAAAAACACCCAAAGCAAAGACTTTTTCAAGAAGGAAGGGAGGGAAGGAAGGGA
>VXAX01007509.1:18366-86179 GCA_013399835.1 Leptocoma aspasia | reverse complement strand
GGAGGGGGCGGCCCCGACCCCGCCGTGGGGAGAGGAAGGGACAGCGGCGGCCGCCTTGTCCCCAACCGCCCGTGCTGCTGCCCCCCGGGCAGTCCTGTCCCGCTCAGGACGCCGCGGGGCTGAGCGCCGCTCCCCTCCCCTGCCGATCCTCCAAACAGACTCCCCTTAAAAAAAATCGTGGTTGAAAATATCAGCCCTGTAACCCCCTGCCCAGGAGCAGAGGCACTGCGGGAGCACTGCTGAGCGCACCAGTGCTCGCTCCGAGAAACCAGAGCTGGACGCTTTGAACAGAGAAAATTCACCCATGGGGCCATGGAGAAGTCCCTTCCCTGCCCCGGCCCCTTAGGCCGGGACCCCCGGGGCCTCCCCCGGCCCCATCCCGCTCCCTTGCCCCGGGAGTCGAGGCTCCCCGGCACGGAGGCGGCTGGAGAGCGGCCCCGGCAGTGGGATTAGGAGAAGCAGCAGCTCCTGCACCCATAGCCCTGGCTGCTGCACACAGTATTTGGGGGAAGTTTTAAAACCCAGGTGCTTCTGTGGACGTCCACAGGTCAATGCAGCCGGCTGCTGAATCTTAAACCCAAATCCTTTTCCTACAGCCCCTGCTCCAGGCAGCCCAGCCAAAGAGGGTCAGAGCTCGCTTTAGCCCAACAGCCACATGCACACATGCATCACCCTCCCAAACCGTTCCCCATCTCCCAGACCTCGGGGTTTCCAGCGATAAAGGGGCCACCAGCAGGACAAGCACCCGTTCCTGCAGGAGTCCACCACCCCAAGCGCACCTATCCCTCCAAATCTCCCCTCTCTCGGGGGGAGCCAGCTCTCGCCCGCCTTCACAGTGGAAGTTTCTGGGGCTTCAGTCAAGGTTTCAAAGGCTGGAATTGGCAAAGACGCCTCCGCATCGCCGGTACACACACGGGGAGGGGGAGTCGGGGTGCATATGCCACAGGGACACTCAAAAATCCCTGTCACTGAGGAACGAGGAGATCCCACAGCTCCGCGGAGCCGCGAAGACTCACACGCTCTCGGTGGCGCAGTTATTTATTTATTTTAAACGCTGGTACATGACATTTTTCTTCTTACGAAGGCGGCAGCAGCAGAAAGCCCATCACAGCCTCTCCTGAAAGCAGAGCCTGGAAACCAGAGTCTCATCTGCATATTCATAAGTACCTGATAAATTAATCATGATGGCAGAAGCATTCAGGCTAGAAGGGAGGTGACAGGGGAAGGTTGCACCCCCCAACACAAGCCCATCCTCACTCTCGCACACTCTCCTCGTCTTCCAGGTACAAAATGTTTTGATCCCTTCACAAGTCGGCTGAACCCCCTGGGTGCTGCGGGGAAGGGGGCTGTGCCCCCCCAACACGCCGGTAGGCACCCACCACCTCGCCCCCCACCCCTCCGGTCCCTGGCTCCGGTGAGAGATGCAGAACAGACGGGCTGGAGCAAGGTGGAGGACCCAAAATCTGAGAGAGCTCAGCTGCCACCGCTGCACCCCGCAGCCCAGCCGTGAGCTCTGCTCCCATGTCAGCGCCTGTCCCCACGCCAGCTCTGTCCCCAGGGCGGTCCAGCGTGCCCCAGCACTGCCCGACCTTTAGCTGATGCTAAAGAGTTTAACCCTAAAAATCCTTCCATGTCCTCTCTCCCCTTGGTGCTCTCCCGGCTGCATTTCGTGTCCGGCAGCCTTGGAGCGGGAATGAGGCACAGAGGGGTCCTCTGGAAGGGACAGGGGGAGTGTGGCTGGCACAGAACCGCAGGAGGTGGGAGATGGGGAGGGTGAGGGGAGCCAGGGGAGTCCTGCACCTTGCCAAGGCAGAGGGAGCCGGCTCTGTGCAGACACCGCTCGCTCTGCCAGCTGCCAGGCAGATGTGGCTTTCCCTTCCCAGTGCAAAATGCTCTCCACAAGCAGATCCGCTGCTTGTGGTGTCCTCAGTGTCACCACACTGAACCCCCTTGTCAGGGGACAGCCACCCTGCCCCGAGCAGAGGCGCTGCCTCCGGGAAGAGGCAGAAATTCCACCCTAAGAGGCTGGAGCGGCGCCTGAGCCCAGCCCGCTTTCCCCGCGAGCCGCCCTCAGCAGAGCGGGCAGGAAGGGCAGAAGGCACCTGCAGCTGCCTGCAGAACCCAGGAGGGTGCAGATCTCGCTCGATTTCCCTCACCCAGAGGTGGCAGAGGTGGCTGCCGGGCTGGGCTGGGCTCACCAACAGCAGAGGATCAGCGCAAACCCAGCACCCACCGGTCACAGGGCTCTGCCCTGCACCCCCAACACCCCGCTGGGGCTTGGAGGGCTCAGATCTGGCCTTAGGGAGTCACAGATCAAGCCCAGTGACAAAGCCAGCGGTTCAGCCAAGTCCTGATGCCACTGAAGCAGCTCAGCCCGGAGGAGAATGTCACTGCACACCCAACAGGTCTGTCTGCACCAGGAGGGACAGGGATGCACACAGGGATGGAGAACTGACCCTCTCATCTCCCGGGCTGCCAGCCCAGCTCACCCCCAGCTCCCAGGGGAAGGCTGGACACCCACCCGAGGAAAACCAACTTCACACCATGAGCCAAGCACCAATTCCCAGGTGCTGATCCACAGCTGGAGCAGCTCCATGTCCTCCTAAACCACAAGTGCCAAGAACAAGCCCATATCCAGTCCCACCAGCCCATCCTCAGAAGATCAACTTCGTGCTCTGCAGAACCCAGCGCAGGATCTATCTGTCCTTCCTTCCATCTGTTGATTTTGGGTCAGATCCCTCCCATCTCATCTCCCCAGCTTAAACATGAATAAGCAGAAGAATATTTTGGGATCTGCACGTGTTAGCAGATGTGTGCAGGAGTCCCCTGCAGAGAGAGCAGTAGGAGAGCAATGGGGGACCCAGCAACGTGGTCGAGAGGCCACTGCCATTAGTGGTCTGTTTAATATGTTGGGTTTGGTCTGGGCCTGGGTAATTAGCACCTGAGCAGTAATTATTCACACTTGGTCTTTCTATATCCTGCTTATAGATTTGATGATTAATGTTGCTCCTCGAGTTAAGCCTGCCCTGGATTTACCAGCGCACGGTGGGAAAGTTAGGAGGAGGCTGTTGTGTGGCAGAGGCTGCTGTCCCTCACATCGAACAGCAAAAACAGCACAACAGAAAAATTAGAGTAAAAAGCACTTTTCACAGAAGCAGCAGCCACTAAGCACAGAGCAGCCATCTCAGCAACACTCTGCCACCACTATCAACACACGAGGAGCTCGGTTGTACAGCAGGAGAAGCAAAAAACCTCCCTCAGCATTCAGAAGACACTGATGCCAAATGTTTTAGGGGTTTACTGGCACCCCAGAGACACAAGCTGGGCAGAGCTCTGCAGCAAAGCTGGGGTGCACAGACCCCCTCAGCCACCTTTCCATCAGAAAAACAATGAGGGGTCTGCAGAGAAGGACCTGCTGCCCCCACAAGCTGGGAAATGGGGAAAACCAGCTGCTAACTGCTCCACATTGGGACTTAACAGCTCAGCCAAGCAAAATCCGTAAGCTAGTGGTGGGCTCACCTGCTCTCCTAAGCACTGGCTCCTCTGGTGTCACTGCTGGTCCTGGGTGAGGGGGGCTGTGCTGCCAGTGACAGTCCTGGTCACCTGCAGAGGGACCTGGGGCTGCTTTGCAGCACTGCTGACCAGCCATGGGGGCTGAGGGCTTCTCCAGCTGCTCCTCAGGGCAAAAGACATTTCCATCAGAGTTGCTCTCTGCCATTTCTATGCCAGGTAGGCAGGAGCTTCATCCTAGAGCTCGGCCAGTGCCAAAGAGCACATGGAGGTTGACATGGAGCAGAGGAGAGAGCCAAGCCCAGAGGCAGAGCTGCCCTGGCTCCTTTTCCTCAGGGAAAACACTGACTGATTCCATGTCTCATAGGTAAAGGAGCACAGAGGGGAGAAGTCCCCACCAAAGCCTGCTCTTATCCTCACCCTATGACTGGTCCAGCTGAGCAGAATCCCCTGTCCCACACCTGCAGGGAATGAGATGGGAATAACCCCATCTGTGCTTCTGCCCAGAGGAGGGAAAAATGTTTTCCCAGGAAAACCCCCATATCCGTGATGCTGCTGTGGACCATGCTTGCTCCCTGCAATCCTCCTCCCTTTTCTGGAACTGAAGCTGCCCTTCTTGCCTGGCTGGCAGGTCCCCCATTGGGCTGGATCCATGTGTTCCCCCCCCATACCCGTTGTCCCAAACTCATGAGGATTCCTATGTGCCAGAGCACAGCATCTGCACCGTGCCCCTGCTCCCACCTTTCCCATGTGGGAAGCTCCAGCAGCCACTTCATGGCCCCACTGGGCTCAGCCCCAACAGACAGGAGCAGCCCTGGGGCAACCCCACCTGCCTCAGGTCCCTGATTATTTCCACACTTCCATTCTGGGAGCTCAGTTTCTAATAAAGAACCCCAAAAGCAGTGCTTTCTCCCTCTTTTCCTCACCAAAATGAGACTTTTGCATTGAAATGTGTGAAGCCGCATTTTTTCCCTCCCTTTTTCCCCAGGTTTTGCAACATGAAAGTGGATGTTGATGTGAATGGAATTTTGAAATTGGAGACTGGGAAGTTCTGTGCTGGGAGGTGACGGTTTGCTCACAAAATCACCCTTTTTCAAGCTCCCCGATGAAATTCTGCACAATTATTTTTGTCTCCTCCTTGCCCAGCCAGCCCGGTGCCCCGCGCTGCTCCTGCTTTTGTTTCTCCTCTTCTCCCTGGTGAGGATGAACAAAACACCAACCATTGCCCATGNGCCCAGCCAGCCCGGTGCCCCGCGCTGCTCCTGCTTTTGTTTCTCCTCTTCTCCCTGGTGAGGATGAACAAAACACCAACCATTGCCCATGCCCACTCCTCCTCCTCCTCCTCCTCCTTCTCCTCCTCTCACGGCTGCCAGCGCAGCCCGGTGCTGCCCGTCTGGCAGGGAGTGCTCAGGATTCAGAGATATTCCCATGAACTCCCCCCTAGCAGAGAGCCAGGGCTGCACAGCTCAGGGAAGGGCATTCCAGCAACTCACCCTTCTGTGTGCTTTGCTGCTGGAGAGCAAACACCGGCCCAAAATACGTGTGAAGGAACAGGCTTCACCCTTACCAGCCCCGTGCTGGTGTGAGGCAAGGGAAAGCTCTGCAGGCAGCTTCCAGCAGGGCTCGGGCTGGGATGTGGGATTAACCTGCACAGGGGTAAAGCAGCACCCAGGGTGTCTGGGGATCGCTCAGGGCCAGAGGAGAATCCCCAGATCCAGGCTCTGTGTCTGCTCCCTTCCATCACCCATCTCTCCTCAGCTTGTTGTCCCCACAGCACTATGAGCATCCTGGCTCTTTCACTCTCATGTGCACCAGAAGGCCAGGACATGGCTGAAAAGCCCCAGAAGCCAGGACATGGAAACCTCGGGCTCCGTGGTGCTGTGCCCTTGGCTCAGTCACACCAGAGATGAGAGGGAGGATTGAGCCTCCAGTTTCTCCCCCTGGATTAGCTCAGCCTTAGGTTGTTTCAGGAGCACTTACATCCAGAGCTCCTTCAGCTCGGCCCACTGGTGCTTGCAGGGTCAGGCAGTGCCTCTGGCTTATTCCTGAGCTCGGGATCTGTTGACTCGGGAAATTCCTCAGGTTTTGGAGCACATCTATTAAAGCAAGCAGTGCTGTGGCCATCCAGGCTCTTCCCCTTCTGCCCATGGACCGTGGAGATCTCGTGCTTCAATCTGGTGCGAGGAGAAGGGGAGCCAAGAGCCGGCCAGGGTGGATCAGCAATTCCCACATGGTACTGTGGACAGGGTGTGATCTCCTGTCCTTGTCCCATGGTCCTCACCACAACAGGGAGCAGTGACCAGAGCACCCAGACACAAGTTTGGAATAGGCAGGATAAGGGGGGCAACCAAAGACTGGCAGATGGAAACCCTGCAAGAGGGAGGAAATCTGGTCCCTCTGACCCCAGTTTCAGACCTCAGTTTCCTTGGTTTTAGTACCTCAGGTTGCAGTAAATAGGTGTTTCAAGTTGCAAGATGTGGGTAAAGTATTTTATTCCCATCTGTTAGAAGTGGGGCAGTTATCTTCTGTTAATTGGGCAGTTTTCTTTATCTCTTCCACAACCCATCCTCCCTCCAGGGAGATATCATCTGTTCATGGGCCATGAGCCTCACTGCCTGACTGATAAAATTCATCCTCCCATTGTGAGAAGCTCCACCCAGAGGGAGGAGCCAAGCATTCCTACGTGGATATAATCTGAGATTTAGAACACCAGCCTTTTCCCACTGGATTCCTAGAGGAGCAGCTTTCTTCTCCACCAGATTCCCAAAAGAAAACCAAATCCATCTACACCAGCACTGGACCTTCAGAGGAAAACTCCACCCCTGTACAGGATCACTGCTCCAGCAGAACCACATCTGTCACTGCAGGAGGAGCAGCCACCATTTAATGGGACTGCTGCCAGCACCCTGACCCACAGGGTGTCAGCTCCTGTTCTGACTCTGTCAGTAGGCTTTTTGTTTTTTTCTTTTTGTACTGTTGCATTTATATCTTTTTAGTTTTCCTAATAAAAAACTGTTATTCCTATTCCCATATCTTTACCTAAAAGTCTCTTAATTTCAAAATTATAATACTTTGGAGGGAGGGGGATTACATTTTCCATTTCAAAGAAAGCTTCTGCCTTCCTTAACAAACACCTGTCGTTTCAAACCAAGACAATAGGACTACACCACCAGGCTGGGCAGAGAGGACACACAAGGAGCTGCTGGAAGCCAACTCATAGTCAGCTCCCTGGATTTCATCTTCCTGATGTATTTATGTCACCCCATGCCCAGATTCACTGGGTTTGTACAGCAGGATGGTGTTTTTATCCTTGGTCTCCAGGTGGGGAAAGGGAGGCAATGTCCTCAGGTAAGGTCACAGCAGAGCTCCAGGTAGAGCAGGCAACTGAACACACAGATCCCAAATCCATCCCGACCAGTAACAGCTCTCTCATGTATATGAAATGTATGTTTGACTTTCTCCCCAGGCATTCAGCTCCTATCTTTCCCCTTTAATTATAAAAATTAGCAGATTTGAGGTATATTTGAGGGTTTTTCTTTTCCTGTGTTGAAAAAGTGCAATACTTGATGACTCTAACCCCAAATTCTCTGTGACACAGATACCCTACCAATTACAAAATACTTCCAAGCTCGCTCCATAAACCCCTTTGCTGTTGCTATTAGTATGCATTAACATTTTATTGGTGTTACAGGATGAAACATCCAGTCTTGCAGCTCCAGTGGGCTTGGGGATTTCCAGCATCCTGCAATATGTATCCGTGCAGAGGAAATTAAAATGTGGATGGATCAGCAAGATACAGTCAAATCCTCTACAGTAATTTGGAGAAGACTAAACTCTGGTGCTAGTGGAGCATATTCCAAGCTATCTAATAGAGAGTTGATGATCTCTGTAACAGCCTTTTTGTAAGTTTTATTCTCGCCTACAAGGGAATTTTTTCAAAGGGGGTATGTAATACCTAAACTAATATTTTTAAAGGTATATGCTCTAAACATGGAAAACTAAGGCCCTTTGCAGAGCAGTCACTTCCAGTGATCAGCAAGTACTTGATAAAAGAATATACTCTCATTTCTTACAATCTAGCTGGAATTTCTAACCACACCAGTCATTTCTCTATAGTTTGTATCATCATAGGACACATAAACCCTTAGGAATATTGTCATGCTTTGCTCTTTTAGCCATAGTACAACACAGATATCCTTTAGCAGCATCAGCACTTGAAGCCCAAAGTGCCGTGTCCACCCAACAGCTGTCGGAGCGTGGTCTCCAGCATCACATACTTCACTCTCTCAAAAAAAAAAAAAAAAATTTCACACATAAATCTGGGAGGAATTCATGTCCAAATGGAAAATCTGGGTAGCTTGACTTGTGCAGTGCAGTCTGCTTGGGTTTATCTCTCCCAGGTGCCTTAAAACACAGGAGAAGCAATAAAGAACTGATCTTCTGCCTTCTCTCCTTCCACCATTTATAGGGTCAGGACAACCTTAACTACTTTCTAAAAGGAAGGAAAATGTGCTCAGGAGGACTCAACCCCACACCTCAGGCCCGTTGGGTCAGGGCCCCACAGCACCACTCCTACAGGACCCTGCTCCTGGGGATTTTTTGTTTCCATGGGTGTGACCATACCGAGCATTAAGGAGCCCAAATTCTAATGCAGGATTTCGATGTTATTTATTATCCATGTTACAGTTGCAACTGGGAACATGGGGAGGGACTCGTTCCATTTTTAGCGACAACTGCATTAATGCCCTGCATAGAGCCGGCCCATGTAGACATTCCCAAGCCCAGGCTTTTTATAGCAAGCAGAAGCAACCACTCCACCCCCTGAAAGGCCTTTTCTAACCTCCAAAACCTGCTTACAGCCTTGTGCTCCTCAGAACAAGCCTATCTCCAAGCTGATGATGCCCGTCACGGTTCAGCCCTCACTGAATCTGATGTGGAGACAGCCCTTTTTCAATTTGGCTCATCCTAGTTTGAAGTTTGGCACAATTTTACAAGACCCTGTGTGTCCCCAGGATGTTCAAGGAGTTTCTCCAAAGTCAATGGCAAGAGTGCTCATCCACTGAAGGGGAAGCAAAGTTAAATGATGAAGATATCTCTTCTTGGATATTAGAGCATGAAATGACCTCCAAAAGCCCTGTTAAATTCTACATCTGAGTCAGGGGAGTCCTTGTTGAAGCAGCAAGAAGATTCTTGTGAGCTTCTCAACTGTACAAGGTTTCCACCAGCACGCTGGCAGTGGGAGAGTTCAGGTTACTTTAGCAGTTATCATTAACAACGAGTTTCACCTCCCCCAACCCATTTCTGCCTCCTTCCCTCTCTCAGGAAGCCAGGGCAGTTGGAGGGACACAGTGCAGAGTCCAGGGCTCTTGTGTGGTTCAGGTCCTTGGGATACAAACTGCATCTCCATCTTGGCAAGTGCCTGCTCAGATTTTGCAGGTCCTGCTGTGGGGGCTGCTTTGTTTATCCACTCACAGGATCCCAGCAGGGCACAGTGGAACTGAGCCACACATCAGGGACAAGTTCATAGGGCAACAACGACATCAAGTACTTCTATTTTTTATTCTGTTACTTCTATCTTCACATGAGGCTGCTTCTCTCAACTTACTTCATCACTGGCTGCCACAAGCAATCATTTATAAAGGAGGGCTGTGAAGGAAGAGGCAGGGCAAGGCTGACGGCGATCCACGAAACGCGCCCCGTGCAAAGGCAACAGCTGTTAAACAGCAACACGAACTGGCCTACGCATGGCAACCCCAAAGATCCAGCTCTGAAAACTGAATTAAAAAAAAAAATGGCTTGGTCAGTGGGCTGAGGGGGAAGATGGCCAGAAACCCATGCTACGTCTGCTTCCCCTTCACTGCACGTCATGTTCGCCAAGGGACACATTCAAGACTAATTCAAATGCCTTCAAAGAAAACATTTGTGATCCAAGATGACATTTCTGCTCACCATCCACCCCTCCACACTGCTGCTGCTTTTAGCAACACGCTAAAAGCAGCAGCAGTTGGCCTGTGTTGATGGAGAAGATGTAACCCAGAGACAAGAAAAGGAGCATTTGCTAAGCACAGCTATGCTACCTCCAACCACTTGTGAGAAGGTCTAGCTTTAATTTAATCCAGGTCTGTTATAAGTCCAACAAAGCTGCTGAACTACACTGATGCTGGAAGTCCTGAGTCAGCTCCTACAGCAGGACAGGAAAAGCATCTGAAGGAAAAGGTTCCAGTTCTCACCCTGCCTCAGAAACAAGGCTCAAACATCCTTTGGTTATGAGAGTCTCTGATCTTCAAGAGGTATTTGATGGCCTGAGATGAGGCTTTGCACATCACCTACCTGCCAAATGCCAGATAGGATGGGGGGTGGACACACAAAAAAGTTAATAAATAAACCATACAATACAACAGAAAGACACCCTGGAAGGACACAAAGACAGACTAGATGTACTTGATCATGCAGTTAAATAATGAATCAATTTTAGTGCAAGCATGAGGTCAACCACCAACATGGCAAGTGCATCCACAAGGCCTCTTTCCCTGCCGAAGGCTCCGGCTGCTGGCTTTGCTGGCTCTGCTCCCAAAGCAGGAGCAAACCCAGCCCAAGAGAGACCAACACAGTCACCAGTGCAAAACACAGAAACTTTAATCAAACCTACAACACAGAGGGAGGTGGGAAGTGCTGCTTCAGACACGGAGCAGCCCTGGGTGCTGCCACACGCATGGGCAGAGGAGCTGAGCCCGTGGGGGATGTCACTGGGAGCAGGAGGGAGGCAAAGCAAGTGGCTGCCACACAATGGGGGCACATCCTAAGCAGGCTGGTAAGACTCAAATGAGAATTAGCTGCTTGACATCCCAAAATCCCCAGCAGGACAGATGTGCAGACTCAGGCAAGCAACAAACACAGAGCTGTGCGTGAGCCTCCTCCCACCGCCTCCACAGGTCCCAAGCCCAGGGACACTGTCCCAGGGAGCAATGCTGCAGCTGCAGGGGAAGGAAGCACCTCTCCACCCTTTTTTGGTGCTGTATTCCACATTCCTGGAGTCCCTCCCATGTATCAATGTCAAAAATTTCCACCCATCCTTTTGCATGGAAGCCTCATTTCCACAAGACAACCTGGAGAGATGGTTTCCCGACCCTTGGGCAGATAAAGAAAACCAGAGGCTTTTGCTCAGCCATTGCTGGCCAGATGCTGCACAGTCATTTAGAGTATGGGGACACCTGCCAAAAGACACAGCAACATGAGGGGACACAGGTGGAGACACCATGAGTCTCTGCTCCAGGCATAGGCTGCTCCAGTGAAGATGGACTCATCAAGTCCCAGCAAGCACGCAGATCTCCAGCAACACTCCAGGAGTGGATCCATTTGGAAAGCCAAGACAAAACACATCCCATTTAGGAGTAAAACAAGACTTAACCCCAGTCTTCCATTTTCATTTAAAATACAAGTTTATAGAGATGTTTCAGGCAGATCAAAAGATCCTTGTCCCCCACCCCCTGCCCAGGGCCAAGCCAGGAGCAAACAGGACAGCAAGTGCCAGAAAGCTCTGCTTCAGCTCTGTGGACATTTCACCACCTCTTAACTTAGATTCTTTTCTTAGTCTCCTTCCCCTGAGTGCCTGCAAGAACCCTTACAAGGGAGAGTGAGTAGGTCTGTTAAAAATAATGAAAAAAAAAAAAAATCACAACCAGGTTTCCTCCTCCCACCCCAGCAGTAAAGCAGTGCAGCAGCAAAAGCTGAGTAGCCTGGCTGGGGGCAGCCCCTTTATGGTCTGCAGAAATGCCAGAGGAAGGATTCCTGCTGCTCCTGATCCCCAGCAAACACCAGTCCAGATGTCTCTCTCTGCCACACCCAGCCTGGAAACCCCAAGAAGAAACATCCCCACTGCAGCTGCAAAGCTGTGCACCAGCTTGGTCACACCTGTAGGCAGACAGCTCATCTCAAAAACAGCACCAGCCCTTTCTGCCCTCCAGTGATGCTGCTGGTATGATCCAGACCACCTGTCTTCAACACACTGCTGCTGGTGGCACAGCAATTGTGGTCTCCCTGCCTGAAGTCCAGCAACACCAGCAGGGAAGGACAAAGGAAAAGAGCTTTCTCCAGGTATAACCTGCTGTCCTGGGCTATTTATGCTCTTTGTTTCCAGCACAAGTATACAAATGCATGAGAAGCCACATGCTGCCCCCTCACGCTGCCTGTGCCCCAGGGATGTCCCCCTCGAAGAGCTGGGGATCATGCTGCTTTGTGGGGAAATCCCTTTGCTGTGGGGGTGTCACTACAATTTATGACCAAGCAGGAGCAACCACGGTCACCTTGTGCTACTGAGGCCAGCCCAGCCCCAGGGCAGCAAAGCATGGGGATTGCAGAGGGCAGGTTGGACCCAGTTATGGATGTGTGTGAATGTGTCAGGGTTTGTGCCAGTTAAGAGGGAGCCTGAGCAATGTCTTTGCATAGCTGTTCCCACAGAGCTGGGTCCCTCCAGGGACCTTGTCTCCAGCTCCAGAGCCAGCTCAGACCCCCGCAGCCCAGAAGGTTCCCAGCTTCACCCGAGAGAAGAGGTGCTAGTGGGAAAGGAGGACCCAGGAAACCTCGCAGAAGAGGTGGAGGGAGGGCGCTTTACCCAGAAAAAGGGAGAGATGGTACCCTGGGCTTCCACAACCCACAGCCACTCCCTACAACTCCCTTTTCCCATCTCAGCCCCCCGGTGCAGGCAGAGCTGGCTGACACAGACACGTGCAGGCTCACACCTCACCCCACGCAGCAGTTTCCCAAAGCAAACAGCAACAGGAAACGCCAATGAAATTCAAAAGGGAAACTGCAGTTACCACTGCCCAACACATACACACGTGCCTTCCTCCCCTCCACACCCCTTTCTCTTGGGAAGTGAAGCAGAGGGCCTTTGCTGCAGGGCAGCCCCCGCTCAAACCCGTCCCCATTCCCGGCAGTGGCACGGATGCAGCATGGCAGAGCAGCACGGCCCCGGTGTGGCCACTGGCGAGACGTCCCCAGGGTGAGGACGTGCAGGAGGAGCTGCTCCAGGTCCCATCTCCCGTGCCAAGCTGGCCAGTGCTTTGGATCTGTGGTTGCCGATGAGGATGTGCAGGAATGATGGGCTGGGCGGTGAGGAGGGGTGAGGGAAGGAGGAAGAGCACCGTGCTGTGCCTCCGCTGCCTCGGCTCCTCCTGCAGTCTCCTTAAGATGTCACAGGCTGGATGGGGAGCAGGCTGCCGAACTTAAAGTGCTGGATCACAGGAAACTTCTCCAGGCACTGCGGGAGGGGAGATAAAGAGAGGTGAATTCAGGAGACATTTCCACCGTACACACACAGCCTGAGCCACATCCTGCCCACAGGGTCAGGGTTCGGGGCCACTCAGCTCAGACAAAGGCAGAGGATCAGCCCCATGTCACACCCCCCGCCCCCCCCCACATTCCAAGCAGGCTTCTCAGGCCAGTGGCACTTCATAACCCCATCCCCTTCCCTTCAGCCAGAGCCTTTTTCTTACTGAAATTCAGTATGGGGAGGCCTGGAGCATGAGCAAAAGCAGCATGTCTATGTCAGCAGCTTTCTCCCTCACCACTCTCCTTGCTTGAGCTGCTGTCTTTGAAGAGCTTCACCCTACAAACACTGAGAACTGCAGAATCCCCCAGGGCAGACAGACTCTCCCTCCCCAGGCCAGTGCCCACACTCTGGGTTTGAGGCACCGTTCTGCAGCTGCAAGGCACTGCCCAAACTACATTCCAGACTCTCAGGTCTTTGATGGACAAGCACCAGTGATTTTGTGGCCATAGTTTAAGATACGATCCTATTTCTGACAACCCCTCACCCCTGAAATTCCCACCTCCCATTGAAGAGTAATGGATCACAGGTCAGTCACACAGATCCACTACGAAGCAGATTAGCTCAGAGCTACTTCCTGCAGCTACACCCAGGCTCTGCAGGGTGAGCTGGGCTGCAAGAGCACAGCCCCTTCCACTCACCAGTCCAATGGCAGGAAGGTCATGGACTGTGGTCAATAACCACGTCAGAGTTTGCCAGCACTTGCCTGGCAGAGCCACTCAGAGCTCTGGTTTTTCAGTCACTGCAGACTCAGACTGCTAAAACCTCATGGAGGGCACAGAGCAGGCTCAACTCCATCACACAGAGCTCACCAGTGTGTGTTCACCAGCCATGATGTGGTTACAACCATCCATAGGAAGGAGTCTTGTGCTTTCCATGGGGGCAAACTTGACTTGCTGCAGCAGGGGAGACTCTGGGGAGGAAGCTGTGTGCTGCAGACAGCTCTCACCCCAAGGCAGGACTCGGGCACAGGCACCCTGCCCTCGTGCTGTCATCATGGGCAAGCAGGAGGATTTGTGCTCAGAAGCCCAGGCCTAGAGTAATCCCTTCGGAGCCAGAGGTCAGGTTCCAAGCACAAGCACACTGGAGCCAAACAAGTTGGGAGGTGGTGAAAGCACAGCACAGCTGTATCCACTCCTGGGGAATAAGAGCCAGGCAGAAAACCACAAATCTCCATGGCAAGGCACCAAGGAGAAGTAAGTCCTGCAAGCATCAGGGCATGTCACCTTCAAAGCTTCCTAATGCTCTGAGCTGCTGCTGTCTCTCCACACAATCACTTAAGACAAACTCTCAGAGGAAGCAGGGCTGGGTAACATGGACATGAGGGGAGAGCAGAGAGAAATGAACATTGGAGATGCTGACAGCTAGAAATGTCAGCCCAATTAGCTCCAAGGAGTCCCATGGAAAACTAGACTGGTTTGGGCTCCAGATGAAGAGACTTTACCACCAGTGTGAAGAAGGGGTATCCATTCCATGTAACACATCAGCAGCTCAAGAGGAGACAAGCAGAGAAATTTTTCCTCCTCTATTCAGAAGGACTAGCACAAGTTTACTGGATTATCAGATGTACCAAGCAACAGGGCCTTCCTTGCATCAGCTGTGGATGAAACTGTACCCAAACTAGCTCAATTTCAGGCTTATTTCTTCTTGCCACCATCTTAATCCCACTGAAGGTCTGCTTGGGACTCAACTGGGGAGTAGATTCATGCACCAAGTCCAACCTTTAAAGATGGAACTGGGACTAGATTAGTTACAATGGAACATATTTCCTGACTGACTGCAGAGAAGGAAAGGTCAGGAGACTCAAAAGCAGGCTCAAGGGAAAAACATCAAGGCTGCTGCTTTAACCACACTCTATTCTGTCGACTTCTTCACTTGCCTTTGATGGAGAGAATAAGAAAAGCCCGTGGACTTTGGAGCAAACACGTCTTCACCCATTATATTATAAATAGACACATTTGGTATTTCATAAACACACAGAGTTGAAGACACACTGTCTTCAGTCTACTGCTCCTCTGCCCTGGAGTGCCTGGATCCAGATCACAGCTCCTGGACACACAGACACACCTGAGCTTTCTGTCAGCTGTTTAAAGTCATCCCACAGAGGAGACAGAGAAGAGATAAAGCCTTTGGAGTGCTTTTCAGATGAACTAGGTCTGGTGGCTGCCCCACTCCCACCAAGTGGGATTTCTCCTGGTCTGTTTCCAGCAAGTGACCCCGTCCTCTGCTGCTGCCTCCACTCAGTGCCGGTCCTGGTGAGCGCCGTCCGACACCCAGCGCTTCTCAGCCACCCCAGGCGTGTTACAGAGCTGGAGCCTCCAGCTGAGTGTCTGATTTCACCCGATCTAATTGCAATGGGTGATCAGAGGGGCAGGGAGAAGGGAGGGGAAAACAAATAAAACCTGAAATCTTGCTCTCATTTTGCTAGTTAGACAAAGCGACACCACAACCCCAAACCTTCCCTCTCTTTGCCATCACACGCCCCAGGCTCTGCCACAGAAGCTGCCTGCCTTGAGCTGGACAATGACCCATGTCAGTACTTGAGGGGTGGTGCTAACTTCTCTTCTGCTAATGCTGGCAGTGGCTAATTGTAGAAAGAATGCACTGGTGAAGGCTACACAGAGAGCAGAAATACACTAGGAGCCAGCAGAAAAGAGACAAAATCTCCAGCAGTGACTTTGTGCCTGGCCTGAGACACCCAGATGGATTCAGTTTGCAAAGGATGAAGGTTAAGTGACTCCTAACCTTGTGTCATTTCCAGCAAATCAGTCCAAGAGATCCTCTAGTTGCAAATGTTGGTGTAACCTACAGGGTCAGGCACACAACTGAAAGCTCAGCCCAGCCATGCTGCCATGTCCACATCCACATCCCTGCCATCTCCCAAGCCAGGAAGGAGCTGGCTGAGCCAGCATCAGGGTAGAAAACTCCTCAGAACAGATTATATCTAAAGAGATAATATATCTATTGTAAAGAACCCTGAGGACCCCTGAGCAGGAGTGCCCCCTCTCCTCTGCCTATCCAGGTGAACACAGCTCCCATGCCATGGCAAGAGAGGACAACACCGCACAAGGATCACGTTTTTAGGATTAGTCCTTTAAGACCTACAAGTATTATCTGAGGAAAAAAACTAAATTTAAAGCTCTTCGGTTGGCTCAATTTTTTTACAGTTTAGCCTAAATTAGTACCATTACCCTTCCTAGCAGTTTTTGCGTTCTCCCCTTGACACAGCTACATCTCAGATATTTCTAGAAACCTACCAGTACTGGATCCAGCATTTTCACACAGAAAGTCACCTGCTACTCAAAACAGACTAAGGCCTTCAGAAAAGACCATGTCTTGGGTGCACATAGAAGAGCCAAAGAATCTCCCAGTCTCTAGAGAATCCCTGAGCTGTGCTCTCTCCAGCCAGGGGACAGGTAGATCTGCCAGCACACTGGCTCCAAGACATCAGTGAATGTGTGCACTGCACTGTGGGCTCATCACTGCCAAGCTCCTCCAGCCATGTACAGGTGGGAGCAATCGCAGCACAGGGCATGTGGGGTACCAGGCAGGAGCACCTGAGTATCCTGGGGAATGTGAGATGCCAGGGGAGCACCCAGCTTGTGAAGGAACTGATCCAAAGGAAATGAAAGACCATGGCAAGGCTGTTGCAGCAGCAGCAGACCACACTGAAGCTCTAGGTTTTAGGAGACTCATGTTTCACTTTAAAGGCACTCACAGTGCTGTGGTCTTCCCTTCAGACCCCTCAGCTCTCACAGCTTAGCCTCCAGCTCAGGGTTTTCCAGCAGGCAGTGTCTCCAGCCCTTGTGACAGAGCTGCAGCCCAGGGACAGCCCCCTCTCCAAGGAGCAGCCCAGGGCACCCCTCCCAGGAGCAGCCAGGCGAGGGGGTCGGCCCCCAGCCCCACTTCTCCTCTTTGGAGGCTGGGAGGAAAACTGAGCTGGGGGCGGAAGGAGCCAGCGGGCCTGGGAGTGACACCTCACAGATTAGAGAGGTATGTGGCCTGGAACCTAAACACAGGATGTGCAGTGCAGAGGAAGGGCTGGGGGAGGGAGCGGCCACTCGGCACAGTTAACCCCTTTGTGTGCTGGGCCTGAGCACAGCTGCCTGCAGAGCTCTATGTCCCAGCAACAGGAGCTTGTCCCAGCTCCCAACAGGAGCATGGCTGACACCAGTAGTGCTGCAGGGTGTGGGATTAGTTCTTTCAGGCACCACTGGTCCCCACCCCCAGTGCCAGCAGGGAGTTGCACCACCCTTGCTCCTCCAGCGCTTTAGTGCAGCCAGTGCGTCCTGCAGAGCCAACACCGTTCCCTCTGGAGGTTCCTGTCCTGCTTCCTCAAGCCCAGGGCTAGCTTGAGCAGGAAGGAAGATAAGGCAGAGCCAAAACTGCCCAGTTCTCCAGGTCAGGGTTCACCAGGAAAGCCTGGGGCAACGCCAGCAGGGCTGGTGGGCGGAGGGTGGCCAAACCAGAGAGGTGGCTGTGGTCTCACTGGGTTGGCACATGGCAAGGATGGGGCTTGTAGAAAGGGTAAATCAGTAGGAAGCATTCAGCCTGCTCTGGGGCTCTTGAAACATGGGATGGTAATTTAAAATAAGTCTCCTCTAACTGGTAAAATAGTGGGGGACCAGAAAAACAAGCAGGTGAAGACATTGGCCCTAATTTGGAGATCTGCATTTGCACTATGGTAAGACAAGACACGGCAAAAGTCACGTTTGCAAGGAATGGCCACTTTGGGATTGGTTTTGGGGCAAACACAAGGCAGGAGCTTCCTTCAAGCCAGTAGCACCTGAATGGCCAAGGGCTCCCAAGCCACAGTCAGCAAGGAGTAACAAATGGCTGTGATGGGTCCCACACCTGGAGCAGCACAAGAGATGACCCATGGTGCTGTGGAAGAGAGCAGGTGTGTGGCTGAGCAGCCTCCCCCTGCCCACAGCACTCACCTCTGCCTTGTACATGCGGATGAGGCCCTGGTTGACCTTGGACCAGGAGGGCACGGCGCTGATGTTCCAGAGCTGGTTGGAGTGCTCAGCAAAGGGGCCTGTCTTCATCTGAAAGAGACCCAAGCACAGGGCTGAGGGAGCTGGGCCAGCCAGGAAGCTCGTGCACCAGCAGTGACTCATGCTCACACTCTCTCCAAGCAAACATTCCCACCAAGCCCAGTGACCCACGCAGCAGCCACCTCACTGCATCTTCCCTCCCTCCCTCTGTGCTCCCTCCCGCTGTGGCCACATCACATGAAGCCGTGGCAATCCAGCTCCCCTCCTTCCCTGATAAAATTAAGCCTTTTCCTGCCATGCTTTCCTAATCAGACCTCCCTCTGCACACCTCCCTTTTAATGACTGTATTAAAAACACCCCACATAAGTCCCGTTCTTCCCCCCAGTAAAGCTTGGCTCAATGCTGTTCCTATTCTACCCAGAAACCTCCCAGTGCAGCACTGCTGGGCTTTCCAAGAAAATGACTCATTCCCCATTCAGATCAACAACAAGCAGCAGCAACAGCCATTGCTGCCTTCCCTGAATACAGAGGGCAGTGCAGGTTGGCAGCAGCTCAGTGTCCACAGCCCACTCCACACCTGCCTCTAGCTGAGGAGGACTCTAGGGGAAGCAGGAGCAGAGGGGACATGCTCTCTAAACCAGCTCCAGAGCTGCAAGCTGGTGCCTTGCAGCAGATGCCTTACATTTTTTTTCTTTTTTTTTATACTCCACTGTTTCTCCTCCCAGGGCAAAGGGTTTGGAGGAGGGAGGGCAGGAGGGAAGCTGCAATCAGGGGCAGTTGCATGTAGATTCCCTGGGTAGCTGTCTCTCCTTCTCCTCCATGAACAAAAACAGACCCTCAGGGAGAAAAAGAAATACAACACAGCCACTCTGACTGAGCAGAGTTCCCATGACATCAGAAACCACAAGGCCGAAGCTCACACTAAAGAGGAGCGTGGGGAGAGAGGAATCTCTTGGACTCTTATTCCCGACCTGGGGCTTGAACAACTAACCCCTTCCCTCTGTGCACGCACAGGACTGGACAGAGGGTGGGAAAAGCGCCTCCAAAACAACCTCTCTGCTCACTAAAAAAGCAAGCAGGCCAATCAATGTGCTTTGGGAAAATGCTGCTCCCTTTCTGCAATGCCTGTGTGACACCAGCCTGCAGCAGAGAAAGAAAGAGAGGGAGAGGGTGGGAGGACCCAAAAACCTCACTGTTGGAGGGTGATGTGCTTCAAACCCGCTGGCCTTGGGGCTGGAGCAGCGGGGGAAGTGGGTCTGCAGCTCTGCTTGGTGCCAGGAGAGCACGGGTGCATCTCCACTTCCCCTTGGATGTTCCTGTGAGCTGGGGGATGACAGATGAGCCGCTCCCTGTCCCCTCCACCACACGCTTCCCTCGTGGGTATGAGATGAAACGCGCACACACACAAAGCACGGCGCTCCCCGGCAGCGCTGGCGCATTACCCAGCACCAGGATTTGGCACCGGTGGGCACCCAAAGCAGCAGCTGCCAGGGAGCTCTGCGCCAGGCGGCTCCAGCAGAGCCTCCCCTCCCCACACAGGAGGTTTGGCTGCCTGAGTTTTGACGCCAAACCTTCCCCTGGTGTCACCGCCCTTCACAGGGGCACAGCTGGCACCAGCCACCACCACCGTGCTCTTCTCCCCTTCCCAAGCTGGAGAGCACCAATGAGGCGGGCACAGCTGGCCAGTCCCACACTCACGCCTGGCATGGCCACCACTGTGGCCCTCCTCACCCAGGACACCCAGCGAGGGATGGCTTGGCTAGGGTTTCAAGCTGGGGTGGGAAAAATAAGAGGGATGAGAAGGGGAACAAAAAAAAAAAAAATCATCTCCTTCCAGCCACAAAGGGCGAAGAGGGAGAGCTGGGGGGGAGAGCGAGAGGCGGCGAGCGCGCTGCAGTCCCGCAGTGACCCCAGGGGAACAGAGTGAGTCAGAGCAGCCATATTGAGCAGGAAATTACTCACAGACGTGGCGTTCCTGCCTCTCGGTTCCCAAGAGAATCGGCCTTTTGTAAATGGTTCCTCTGTCAGTGCAGGGGGGAGGGGGACGGCTGAGGCCGTGCTTTCCTGTCAGCTCCTTCCCTTCCAGCAGAAACCCGAGCCCTCCCTTCCCAAATTTAGAAGCCAGATTGAAGCTGAAATTCCTGCTGCCTGCCCTGAGCTCTCAGAGGAGCATCTGGGCAAGTGCACTGATCCCCCACAACAGCTGGGGTGTACCCAGCTCCCCTCTTCTGCACACACACAGGCAGCCCTGCATCGCTGTCCTCGGCGGGCACCACAGGGATGTTCCCAAACCCTCCTCATCCTCACACTTTCAGGTACCACACACACCCCTTTGGCAGGCAAAGGCAGCAGCAGGGGAACAGCTCAGCCCTGCAAACCTCATCCTGTTCCAGAGCCATGTGTTCAGGTCCAAACCCACCCTGCAGATTTCCCAACATCAGGTCAGCTCATGCAAGATTCAGAGCTGTGCCTGGGTGCTCCTCTAAGGAGGATGCCATGGTGGGCTCAGCTTGGATATCATCTCGCTGCTGCTTTAAAAGCCTGAGGTCTAAATACACGCCTGGCAAACACCACAACAGCGTATATTCATATTCCTGAAACATCACCTGGGGGCTGAGAACAGTATCTGCTCAAGAGAATATCCTCTCAGTTGACAGAAAACAACCTTCCTCAGTTGTAGTCTGAAACAAAACCTGCTCTCATGTCGGCAAGATTGTACCAGACCCACTATGGGAACTGTTGTGGTGTTTGTTACATGTTTAACACCCTTAAAAGAAAGCTGTTTCCAGATGACAAGCTCAGAAGAAAATCATATTGTTCATTTATTAAAGTATTTAATCCCTTCTATATTTTCTTCCTGCTATTTTGTTTTGTTGTTGATTTTGGAGAGAAAGCATTTGGAGGGCACTGAGGCTGCCTCGCCCCCCCTAGTGGCAGTCACGACTTTCCCGGGCGCTTGGGAGGGGAAAAAACCAAGTTTTAAAAGGAAAATCTTTATAAACATGAAGCAATACCGGCACGGAGATGCATTGAATACACCATGGGTTTGGTAATGCAGGTTGCTGCCGTCCCTTCCCGCTCACGGCAGGAGGGCCAAGAGGGCTCCTTGCCACCAGGTGGCACTGGGGAACTCGGAAGAAACACCGAATTCCATGATTCACAACAAATGTGCAGAAAAGGAACTCAAATCACTTCTTTGAAAAGCCTACTAAAAAGCTGACTTTCTGCAGGCAGAAGCAGAGTGACCTGAAGCAGCAGGATCGTGCTGGGTATTTTAAACTTCACCTGTCAACTGGGTGCTGCAGAATCTTCTACACACATTTCAAGAGATGTATGGTTTTTAACAGGTCAGTGCACTGTCTGGATATCACAGAGGCCTAAACTAAAATAAATCTTTGACCATCTTGGCTCCTGATTTCCTGTCTTCATCTTGATCTCTTCCACCAGCACCTCTTTATTACCCATAGTATGATTTATCTTGGCATTAAGGGTTAAACCCTGTGAGGTGCTGAGTACCAACAAAACCTACCAGATTCAGCAAGACTTGACACAGCACCTCCTGGGGTTTGGGCCAAAGGCTCCTAGAAATATTTCCTACATGAAAGGCTAAGTTCATAGTCTATAACCTCCCTTCCCATCTAATCACTAAATTAGAGCTGAGGAAGGGGGAAAGTGAACAGAACAAAGGGGAAGAACTGCACTCTGTCCTTCAAAATTAATCCCATCAACTTCCTCTTGCCAGAGACAAGAAATCCCTCACCACAAGAGAGTGGGTAGTTCTTGCTCTCCCTGTCCAGACTGTGCAGTAAGGGAACTGGGAGAAACAGGGCCAAATCCTCCACTGATGCTGCAGGCAGCAAGCCATGAGCTCCCTCACTGAGAAACAGCCCATGGCTGCCAACAAGCTGAGGATCACCCGCCCCTCTCCAAGGGCCCTGCAGTGCCTGAGCAGAAACAGTCCTGAGAGCAATGCCAGCTGGGGGAATCTCAGCACCACCTCTGCTCTAGGTCAGCTGCAAATAAGGTGCATTTAATGGGCAACTCTTTTGGTAGAATCTGGAGATAGCAGCACCGAGGTTTGGGAGCCTGCCCTAAGCAAGGGGAGGCCCAGGGCTGCCAGGCAGCACCCAAGGGCTGCAGGGAATGGAGGTTGTCTTGGCAAGCCCAGCCATTTCACAGCTCCTACTTCATCTTTCTAGTGTATCTACACGAACCAGTATTCTCCATCCAGGCTCCCACTGACTGATCCAAGTGATGATCCAAAGCTATTTGTTTGCACTTGTTACAGCTCCCTTCAACTACAATCCACAGCCCATCCAGCTTAATTACACTTTCTTCTCAACATCCCTGTCTCAGCTCATTCAAGGAGAACACCTCAGCCATGCAACAATGGTTCATCTGCACAGTTCCACGAGAGTAAACAAACAGGCAAAGGAGGAAGAGAAAACCACTGCCAGAGCCAAGTATCTAATGTCAAAAGAACGTCCCTGTGGGACAAACCTTCCATTCCTCACCTCTGTAATGAAGAGGATGCACTCCAGGAACATGAAGTCCTCATGGTTTTCATTAACTACCTTCTCATCAACAAAGTGCCGAGGCTCCAGACTTGGATGGTCTAAAAAGAGTAAGAGACACCAGGAAGTAACTTGTATGGCAATCCCCTCCTCAGACCAAGTTCAACCAGGTGATGTGCTGCCCCTCACCCAGAAGCACAAACCTCCCATCAGAGCTCTTTAAAAGGCAGCACAGAGTTGCTCCCTTCTATCTCATCTCCCACTCCAGTGCCTCTGCAAGGACAAAACTCCCCAGAGCAGAAATTGCATTTTTTAGCACCAAAACCAAGACTCTCCTTTTAAAAAGCTTCATTGCAGTGATTGCAATAAAGACAGAAGTACTATACAAGGAAGCTTTCCATCTCCCAACCAGCTTCATTTGGAAAGCCAAGGTAAAAAAAAAAAAAAATCCGAGCCCCAAACTCTCCTGTTGTATTATACACAAATCTGACATTTGAATTTAAAAGTCAGCCCCAAGTCCCATCATCTTTACAACCTAGACAAATGTGACTGAGGGTAACCTGGGACACAAGAAGATTTTTATTAGTACCTATCAGCTGGGAACTGCCCCATATGAAAGGCAGGAATTGGAAGTCATCCAAGCCCCACACGCCCTGGCTGCCAGCAGGTTCCATCCTGTAGGTTTTCTGCAGTTTTCGCATCACTTCCAGGTACCTGAGACCAAAGAGAACAGGAAGGGTTAAAGCAAGGCCTTCTCCTGTCTTTGACCCTTGTGGGGACAAGAACAACCAGCTGGGGAAAGGACACAATTTATCACCCATAAGCAGGATCCCCACATACAGCAGAGTTCACAAAATATATATTCAGCTCCTTTGCCATAGAAAGCAGCCTGATGGTACCTAACACCAAATGCACAGAGAAATCCAGTGGCAGGGGTTTGTTTTATCTACAAAGTCTTATGATTGTGCAGATCTTTCCTCATCCCCACTGTTATTTGAAAGCACTGGCACTTCGCACCCCTTCACCAACTTCTAAAAGAGCACAGTTTTCTATCTTACAGCAATCACCACTTCCACTTTTCAGGTGGAAAATTAAAGCTGGAAGTACTACTGAAGGAAATTGTTTCCATGCTACCAAACAGTGATACAGCTGGGATTAGATCTCTGGACTCCAAACACCCATTCCACCAGTTTCATCACTATCAACTCTGCCTCCTAGGCTGGAAACACATCTAGAGGAGCAGTGGAGGCCTGCCAGTTGCATAGATTTCTTATTTTTGATGCCTGAAGAGATGTTAGATCCTCTGATCAGATATTCCTATCTATCACAAAGCACAGAGCCTCACCCACAGAGTTCAGTAACTTGTGCTCCACTAAAGTAACTTTCCAGAAGGACACTGCCTCTGAAGACAAGGGGCTATCACCTCTTTTTGAGATAGTTATAATGGGTCCGTATACAGTCCATTAAAAAGTACATCTGCTCCTAATTTTGTCTAAAATTGTCTTCAGCTTTCCCATTCTACCCTTCCCCCCAAACAGCCATATACTTCCAGCCCCTCTCCTCCAATTACCTCACCTGTTAAACACCTTGAAGACAATGGCCATCTGGTCATCCACTCTGAGCACACCGATTTTGCAGAGGCAGCAGAGAAAGGCTGCAAATGCAGCTTCGTGCCCTGGAGTTAAAAGACATTAAGACACATGACACAGGTGTGTCAGGCCCCCAGGACAACCTTTCTGTGGGCACCACAACAGAGCTCTTCAGCAATCACAGCAGTCACAGTCTCCTCTCAACCCTTTTGTCACTGTTAATGCCATGAGCTGACAATATTTCATCTCCCTGCAGCACCCACCCAAATTATACCTTCTAGACATTCATAAGGTGATCATTAACTTAGAGAAAAAAAGTTCCTAAGGAAAAATAGCTCCAATTGGGCATGCTGGGAACAAGGCAGGGACTTTCCCAGGAGCTTGGCACAACAAGGGAAGTGGAGCACTGAAGTCATCTGCTTGGGGGATGCAAGACAACCTCACATCTGCAAGCAAACAGATTTCCTCCTGCTACAAAAATATCTCTGTGTTGGAAGGATGCAGATCCCATGACACTGCCAGGAAGAGTCTGTCCCAAAAGGTACTGGGATCTCAGGCTAAGCCTCTGCAGCTTGGCCCTCCAGCTAACAGCAAGGAAAAGAAACAACCAGCAACCCCAGAAATGTCTTTTAGTGGGAAGGACCACAGAAGAAGGGAGAGTAAAGATCAGCAGCTCCACACGATGGACACGTGCAGCTCCCAGTGTAGGAACAAAATGCACCCACAGTCTGGAAACTGTGAGCTGGGACATTGGCCCCTGGCTTGGGACACACGGGATGGGAGGAGAGGTTCAATTTCCTTCTCTGAGCTGACCAAACCCCATCCAGCCTTTCCAAGGACAACATCTCCCCCTGGTGCCAGTGAGCCGCAGCCAGCACTGCACAGCCTCCAATCCTTCAGCCTTTACCCACAGCCTCCTCTTCCTCTCCCTGCCCAAACCTAAAGTCATGTTTCCTTGCACTCACAGCATCCTGCTCTCCTGCCTTTTGGTGAGGACACAGCTATCCTCCAGAGAGGAGCAGAGCATGCAGATAATTCTGTATTTAGTTCTCACTGAAGCCTGTGTGGTTACTTCACCTGCAATTCATCTCCTCAGGTGCTTCTACCTTCAAAGTCCCTCTGTAAGCAGTGATTCCCTTCTAGGGACCACCAGACCACTATGATGTCCCTCTAGGGACACCTCCCACTGAACATTAACATGGTTCTCACTCTAGTTCCAATTCAAGCCAGTATATATTTTATCCCTTTAAACTGCCTGCTGCAGGACTGCTGCATGCAGTGAAGCATGTCCTACGGCTCATCCCAGAACAACTTGGTTCCCACTTCCCTGGATGAGATGTGAAAGGGTGTCACAGCTCTAGCACAGCTCCCAGTCCCAGCTCTCAGACATAGCCCACACAGGGCAGAGGGCTGAGGGGGCCCTAAAAGGAAGGTGCTCATTTCAAGCTGGCCCTAAAAACAGTGGTAATGATATATTTAAATAAATACAGCACCCAGCTCCAAAGGGCCCCTTCCTGGCCTTGGGCAGTGTGCAAGCCTGGGTACCTGTGCCATAGTCAATGCGGGTGGAGTTCCCCACGGATTCCTTCAGGTACACAGCCACTTCTGGGGCAGCATCAGCCAAATGCTTGGGAATCACTGCTGACACCAACTTTTCTGCCTCCTGAAAGACACGAAAGACTCCCCTGGGTGAGCACAGATCTATCACAGTCCCCAGGGACAAGGCACCCCGTGCTCAGCTGCTGTCACAGCGTGAGGGCTGCAATGGTGCTCTGCATTGCCTGGAGGCAGCATGAGAGAGGAGCAAATTCTCCTGTTGGAAAAGTCATCTCCAGAGATGGAACAAGTCACGGAGAGCTTGTCCTGAGACCTATTCAGGCTACACGCATCCTGCAGGACAGAAAAGCCTCATCACCCAAGGACATTGAACCAGTTACCCACTGAACCATCTCCAGGACAAAAGCATCACTAGAGCAGCAGAGCAGCTGCAAGGCCACTGCTGCTGGGACTGGGGCTGTGCCACCTCCAGAGCTTGGTGCAGGGCAAATGCTCTGAGCTGAAGGAATTCAAGCAGTTTTCCCTGATCTTTCTCTCATTTTGTGAAACAGTGGGCAGTTAAAAAGCAAAGGAATTCCTTGGGCTTGGACAGCCCTTGTGACTCATCCAGAGCTTGGAGATCCAGCCAAGAGCATTTACATGGCCCATATGCTCTCACAAGAGGAAAAGACAGCACCAAGTCAGGGGTAAGTGATGCATATCAAGAGGTGGATCCTTCAAGGCTTATCTGAGCAATTCCTCTGTGAGCTGCTTGGCTGGCACACAGTGATAGAGCCATTCTCCCACCCCTGCTGGGCACACTGCCCCTCTGTGGGAGCTGCAGGTAGCACTACACAGCACAGACATGCTCACCTGGTCTAGTTTGGCGTACCAGGTCCTGAAGGCTTTGTTCCCAAAGCGAGAAGGTTGATCCACTGGCGGGGTTTCATCAATCCATCTGTCGAGGGTGTTCAGCAGAGCCACCAGCTTTTCAATGGGCTACAGAGAGCAAGAGGGTGAGGGGTCACAGTGACATAAAACAGAGCAGTCCCTCAGTCTCTGACACCTCTCCCCTTGATGAGAGTCATTAGAGCCCACACCATTCTTCCCAAGAGAGGCACGTGGAAATGGGCTGCACCAATCCTCCTCAAATTGCAGAGGGGACAGAAAAACCATTCTCCCCTGCAGGAGAGCAGTCCAGTGCAAAGCCCTGCCTGAGGCAGACTCCCCAGTCCCCCACACAGTCTTCCATGAGCTGTAACAGCACCGTGCTCCAAAATCTCTTGGAGAAGAGCTACAGCAAGCTCCCAGCTGTAGAACAGTCCTGACAGGACTGAGAGACAGGAAAGGGATCTCCAACAGATAACTCAGACTCAACATCTTAAGGGTCCTGCATTCCCCATAGGATAAAGAACAGCATACACAGTTCTATGCATCCTCACCAGTGGCTGATGATGTGATTTAAAGGCCCTTCTCAAGGCTCTAATAATTGTCCTGAAGTGTCTCTTAGGAGCCAGGATTAGCAGTTGATGCTGTTAAACCACGACACATTTGTACAGCAAGTCAACCTTCTCAGCCTGATTCCTGTTGCTTCAAACTCCTACCAGCCAGACCACCAGGCAGCTCCAGCCCAGGGACACCCACTGCATGTGGCAAGACAAAACCTACCTAGGGGAAGAGGCAGCCTCCTTAGCACACCACTGCTCTCATCAGAGCAGGAATGAGAAGCTCTCAGAGAAATGTCCCAATTCAAACACAAAGCTGATGGGAAGACAGCAACAACAGGAAGACCACAGCCATATTTCTCACACCCAGTGCTGGAAGCGAGGGACCCATGTAGGATGTATGAGAGTGGCCATGAAGGAAAAGAGGTGCAGCAGGTGACACAGCACAATGTCTCCAGCTGTGCTGTCAGACCAGAGCTGCCCAATGCACACCATCTCCCTGCCTGGCCCAAATGGCTGGAGAACAGCTACACCCCCCATACCAAGAAGCAACACCACAGGCAGCACTTTAAAGTAGCTCCAGACGGTTTCAGGAGGCTTTGCTGACAACTGGTCAAGCCTGCCAGAGGCTCTGGGATTCTCCCTGCCTGACTCCAAGCAGCTGGAGAGCCATCAGCCGCCACAGCAGCTGGCCAGGCCCCGGGCAATGTAGGCTTCTCTGTCTCAAGAGGGGATTCCTCCTTCAAGGGGACAAAGAGGACAGCAGAAGCAGCGGCTGCTTTGACTTTGCTGGAGGCATCGACCGTGTGAAGCTGGCTGGTCTCCTGGGTTGTGGTTCAATTCTTCACGCTGCTGTCGGGAGCACAAGGAAACAGCAGAGCCCAGCAAGTTTCCAGCCCTTGAAGTGCCACTCGAGGGGGTGGGCAGAGCCAGCCATGGCAGAGCTGTGCTGCCACTGAACCAGCTGCAGGTCATTCCCAGAGGAAGGGTCTCATGGCAGACGCAGCCTCCCACAGACAGTGACTCCTGAGGTGCCACCCCAAGGACAGGGTGGGATCAGCCAGTGGGAACAAGCAGGAGAGGGATCCTCCCACCCCAGGACCTCGACATTTGGCCACTGAGCCAGAGCAGAGACGGGGACAAGACCTGGGCACACCAAGAACACAAAAAAAGGGACAAGACAGGCTAAAGCTCTGGGTGACCCTCGAGGCACTAACAGGCCAGTGCCCCAGATACATGTGGACTGAAGCAGCACAGCCCCCTCTGCTTCAGCTCCCTGCTCCCAAAACACTGTAGGAATCAAACACATTCCCATTGCACTGGGCCACGTTTGGACTCAGCCCTACTCCTTCCTGGCTATTGCATTCCCCTCCAATTAAGCAACAGCATCCCCAGCACTGGGTTGCATTAAATAATTAAATTGTGCTGGTGATTTATCCGCCGGCACCAGCAGCTCATTATGAGCAGCCACCGTATTTCAAACCCTCTCCACGAGCACTCGGTGCTGCCTGGATAAATGGCTGGCACGGACCAGCTCCTTCCCTGGGGAGCAGAGAGTCCAACCTCCCCTTCCCCACACACTGGCTTTAAAGGGATTAAAAGCCCAGCCCCACTGAACACGGGAGAGCAGGACCCAGCTGCCGGCTCAGCCACATCAATAAATAATTAAAGAGCTGTGGCTCATTTTGGGCTCAAGGCCCTTTGAAAAGGGGGTAACTAAAAGAAGCAGCTTCCCATTGTCCAGCAGAGAAAGCCTGTACATCCAGGGCTGACCCCTGTGGGGGAGAAAGGAGCTTATGGGAACACAGCCATCAGCACCATTGCAGCCTGTTTTGCCTGGCTGGGTTTTTGAGCTCTATTTTTGCTTTACCTTTCCAGTGATCAAAGCAAGGGCAGCCTCCCCCCTGCTCTCCTTGCTCTTCTTGTTGTGCTGATTTTGCATCTCCTTGACCCTGAGTCTGCCACCGGTCCCAAAGGCAAACCACAGGGCTTCCTACGGAGCACAGACCTGTCAGCAGCTCTCAAGAGCAGGGGCTGGGCAGACAGAGGTGCTGAGGAGGCATCACGGCAGCCAAAGCTGCCTGTGGCGACCAACTCTCCCCCTCTGGGTTCCTGAGGCCCTGTCAGAATGGGGAGCTGCTAAAATCAGAGCATTTGCTGCTTCCCCCTCTTCCTTCCTGGAAGCAGAGCAAGCCACAGGACTGACCAGTTTCCCCCAGTGCATTGGGCTGTTTGACGGGAAGGTCTGCTCCTTGCATGGCAAAAATTAACCTTGTCCTCCTCACTGCACTGCTCCTCTGATCCAAGTCACTGCTCCAGGCTGCAGCCCCAGCAAGTTGCTGATGGATCCCCACGTGCAAAGCACTCCCTCCAGGAGGGGAAGGCAGGTCACAGCCTATCACTCACACAGCCTTGTGCCAGACACAGTGTCTGTGCCAGAGTCTGCTATCAGTGCCTGTCAGATGCCTGCAGCAAACCCTGGACAGCTCCACACAATGTGTCAGTAGGAGCAGAGCAGGCTCAGCAAGTCTCCAAGGGGGCTCAGCCCCCACAGGATCCAGCAGAAAGGTTGGTATCGACACACACTCTCTGGAAAACGCTAAGCTGCCTCTTTCAAAGCAGAGCAGACCATACTTCCATTTTTTATTCCATGGCAAAGCAATACCAGTAAGTCACAGAGAGGATATGCATTCAGCAGAAAGGATTTCAGGAGGTCATTTGCCAAAGGAAGGTGTCCCTGGCATTTGATCAGGGAGGAAGATGGGATGGCACAAAAGCACATCGGTAGCAGGTACAGCAAAAGAGAAGAAAGCCGAGCAGAGATGCAAGAAGAGGCCACGAGGGGCTGAGCCTTTAAAAGCACAGATAAGCAGTTTGATCTACAAAGGAGCCTGTGTGAACAAGCAACCTCATCAACAAGACAACCCTGGGGAGGCTCCACCTGTGCCTCAAGTCACAGGCTTCTGCTCTCCTCAGTGTGCAGGGAATGAGATTTGTTCCCTGCCACTTCCCAAGCAGTTGGGATTGTGTCTCTTGTTTGTTACTTGGATTGGGACCATGGATGGCAAACACTCACTCCAAGAGAGCTCTTCTGCAGACACAGCCCTGGTTCAGCTTTTCCTAACAGCTCAAAAGGCTTGTCGAAGAGGGTTGGGATTTTCTCCCTGTCTTTGTTTTGTTCATTTTTAATGCTTTTTTCCCTAGAAGTGCTCTGTGAATGGTTGGGAACAAGCGAGATCATGACAAAGACAAAACTCAAAGGTGAAATGCAAACAGCAGAAAGCAAGAGCAGCATTTGACAGCAGTTTCTACTTAATTGAAGGAACAAAAGCGAGGCACAAAGCCTGTTAGGGAGAGACTCATTATCCCTGATCCCCTCCATGAACTACAGGGGAGTTTCTCATTCACACACTGGCTCCTAGAAGGAAAGGCTGGACTCAACACAGTACTTCAAACATGAAGACTGGATTAAACACCATCATCAGCTGCCTTCCCACACCAGAATGAAGGTATGAACGCAGGGCCCAGTCTGCTGCCCATTTTGCATAGATCTTTACACATCACTCTCAGCTTTCTTACACAGCCCTGATCAGTAAAAATGTATCTAAGAATCTCCCCATTGCAGCACAGACCGAGGGGGATTCAGGGTGCAACAAGGAAGCAAAGCTGGTGGCCAATGTGGGCTGCACCCAGGGAGCCCTCAGGGCAGCAGTGACACCACTGAGGACGCCTGCCCTTTCCCTCTGGCTCCACTGTGCCCTGACAAGGTGAACAGCCATTAAAATTGGCTAGGGCAGCAGGCAGGGACA
Organism: Leptocoma aspasia; assembly: GCA_013399835.1. Classification (NCBI taxonomy): domain Eukaryota; kingdom Metazoa; phylum Chordata; class Aves; order Passeriformes; family Nectariniidae; genus Leptocoma; species Leptocoma aspasia. The sequence continues at coordinate 55,451 of VXAX01007509.1, read as the reverse complement.
AGTGACAGCCACATTCATGCAAGGGGAAAACCAGGTGCTGTCTGCTTAACACCTTGGAAGGGGCAGTCCTGCCTCACAGGTTAAACCTCCCAGCCCAACCCAGCATCCCTGTGGGCTCTGCAGGCCACGGGACTTTGAGCACCACCTGGGCAAGGCAGGTGTAGCTGGTGACACGCCTTGAGGTCACAACTGTCCAACCAGAGCTTGCACAACTTAGCTGCAGCCTGGGCTGAGGAGATGAGTGCAATTAACACAGCCTGAGCAATGAGAAGGGACAGGGAGAGAAGTGGTTTGCCCACAGATTTTCCTACAGAAAATCCACTTGGGGAACAGGAATGGTACAGACATCCCAGCCTTTTCCCTGCAAGCAGGAGGGAATATCACATCTTCAAAGCACCACTGGTTCCCCACCAGCTTCTGCCCACTTGCTCAATTTCCCATCCACCGAGCACATCCAGTCTCTGCATCCTGAGGGGAGGATGGCACCCTGACATTTGCATCCCCAACCATAGCACAACCACATTCAACATCCCTTGCCTCCCAGATAAGCTACTAATTCATTCCCCACCCAGGAAATACTCACTGTAGAGCCAAAAAAAAAAAAAAAGGGTGAAAAAACGCAGGGAAGGAATAACAAGGGGATCCAAACTCTTCTCCTACCTCTGAAACTTTGTATTCACAGGTCAGCTTCTTGCCCCTGACGCCTTCATTCAGAGTGAGGATGAAGCCCATGTAGTCTGCATATGCCTGTGAACACACCGAGAGGGCAGAGCTTTAGGGAGAGCCCAGGCACAAAACACAGCACAGGAGCACCCTGCACCCCAAGGGAACCTTTCCCAACACACCACACTGCTTCCTTGGAGACACCCGGGGGTGCAGGGCTTGCTGTGAAATTACTGCTCTTTTTGGCAGCCCCAGAAGCAGAAGGCAAGTGGAAATTGCATCACTGTGAAAATTACAGGAAGGAGAAACCTAAAAATGCTCACACTGACCCCAAAATCATTCCCTCAGCTCCTATCAGGTCAAATTCAAACTTCTCAGTTCTGCAGAGCCTCAGCTGTGCCCAGGCATCCTGCTCTGCACTGCTCCTCCCAGACCTGTGCTGTTACCTTCTCTTTCCCCCTTGGACTTTTCCCCGTGCTCACGATAGGGAAGTGGGAGACAGCCCAGGCTCCCCACTCCTCTCCTCTTTAAATTTGCTGTTTTGGAAGCATCATCTCCAGTGCAGCTCCACAGCAGCACACTGTCACTTCTCCCCCCTTGCATCAAAATCCTGACCAGGAGCAAGTACTTAAACCCAGGAGACTTAAATTGGAAGCTGCACCCAGAGGTTTGCTTGACACCTGGCTATAACCTCAGCTTCTCTCAAGACATCTCACACCTGTCATCAAGCAAGAATTTGCTCCTAAGAGGTGGGACAAGTCTGGGCAAGCACCCCAATCCCTCAAAGGCAGTGAGGGGAGAACCTGCTTGTTCCACCAGCTCCACACAGGCTGTAAACAAAAATTATCCAGGAAATTGAAGGGCTCAGCTCTAGAGTCCTTTCCAGAACAGCACAGTGGGAAGGAACCAACCCAGGCTGGTGCTACCAGGGCCAGGCAGCAGAACCATGTTTAAGGTGAGCTCAAACAGGGCTGGGTAAATCCAGTTTGGTTATACAGTACAGGCCAGGTAGGATGAAACAGTCACCAGCTTCTCATCCAGCTTGTTGGGAGGAAGCAGTAATCATTACTGCCAAGTAATTTTCCTACAAACAAGCACCAACTCTTCTGCTTTAAAACACAAATTCAATTATTTCCCATTCTCTGCCCAAACCTCCTTTACTTCCTGGCTGTTCTCAGACCAGACCTGGCTGCCACCAAAAGATCAGCAGCATTTCCCAGTCCTCCCTGTCCCCAGAGCCATACCTGAGATCGCTTCCACTTGGCCATGTCAGAAACCACGTTTATCTCCTTCCTGGGGACCATGAAGCATTGCTGGACAGGAGGAGCCACCTCCTCAGAGGTGCCTGGGAGATGCAAAAAAGAGGTAAAACAGAGGCACTGGGGAAAGAGAAATCCTCTATTTTTCTTTCTTAGAAATGAGCTTTATTTCTCAGGAGATACAAATCCATCCCAGCTGGGCTGTAATCTCACCAAGTCCTCCTAAGGACACTGCAAGCCTTCAGACAGAAGCATTTTGTCTGTTTTCACTGTTAAAGATGCATTTCCCATTCAGATAGAGAGACTAGTGCAAGAGATAACAAAAGCAACATCTAGCCAGTTTAATTATTTCTGTCTAGTGCAGCCAAGCCTCAGGTCATGCTGAAGCACTGAGCTCTCCTACAAACTAATTCTGCCTTGTTTTTAAGTGTTAAGCCTGACCTTCACTCCTCTAGAAAGGACAGTTCCTGCATGGACAAGCTGGAGCAGTGCAATAAATGCAGGCCAGAGCCACAGCTCTGGTCCAGGCAGCACCAGGGCTTGGGGGATGATGGGACACAGCCTCTTCCAGGTGGAAGCTGTGAAGATTGTTTAATTCCAAAGCTCTCTCAGAGCCTAGGATGCAATATTTAATGCAAATGTGAGTTGCTAATGAATTAGAGGGGCCCTTTTCCCCAGCATCTGAACCCAGGGCACCAACCTGCAGAACCAGAAAGTTCCAGGAAATTTAAAATAATTTGTATTATGTTCCTGTAAGTGCAACTTTTAATAGCAAGAGGCAGTGCAGAGAGCATTGTCAAGGAACTTGGGAACTAATGTAAATTTATGAATTCTGTCAGAAGCACTCAGTTCATCTTTTTAATCCCAGAAAATCTGCAGGCACTTATGCAGCACCAGCTGCCCTGACACACTCCAGCAACTGCTGTCCACAACCCAGCCAGTTCAGGCACTGTCTCCCTAATAAATACCACCAAACTCCAACTCCTTAAAATATTACCAGCTGCATTTACATAGAAAACACCATCCAGAAGCATCAGCAGCCTTTTCCAAAGTGCTCTCTAGCAGGCAGATCAGATTAAAAGGAATCCAAAGTCCTAGGAGCCACATGGAGTCTGCTATAGATTTATCACACAACTTTTGACAGTCATTTGACTTCTCTGCCTTTCACCTTCCCCATGCACAGAACAAATTCATCTCCTGCCCTGAATGTTGCAACGTTGGGTTCATTCCTGCAGAAGTTACAGCAAAACTTCCAGGTATGAGGATGAGAGGAACAACATGTGATGAATTTAAACTAAAGACATGTGTGTCTCACTTCTGAAAATTCAGCACAACTCACAGCGACTGGCACCATACCAATGGAGCTCTGCTTTTAAGAGTTTATATCATGAAAACAATTTAAAACTCCGAAGCAGTGATGTGAAAAGGCAAACACTGACGTGTCCATCAGTCCAGGTGACACATAAATCCCAGGGCAGTGTCCTGATCTGGGTGTTTGCCATTAACAGAACTCCTTCCATCTCTTTGCGTTTGTTTCTCAGCCATCACTGCTTCTGACCCACACTTTGTGCAATTCCTCTTGGTGAGGAGACCAGGAACAGGAATACTCAAGAAAGGAAACAGTGAGGGCTGCAGGGGTTACAGTATTCTGGGATGAATACATAGGAGTCCAGGCCTACTGGTATGATGGAGAGCGGAGCGCGGTGGGTCAGCTTTGTGACGAGAAGCAGCTTGGACAGAGGAGGCACTTTCAGGCTTGTGTCACCGTGTGAGGAGTGGGAGTCAAAGGCTCAGCAGGAGAACCAGTCACAAAACCGGGCTGGGGGTCACAGGGATCCCCGATCCAGAGGCTCAGTCCCGACCGCCCACTTCGCCCTGAGGTGGTTCCAAGACTCGGGGGCCCCAGGTCGTTCACACCCTCAGCAAATCCCCCCCTCCCCTTCCCTCCCCGGGCCGGGCGCTGCTGCCACCGTCCGCCGCAACGCGGGCTCGGCGCCCTCGGCCCAGCACCCCCGGAGCGTGGGGCCCTGTACCGGCGCTCCCCGGCCCCGAGCACGCCCCTGAGAGGCCCCGAGCGCAGCCCACAGCCCGGTGGTTCCCAGAACCCCCCGGCCGCCCCTCACCTGCCCGCCGCTCGCTCTCTGCCATCTTCCCGCAGCCCGGCCCGGCCGCCCCTCACCTCCCACCTCCGCGCACGCCGAAGCCGCCGGCGGCCATCTTTGAGCAGGGCACGCCGCCCGGCCCTGTCACTCCTAGGGCTGTCACACGGCGGAACGGCCCCTGCCGGCCACCGTCGTGCTCACGCCGCCATGTTTGTGCAGGGCGCGGCCCTCCCTGCCCACACCGGGGAGGGACCGGTGTGCGCGGAGGGGAGCGGAGGCGCGAGACGGAGGAGCCTCCTCACCATCTCCGGGAGAAGACAGCGGAAAGAGGGGCCGCAGCACGGCTCCGACACCGGTCGCGGCGCTCCCTCCGCTCAAAGCATCACTCTGCCCTTCCCAAAGATGGCAACGCGGGATTCGCCCCTCTCCAAGATGGCGGCGGGGCGGCCCCGCCCCGGGGCGGTGGAGCGGCGGCGGCCGGGGTGTCCTTGCGGCGGGCCCGGGGCCCGGGGCGCGGGGCCATGCTCGCCTGGGTGGCCAGGGCTGCGGTAAGAGCGACACCGGGCGGGGCGGCTCCGCCAGGACCGGTCGGGGACGGGGCACGAGGTGGCGGTCGAGGGTCCCTGCATGGGGCAGGGTAGCGGGTGGGCGGGCGGCGATCCCGGGTCCGTGCGGGGCCTTTAGCCGGGGCAGGGCAGAGGGTGGTTCCCGGCGGTGCCGCTGTCGGGTCCGGCCTGGAGCACAAGCCCGGGTCGCGGGTCAGGGCCGTGCGGCGGGTGCGCTCGGATGGGCTCGGTGCCGCCTCCCCCGGGAGCGGGGCAGGGACCCTGCCGAAGTCAGTCCCCCGGGCCCGCTGGTTTCTTCCCGTGCCTGGCGTGCACGGTGAAGCTGTCCGGGACGGAGGTGACAGTCCCGAATTGTCAGGGTTGGATCTCCGGAGATCACCCTGTCCACCCCCCCGCCAACGCAGGGTCACCTGGGGCAGATGACATAGGAACGTGTCCAGGTGGGATTGGAATGTCTCCAGCGAGGGAGGCTCCACGCCCTCCCTGCACAGGCACTAGGGCACAGTGCTCTGCCGTCCTCAATGTAAAAAACTTATTCTTCATGTTGTGGGCAGACTTCTTGTGTTTTAGTTTATGGCCATTGCTCCCTCTCCTGTCACTGCGCGCCACTGAAGAGAGTCTGGCACCACCCTCTTGCCGCCCACCTTGATGATATTTATATGGATTGTTGAGATTCCCTGTCAGCCTCATCTTCTTCAGATTAAACAGGACAAACTCACACAGTCTCTCACTCTCCTCATACAAGAGATACTGAAGTCCCTTAATTATCTTTATGTCTTCCTCTGGACCCTCTCCATCAGTGCCTTGTCTTTCTTGTACTGGGATTTCCAGTCGGGGCTGGACAGCAGGAAGGGGGCTGCTGGACAGGGAGGGGCCAGGGAAGGCCAGGCAGGTGGCATGGGTGGCTCCCAAGGTGCCCATCCTGCTGCACACACGGTGGAGCTGTCAGACCCCTGCCAGGCTTGGGAGCTGCTCATTGCAGTCCCTTTTGGGTCCTGAGAAGAGCAGACAGAGCAGCAGAACAGCAGCTACAGTGCAGATCCACTCACAGTTACTGAGGGACCAGGCAGCCCCAGTTGTCTCTGGGCTTAAGGGGCACTCCAGATTCTGATTTAAAAATAAAAGACAAACCTCTATCATCCTGACACTCAATGCTGTGCCTGTGTTAAGAATCAGCTGTGAAATTCCTTCTGCCCCCGAGCAGGTGGATTTCCTTTCCCAGCAGCTTTGCAGGCTCTGGAAAAGGTTCTTTGCTGTGTTGGAAGGTGGCTCAGCAGCAATGCCAGCCCACAGGCTGGCCCTGTCTGCACACCCTGCTCCACTGGAGGTCGTGTTCCTGGTGTTTGTGGGGAGGGTTGGGCTGTTCCCTCTGTTTGCTGCCAGCTGGCTCCTCAGCTCTGATCACTGTCCCTTCTCCCACCAAATCCTTGAGTTTAACCCCAAACCAAACAAGCAGGGAAGATAACAAATGCATCCCACATTTTAACATACAGTGGCTTCCGTGGGTTTATGTTGGGATTTTCAGTGTTACCCCATGGAAAATGTACAGCTGTTTGTTTGGAATCATCATACTCTATTCAAGCTGTGCAGTCTGTGCTTGTCTGCCCCTCATTAGACAGACACAAAGGAGGGGCTGATATTCCTTGTGACTGCATGGGACTCTCATTGCCCTGCTGTGCCCTGCTCATTTTGGTTGCTTTTTGTTTTTTTAAGAGTTGACAGCCCAGAACTCCCCAAAGTCTCAACTTGCAATAATGACCACACACGCATGGGGTGTGAGGGCAGTTAAGGTACTGCCCGTGGTGCCACCTCCAGGACACAAACTGGGGTCTCTCCTGCCTTATATCCAGGTATCTCTCCCAACAGCCACAGTAGTTTCATGGTCCGGGAAAAGGCTGAAGGAACAACATCCCCACCTCTGCCCTGGAGGTGGAGCCCAGAGTTTAGTCAGAGAGAGGCTCTAGCCAGGTATTGATCAGCTGCCCAGAGGGACACCTTCAGGGCAGTTGTCGCAACACAATGGTCTGATAATTCCTGTCCCCTCTCGAGGCTGTGCCGGCCCTCGAGCCCTCTGATCAGAGCAGTCATGTGGCAGTTGGCTAATGAGGTGACGCCCTGCGCGGGCAGCACATTGTCAGGTGGAAGAGGAGACCCAGACAGGCCGAGGGAGAGGTTTACGGTCTTTTCTGTCCTACCAGCCATGGATAGGAAGCAGAAGCAAGCAGAGAAGGTACAGTATGCCCAAGCTGCTGTGATCAACACTTTCTTTTCCTCCTAGTCCCACTCTTCTTTTATGCTTCAGTAATTCCTCCTACTGTTGTTTTTCTCATTCCTTCTCCAAACCTCAATATCACAGCTCTTCCAAGGTCCTACATAGACCCAACTGCCCAAAATCAGGGCAGTTTCTGGGGGGGGGGGGCTTTGTCACCTTGTAGATTTAGCTATTTCTTCTCTGTGCTTAACTGCTGGGAGGAGGTGTGGGAACAACTATTTTCTCACTGCTTTGGAAGTCAAAGGGAATGTTCTCAGTGGCTTTGCATTCTCAGTACACTGACAATGCAAAGTCCAGAGTCCTGCAGGAGAGTCTGATTCAGTAGATCCATGGGAGAGGGAGGTGCAGAGGGAACTGGAAACCTTGAGAGTGCTATTGAAACATCTTCAAGCTGAAAGATGTCCAACCCCGTTCATCCAAAAGGATGTTGTTATTCTTTCTGGGGAAAACTGGTGAGTTGATTTCCTGGTGAGCACTTGGGTTTGCTCTGTTATATTTCTCCAGCCAGGGAAGTGGTTGGTGCTTTCTAAGGCTTTTGCTCCCACATGACCCAATTGGATCGCAGGAGCCTTTTGGCATCACCCATAGTTTCCTGAATAGACAGAGAAGAGGCATTTTAATCCTACCCCAAACTTAGCTGAATTCTGCCTCCTCAAAGCAAAAAGGGTAGTTTGGTTTGGTGCAAGAGTTCTGCTTTTTAGCCTTATGCTTTTGTAAAAAATAATGAAAGTTTCTAAAAGTACATAAGATGATTGTTTTTTCCACAACTTTCTTCCCACTTACCATGGGATGGAAGAGCTTGACTTTGTCCATCACATGGAGACTCTCAGCTGGAAGGTGTCTAGGGACTGGGGAGATGTGTCATTATCCCAGCAGCATTTTCTCTGAGGAGCTGAAAATAGGTATCTTGGAGATGGAGTTTCACAGCTTTCCTGGACATCCTGCATCCTCTCCAGCACACTCTTTGCTGCCTCGGGGGAAGTTTTGTCTCGACATTTGCTCTGTGCTTTGCAGGCCAGGCCCTGTGGCTTGCTGAAGCAGCCAGCTCTAAACAAGATCCCGGGCAGATTCCAGCTCCACCAGGAAGCGCTGCCCCACCTGCCCGTGCCACCACTCCAGCAGACACTGGACCGGTACCTGCTGGCCCTGCAGCCCATTGTCAGCCCCGAGGAGCTGAGCCACACGCAGGAGCTGGTGGCTGAGTTCCGCAAGCCGGGAGGCGTCGGGGAGAGGCTGCAGAAAGGCCTGGAGAGAAGAGCCAGGAGAACAGAGAACTGGGTAGGTCAGGGTTCTGGCCCCAGCTCTGGTTAGGGAGGGTGGAGGGCTGATGTGCATCTCTTCCCTGTTGTGGCTGCATCCACTGGTACCTGTGTTTTAATGGCATCACCTTCCTGCCCAGTTTGCTGCTGATCTCCCCAAGCTGTGCAAACTCTTCACCAGGATTTGGGTGAGCAGAGATTACAGCAGAACAGGGAGTCACTGGCCCTGCCTCTGGCTGCTGAAGGCTTGAACCTGTCAGCATCACACAGTTGCCTCAAGAAGTTGAAGGAAACCCTCTGCTCAAGCCCTGCACCAAAAGCCACCCATGCCTTGATCAAATCCTCCTTTCCCCTTCCACCTGCATACAACAAACCCCAAACACTTTGTTTGCAAAGTGTGGGACAGAACTGGGGGAGAATGCTGAGACCCATCGGCCAGGATTGGGTTGGACAGCAGCAGCTCCCTGCATGTTTTCTTTTTCCATCCCAGCTCTCAGACTGGTGGCTGAAGACAGCTTACCTGGAATATCGCTTGCCAGTTGTGGTCCACTCCAGCCCAGGTGTGGTTTTACCTAAGCAGGATTTTCTGGATCGACAAGGTCAGCTCAGGTAAAATCCTTTTCTGCCTTCCCTTAGGTTATAGGTGGGATGAGCCTTCTGTGATCAACAGGGATGAGGGTATTAAGGCAGATTGGGAATGAGTAATATGGTCCCCAGGTCTGAGCTGTCTGTGCTGTAAGGAAACTCCTGGTTGCACCAGAATAAATATTTCATCAGGGAGAAAGCCAACAAGTCTAGTGGTTCAGGGATTAAACAGGGACTGAGAAACTACATTTAGGTCTTTGCTCAAACACGGATCTTCATTGCAAAATGGTCTCATGACTGGCTAAAGACATTGTGAGGATGTATTGGAGGCACTGTGATGATGTGTGCAGTTAAAGGAGGCATAAAAAGTAGCCCAGGAATGTAAAGGAGATGACCCAGAAATGCCTCTGGAGTTTGCTAGTTTGTAGGGATAGGGAGCCTGACAGGGACTGTCCCCTATTGTGATTCATGGTTTGGGAATCTTCACAGTGACCAGCCTTTCCACTCCAAGCTTTTCCTTGCAATCAGACCCTGCCATGCCCTCTCTTCCTTGTGGGCTCCCTTTAATTTTTAACCACCACTAGGAGTGTGTTGAATCCATCTGCAAAACTTCAGCACCAACCTTTACACAGCTACCTTTGCCACAGTTACCAGTCAGCACTGCCCTGGCAGATCAAAAGTACCACCCAGAGGATCAATGAGGCTGGGAACAAATCCTCCCCCTCCCACTCCTCGATAGACCTGAGCAGATGATTAGCCTTACAACAGTGCAAGAGTACACAAATGTCTCTCTGTCATACTATTCACTCTTAAGTTTTCCAAATAATCCAGAGAACTGCAAGTGCCCAAGCAGTGACATTCAGCAGCTGCATAAGAATGTGGGCTCCTGTGTAAAATACAATTTAAATGCATGTTTGGGTAGTTCATGGCTGCACAAAGAAGATTGAGAGTGCAGCTTGAAACTACAGCTTCCAAAAGCAGAAGGCAAGTTTGGAAAGTGGTGGTTTTTTACTCCTTAACCTGGCAAAACTGCTGGCTGAAAACAAGTCAACCAATCTCTCCCATCTCCTCGATCCCAAACTCTGCTTCCAGGCTGTTCATTCTCTGGAAAGGAACACAGACTCTCTCACTGGTGTTTCCCTCATGTTTTGCAATAAGGCTGAGGAATTTTCATTGAAAACTACTTTGCAGAATGTCTCATTTCACAGAACTCTTAGGTTCTTGGAGTTGTGTCCTTTGATCTTTCCTAGGGACAGGCAGGGTGAGCCAATCTAAAGGATACTGCCTGCAAATGCCAAATGTTGGCACCACGTCACTCAGCCAACACAACCTCGTGTCCCAGTGACCTCCTGCCTCCTTCTTTCAGGGACAGGTGGGAGCTCCCATGTCAGAGAAGGCCAGTCTGTCACTTCCAGCTAAGCAGCTTGATGTGGCTTGTCACAGCCATGCTGGGAGCTGACACTGGCAGTGTTTAGGTTGATCCTGGTAAACACAACACCTCAGTGTCCACGTGCAGCACATGTGCTTTGTTTCCAAGCCCTCAATGCCAGAGGAAGGTTCTCCAGAGTTGTGTTAGCAGCAGTAGGAACTCAGTCAGCAGTGGTGTCTTGGATGCAGGGAGAAACAGCTGCATCTTGGCTTGACACTCCCAAGGTGGCCCCAAGCCAGGGAAGGGCAGAAATCCCCTTCTCTTGGTGCTGTTTTAATGCTGAGACTCAGAACTCAGATGTGATAAAATCTAACACATCCGTAGCAAACACTGCTGATAGAGGGTCATTAATGCATGACTGAATCCTGCTTTCTTGAAAGCTGTCCAGAGTTCCTTGGCTGTACAGTAAGACACATAAAAAAAGAAAGTGCCACATGGTAGGACTATCCAGCACACATCACAGTCCAGAGTGGCTGTGTCAGTGAACCAGAGATGGACACAGCTGGGGCTTGGCAGAAAGGCTGAGCTTTCTGAGGAGCAGAGAACAGCTCTGCTAATCCTCCTCAGCTCATCCCTCAGCCCCAGACAAGTCTGTGCTTGATCTCAGCTTGTTACATTTGGTATTTTTCCAGGTTTGCTGCCAAGATGATCGAGGGTATCCTGGATTTCAAGACCATGATTGACAAGTGAGTTACTGACCCTCCTGAGAGTTCATACCTTCTTTAATGTCACAGAGAGGCTGAGCCTTGTCCATAAATCTCCAATGTAGAAAGGCAAGAGATGACAGCACATATTTGGAAAGAGATACTGTAATCCCCAGCACCCCCAGTCCCCTCCAGTGGAAAAAAAGTAAACTTACTCTTCTGTCTTCACATTCTTTGTTTACCTTAATGCTTTCACTGGCATGGGAACGTGCTTGGAGGGAGCAAGCACCACGGACAGTCCCATGGAGCTTTGCACTTCTGTTTGCTCTCAGGACAAGCTACAGCTCAGGCAGCAGGAATTTGAGTCTCTAATTTTGGGTTCCTGGTGTTTCTCACCTCCCAGCTAGATGGGACGACCTCTAGAGAAATTTGTTCCTCTCTTACCCTTTTTCTTTTGCTCACCAGCAAATCTCTGCTGGACATGCCTTATTTAAGGTCCAAAAATGTGTTTACCAACAGACAAAGTTCAGGGTCATTGGAATATGACTGCAGAAGCAAGTGATTGAGCCCCTGCCTAGTTCATGAATCATATCAGCACATCAGACACTCACCACTCAGAACGACAGCCATGGAGCAGGTCTGGAGATCTGATTCTCTAGTGTCACAGAAAGGACAATGTTTTTTCCCTTCCCAGATGAAAGCCCAGGAAACAGACCTTTTTGTAGCCTGTACTAAGAAAGCTGATAGGAATGGGGAAGGACAGCCGCTTTTTTATGCCACCACCAACTTTAGGTTTAGGCTGGAGGGAGGGAGGGAGTGCAGCTGCAGGACAGAGCCTGTGACCTGTGTGGGGAGCACACTGATCTGTTCTCTCTCTCCTTCCTCTTGACCTTGCTGTGTCTCCAGTGAGACCCTTCCAGTGGAGTACATGGGTGGGAAGCCCCTCTGTATGAACCAGTACTACCAGATCCTCTCATCCTGCCGCATTCCCGGGCCCAAGCGAGACTCCATTGTCAACTATGCCAAAGGCAAAAAGCAGTCCAGACACATCACAGTTGTTCACAACTTCCAGGTAAGGCAACTGCTGGGCTTTCATGAGGTGCAGGTGTCCCTTTTGCTAGCTCTTATCCAGAGGAAAGGGAATAATGAAGTCTCTGCCCACAAGGTTTGCCTTACCAGGGATTTGTTCCTGCTGCCTTTGTCTCCTTTAGCCAGCAGCAGAATTGCCATGTGTAAGCAACAGACCATAGGCAGAAAAATACTGACTTCCTCTGTTTCTTGTCCCTGTAATTCCTGTCTCTTAAAGCCCAGAGACCATGTCTGCTACTGGAAACTGACAGTGAATACTGGATAACAAACCCTCCCACTGCAGCTTAATCTCAGAAACAGGAATTCCTCATTGGTCCTTGTTACCATGGCTTCATAAAACCAGGACTGTATTTATGCCCTGCAAAGGAAGCTGGATTTGGGTCTCTCAACTCTGAGCATCCTTCAAAAGTCTTGCAAGATGAGTTCTTCAGCCAGGCCTTACCTTTTCAAAGTAGCTGTTCCTGGTTTCTGGGGCTGGGCAATAATTATGTTCTCTCACTGTCTGTCTCTCTCCTTGTCCACTCTTCTCACCTTCAGTTCTTTGAGCTGGATGTTTACAACAGTGATGGATCTCCCCTTACTGCTGACCAGCTCTTCATTCAGCTGGAGAAGATTTGGAACACCTCCCTCCAAACAAACAAAGAACCTATTGGTATCCTCACCACCAACCACCGAAACAGCTGGGCAAAAGCCTACAACAACCTCCTGAAAGGTCTGTAGAGCCCCTAACACACAGGTGCTAACAAACACTGCAGATCCTTGAATAACAAACCTCCCCACTGTGCTCTGCTCAGTTCTTTCTTTTGGAAGCTTGTTTTGGACAGATAACATGAGCTTTGTACCTTAAAGAAACAATCATTGCAATCTATTGTAATTTTTGGGTTGGGAGGTACAGATTCAAAGTGTGAAGTACAGTGAAATCCCAGAGTTTGTTGCCTTTGAAATGGGTAGGATGGAAGAAAAGTGAAAAAAGGAGGGTGAATGCAGCATGTTCACACCTGTAACAACCCACCTGGCTACAATTTTAATAGCTGTGTACACCCCCGCTGAGGTACAGTGGGAACCCAACACTGCGTCCTTCAAACCCACTCTTTCAAATTTCTCTCCTTCCAATGACACAGCTCCCTCTTACTTACAGATAAGACCAACAAGGATTCTGTGCGTGCCATTGAGAAGAGCATCTGCACCGTGTGCCTGGATGCCCCCATGCCCCGGGTGTCCGAGGACATCTACCAGAGCCGCGTGGCCGCGCAGATGCTGCACGGCGGCGGCAGCCGCTTCAACAGCGGCAACCGATGGTTCGACAAAACCCTGCAGGTAACAACCCATGCTCTAAAGGTGCTGAAGAGGTGGCTCTGGATGTGTTTCCTGAGACTACAAAAGTAAAAAAAAAAAATCCCAGGAACCTTTTACAGGAAAGGTCCTCGCGTCAAGAGAGTGGAAAAACAAGGGAGACAAGGAGTGGTGGCTGACGGTGTGAGATCCTGTGGTTCCCCCTGCAGTCACCAGCATTCAGTGCTGCCTCAGGGACTTGTTTCTTTTCTGTCTCTGCCCACATTTATTCAGTGCAGCAGGTCTTTGTGTTCCTTATAAATCAATTTTCTGCCCGCGGTGAACAATGCCTCGTCTGCTCGGAGGCAGCCCAAACAATGGGAGGTCTGTTCCTTGGATCTCCTCCAGGCTTGTCACTTTTCCTGGTTCTGCCAGAAGCTGCCCAATGGCATTTTGTTGTTTTTTGAAACATGCACTGCCATCCCACAGCATCCCTCTGATCTCTTCTCCATTCAGTCTTGTCAAGACCCTTCAACAGCAGCTGCTGTTGGAGCTTTTCTTTCATTAGTTGGTATATTCTGGCTTGCAGATTGTAGCAACGGTGCTTTAGAGGACTCTTCTCACACCTGCTGAACTCTTCCTAGTGTTTTCAGCAGTTTTGTTCCTATTTGGAACTCTTCACCAAGAGGATCAAGTTTAGATGTTTCAGCTGATAGAAAAGTAAGGGTAAGCCAGCATGTGGCAATGTTATTCCTGTACTGTGGGTGCATCTCAGTAAATCAGAACCTCTGAACCTCTCTGTATGGCCAAAGCACTGAGCACACCAGTGTGTCAGGCACACCCTTATCCAGGGAATTTTGCAGAACTCTAACAGTGCTCTCAGATCTTCTGCACCTGCTGAAAGGCTTCCACTGCTGTCCTGCTAAAGGAGACCTTTCAGTGTGCAAGGACAGACTCTGATACAGACAGGGAGACACTGGGGTCTCTCTGGGTATCTTCTGCCTCACACACTGCCTTCCTACAACACTGTCCTCTCGTGCTTCTCTCCCAGTTCATCGTTGCTGAAGATGGCTCCTGTGGTCTCGTATATGAGCATGCTCCCTCTGAAGGCCCACCCATCGTTGCTCTTGTGGATCACATTGTGGAGTTCACGTGAGTCCTGCCCCTGCTTTTCCTCAGCATTGGAGATCCCTTATTGTCACAGTGAGGGGTCTGTCAGGCTGTGACCACTGTCACAAGGTGTTAGGGAAGGTCTCCTGTGCATTTCTATCCAGACTGTGGCATTCCTAGCTGAGCCTCATGCCAAAGCTCTGGTCAAACAGAACCATTTCTCTGCACAGGAAGAAACCCGAGGTGGGCAAATCACCCACGGTTCCTCTGCCAATGCCCAAAAAGCTGCGGTTTAACATCACCTCAGAAATCAAGAATGACATAGAGAAGGCAAAGCAAAACCTCAACATGTGAGTATGAAGCAGTGGAGAAGTGGGTGGGTGACTGAGGGAGTAATTAATGTCCCCCTTTGGAGCCTGTCAGTGGTTTAAATGAGGCTTTCCCCACTGCAGCCAGGGAGTTTTCCCAGTGACTTCTGGGCTCAACAGCATTGAGCTGAGCTGAAAAGCACTGCCAGGAAGAAGGTCAGAGGTGCTGGAAAGGGGTTATTATTGATTCATCCCATTTGCTAAGAAAGAGCAAGGCTTTACTGGATCCAGCCAAGAATACTGGACCATAAACACACACATGACCATCTAACCTGGTGAAGATTTTCAGCAGTGGCCAAAAGTTCTTACCTCTGTGGTGCTGCCCAAAGAGATCTATGTGTGCTGGAGCCCTCTGTCCCTGCACAGGTCAGATCCAGATGGCCTATTCCCTCTGAGCCTTGTGAAAGCAAATCCATTCCACTGTGTTACAAGAATGAGCAACAAACAAACTAACAGTTCTTTTTCTTTCCTTGTAGAATGGTTGAAGATCTGGATATCAAAGTCATGGTCTTTCATCAATTTGGGAAAGGCTTCCCCAAGTCAGAGAAGATAAGTCCTGATGCTTTTATCCAGCTGGCCTTGCAGCTGGCATACTACAGGTAAGACCACCCATAGGTCA
The DNA here is from genome assembly GCA_013399835.1 of Leptocoma aspasia. Classification (NCBI taxonomy): domain Eukaryota; kingdom Metazoa; phylum Chordata; class Aves; order Passeriformes; family Nectariniidae; genus Leptocoma; species Leptocoma aspasia. Next base: position 40,214 of record VXAX01007509.1, on the reverse strand, counting down.
TTCCTCAACCTCCTCACTGACAGACTCAAACATGTGAGCTTGATAAAGCTGGCACAGACAAGGCCCTCCCAGGGCAGACTCACTTGTGTGGCTTTCTCCTGGCTGTCCCAGGATGTATGGCCATGCCTGTGCCACCTACGAGAGCGCGTCACTGAGGATGTTCCGCCTGGGCCGCACCGACACCATCCGCTCCGCCTCTGTGGACTCCCTCAAGTTTGTGCAATCCATGGACAGCCCTGACAAATCGGTGAGGATCTCAAAGAAGTGGAGTAAGATGAATCCAGAAAACAGAAAAGCTGCTTATTTGGCTAACCCTGTGTCATCTGGTTTCAGCTAAGGAGGGCTGCACCCCATATTGAGCTAAACTATAGCTTGCAATATCTTTACAAATCAGGGGTTTGATTTGACTTTTCTGTTGTGTACTGAGCCTGGGAAACATCATGTGGATGTTTCTGAGCCCACCAAAAAGTGCTTTGTAAGGCTGTTCAGAACTCAAACTAAGTTCTGCTACTGATGGATGAACTCTATTCAGAACGAAGTAATGCTGCCAAACAAAATGATGTAAAAATTAAATCTAGTAAATATTTAAATGAGTTTTATACAGACACACAAAGCAGAAACATCCTCCATCCTAGAGAACAGCAAAAATGAGGTTCTCCATTCTGCAAAAAAACTTAAACAGATCTGTGTGTTCTCAGGACCAGGAGAAAGCAGACCTGCTGAGGAGGGCCACACAGGCCCACAGAGAATACACAGACATGGTAAGTGTCCTCTGTGCAGACATTGGGGGTTTACCCAGCAAATCAGAGTTCTGGGGAAAGATAAGACCTGAACACCATTTGCTCCTGACACAGCAGTGTGGCCATTAGTGTTGCAAAGGTCTGACTCTGCTCTGACAGTGCTCTACAGCCACAGACTGAATCCTCTCTAGCTGGTGTGTTAAGTGTCCCTTGTGACTGGCCTAAAGGAGAGAATCAAATATTACAATAGCTTCATTTCTTACCATCACTGTTGCTGATAAACACCAAAGTTGCAGAAGGAGCCCTTAAACCAGAGGGAGTCCATGGGCAGGAACTGTGAGGTTGTTTCCACTGGTGTGTTCACAGTCCTTACAAACAAGGCCATTGGTCTTAAAGGCAAGATCTAGTTTCCTTCTAACTATAAACATTTAGAGGCGTTTTAGAAGTGTTGTTTTCTTTAACCCAAAGAAATAGTTTTGCTCCCTTGCTGCTGGCCTGGCTTTCATCTGTCCATGCTTGCTTTCCTCCAGGCCATTCGGGGCAATGCAATAGACCGGCACCTCCTGGGGCTGAAGCTCCAGGCCATCGAGGACCTGGTGAGCATCCCTGAGCTCTTCATGGACACAGCCTATGCTGTTGCAATGCACTTCAATCTCTCCACCAGCCAGGTACAACTCATCTGAGCCAAAAGCACTCTATTCCTTTTCATGCCTTCTTTCTCTGTATTTCTCTTCAGTTCCTTTCTGTTAGAAACTCATCTACATTGGGTCAGAAATTTGTAAGCTGGCTGCCAATCCCATAAAGCTACAGATCTGATCTTAATCCTGCCACAGTCCCTCAAAGACATGTAAAACACTAACATAACCAAAGCCAGCATCACCAAGAGTGTTTGGTGTCTAAATCCAAGTGATATCAATGAAGTGAGCAGCCAGAACAGCTTTGTGTTAAGTGCTGTGCTCTGATTCTTACTGAATAGTTCTACTTGTGACTTACTACAAGCCTACCCTGGGGGGAAGCACTACTGTGCAAATGCAGAGGAAAACACATTGCTGCTAAATGGTAGGATCCAGCACGTGTGGTGGGAAGTGAGGTTGACCAAAGGCCTTTCTAGAGCAGTTTAATGAGATGAGTTTCCTCTGTTGACAGAGCTGTTTGCATTTGATGGTTTCATTTTTCTCTGACTGGTCAGAAGGTTTTAATCACATTGTCTCCACAGGTCCCAGCCAAGACAGATTGTGTGATGTGTTTTGGTCCCGTGGTTCCAGATGGCTATGGAGTCTGTTACAACCCTATGGAAGAACACATCAACTTTGCAATTTCAGCCTTCAATAGCTGTGCTGACACAAACGCAGCCCGCATGGCACATTATCTTGAGAAAGCACTGCTAGACATGAGGATCTTGCTCCAGGCTGCTCCCAAATCCAAACTCTAAGAGGGGAACCCCCCCAGTTAAACTGGCTATCCCTGATGCACTGAAGCTCCCAGTTCCTCAGAAAACGATTGAGAGGACAGCTTGCCCTGGAACCTAAGAAGATACCTACTATTTGTTTTCAGCAGATATTACAGAATAGTCACCTGCAGATATCAGACTCTGTAGTGAGAAGAAACACTGTCTCAAATCAAAGTAGACCTGACAGGGCTTCTCCCATCAATGCAAAGTGCACCTTCCTGTCCTCAAAGAGGACTAAAATATGATTTTAATGAAAATTACTGCAAGGGAATACAGAAAGCACAGTCCTTACCAGTATCTAAGTCCATTTGGTGAGGAAGGTAGTTCTTGTCCATGGAAAGCAGGGAATGTTTATTGTATGATGCAACTACTGTAAGACCAAGTCTTTTTCCTGGTTTCATCTTCTGAAGAGGATCTTCCAGTCCTGACTGAAGATTTTCCACTGCTCCAGCAAAACTTCATCATTCAACTTCAGCAAGGGGAGAAGGAAGTTAAGCCAGAGCAGATCCAGTCTTGTTAGAGTACACTGCACTGCTTATCCCAAGCACTCCAATCAGTACAGGCTTTACAGGAATGTTCCCTTTCCCTTGTTCAGGACACTGGGATCTTTCTCCTCTTACACTGACCCTCTTAACAAGAGAGCACGACTCCATACAAACTAAGGTGATTTTTACTGTTTCAGGTTATTTTTGTTGTTGTTCTTGCTCTGGGCTTTTTGTTAAGCTTCCTGCCATGGTCCTACCACTGATCTTCCAGCTCAGCCTAAAGCTTTGTCCCCATAAAGCTTCTACAAAACTCTCCTTGTGTAAGTTTTGCCAGATTTGGGTTTATGTACCTTCACATCTCCAGAGATGAGAAGGGATTTACTATGCATTTAGCAGGACACTTACTCCATTGTACCCTTCTTTGGAGTAGAGGAAAAGAAAAAGATGCTGACTCTGTTTACTAACAAGCCATGTGCCTGATGTCCTTCAGGACACACACATTAACCCAATGTGGTTTTACACCTTGCTTTCAGAAACAGCCTTTTTGTGCACAATGTTATGCTTGAGCTGTGGACAAATAAGGATATTTCTGATCAGGAACTCCAGAACATACTTTCATTCCTGGCCCACTGAGTTGAAATCTGTTAAAGGCCAAAGGAAAAACAGCTGCAGAAACCCTTCTTTCACATCACTCTGCTGTAACAAGGCAGAAAATCTTGAAAAACAGGAAGAAGGTGGGGTACATGTGGACCCTGTAGTTTTTTTCTGCACCATGGCAGCCACTGTTCCTGCAATAACAGCACAGCACCTTTTCTGCCACTCTAGGGAGTTATTTCTTACTGAAATATTACTCCAATTTATGCCAGCTTTATTCTGTGAGAGAATGATCTCATATGCTATTGTTTTTATGTTCAGTTGACAAACTTGAGACAGTAAAAGATTATATATAAACATTAACATACAATGGTAGCATAGGAACTACTTCCAACCAATCTGTCAGAACCTAAGCTCCTGACTACACTTGTTTAATAAAACCATATGGTAATAAAGAATTCTAGTGCTATTTCTGCAGTAGGAATTCTGTATTTAAATTGCACACCCTTCAAGATGTGTCTGCTGGGACATTACCATAACCAAGAAGCATCAGGAGTGTGATGGCCTGTTTTGTTAACAGGGAAATAATTGCAAGGGACATGATCAAAGTGCCTTGATGAACATGTATGAACAAGTTTACACTAAAGCTTTTTAAAGTAAAAAGAAGAAAAAATAATTCTAATTTGCTTCTCAAAAGATACAAGCTAATGCTTTGGCATTTTTTTTCCTGAAAGGATGTTATTTCAAAGCTTCTGTCTTATACCTAATAACATACCTTAAAAGAGGAAAATTTAATTGAAACTCACCTGCACAGCCAGTGATTGTATTGAACTTGATTGAACTGCCACTTTCACATCATCTACATGGATTTAGTTGATCTTTCAGAAGAATCCTGAATGGAGTGAGACAGCCTAAAAACATGAATAGGAGCACTACAGACCTGCAAGCAGAAACCCCTGCTCTGGTGATTCCTCTGTATCAATCAGACTGAAAACTGCAAGAGGATACTCAGTATTATCAAACTCTAAGTGACTGTGTAAATACTACAGACAAGAACAAACCTTACTGGAATAACATCTGGATTTATGGAGCCTTTTACGTGGAAAAATATATTCCTTTTGCCAAAGTAATCCTCCCCCCATACTGAATCAGCCTCTGTTGCCAGGGGATGAATTATTTTTCCATGTCTGCAATGCCTTCAAGCACAAGTAGTGCCACTGAAGTATTTGAGACTGGCCCTTTTCCACTTCTGTCTCAAAGGGGAAGGCTCTCAAAGCAAAGTGCCTATTGAAGACTAAGCATAAGCATGTGCTGCTGAAGACTGTACCTCAGAAGATTGGATTGATCTATTCTGGATCTAAATCTGGATATCCCACTAGCTTCAGCAGAGTACAGCTGCAGGGAGCAGACTGAAAGAAATACAAGATTCATAAACCACCTAATGCATCCTTACTGATACACAGAGCTGAAATTCAAATGAATGAGGCTGATTTTTAAAGTGCTTGAAAGGACACTAGAATCATTACAAGGTTTTTCCTTTAAAAAGTCTTTTCTTATGGTACAAGTTCTAAAATGTGATGTCCTTCTGGTTTGTATCTTCTAGATTTTTTCACTGTTGACTTACTGAATACTGTTCTCCCTGTTTCTGATTGTTTTATCAAGAGATGTCCATTGTCTTAAAGGCACATTATGTAGAAGAAACTAAAGCTCCAGAAAAAGGACTGATTTGGAACAAATTATTTCAGAAATTGATAGACTGAAAATATTCAGATAACTCTTGGGGTATGAGTGCAATTTTTGACACAGCCTGGTAATGTTGCATGTTTTGCTGGTTAGCTGTGTTAAATACTGTTGGGTAGTGGGATCCATGTCATGCAAAGTTTGGAAATGTTCGTTGAATAAACTGGGACACAATAAACAGATAAATGCTACAAAAATGTTTAAATCTCCTTAAACACTGCAGAAGTTACATAACTGCCCTTAATGGGACAATGTGTGGGGATAGCAAGAACAGTGAACCACAGCATTCTGTCACCTTCCTTTTATTGTCGTATCTCCATCCAGCCCCCTTGAGTACAGGGGAGGAAGAGAAAACATCTGCTTGCCAAGCCACATATTCCAAAGAAAACATTCAATTTCAGAAAACTAGTGGCAGGAGACTTCATACAAGTGTAGGATAATAAGGCAGAGCTCAAATCTTTTTCCTGCACAGCACCATTTAGTTAAGAAAATCCATGGAATCACTAAGGAATTTCTACTGTATATCAAGTATTGCAAAGATTTCTGAAAAGGTACAGCAAAAGTAGGCAGAAGATGCCAATTACAAACAACTCAGAGAGAACAGAGGAAAGTTTATTACAGTGTCTTACAAGAGCTCTTCTTCCTTTCCCTCACTACTAAAAATTACTGTAGGAAGGCAACATGAAGTAGAACAGCTTTCTACACTGCACTGCTCTCCATGATGAACCCTCTTCCCTGTGCTCAATAGGTGTTTCCATGTTTATTTTTTCCAGCAGTCTGTCGTAACAGCTCGAGAGGCTGGGGAAGTGCTAGGCCACTCCTGAAACAATCCACTCCTTCAGCAACCTTGGAAGAGAGGTGTAATGTCTGTTCTGGCTTTGTCAGTGCACTTACAAGAGATACAAAGAGAAAATGAATGGTTTTGCAAGACATAAGTACCAGTTTTCAAACTGAAACATATGGTACCACCATGTCACGGGACCTGTCTGATGTCCTGTCTCATCCCAACAGAGCTGGTCTAAGGCAGATCAAATGTCCTTGTGAAAGCTGCAAGATGCCTCTTTATTATGATGCACCTTCAAAGCACATCCAGTGCTTGGGTCCTTCAGATGTTACCGGATTGCTTATGTTATGCAAATACTAAACAGTTCTTAAAAAATGTGTATATATATATACTTGCTGTACCAACTGAAAACAGTTAATTTACTACCCGTAGCTATTTAAACACAGAAATTTAAACAGCCTTCATTCCTGATCTCCTGAATCAGGATCACTTTGTACAGTTAACACTCTGGGTGTCCAACATCAGCTCCCACTCCACACAAACACACAAACTCCTATAGCAACAGGCACAGATGAAAACTTTAAAAAAAATATTAAACCAGGATGAATAGAAAAAAAAAATCTCACTTCAAGCAGCTTTATAATGCAGTAGTCTGATTAAAGTGGAGATAGTAAAACAGGCAGCAAGACTGAGATGTGACAGTCATTTTACCTCTGCTCATGACTGCATCGAAGGCACACCGATGACCTTTGAGCCAGTTCAGAAGCTGTCCTTTATCTGTGAAAGTTCAAGTCAATTGTGCTTTGAATAAATACTTCTCTGTAGTTACACTTGAACTGCTGCATTATATACTAGAAATACAGAAAGTGTCCATGCACAGCCCTGAAGCACTTTGAGTATAGCCCTTGCCAGGTCAACTGATGGGTCACAGAGGTTGTAGGCATCACCAGCACACAGAGATGGCAGGCACACTCCCACAGAGACACAGCATCCAGAGCGCCACTGGCCAGACGGAGAACCGGAATGGAAGAAGGATGGAAAGCAAAACTTGCTTGGAGGAGTTCAGCATTCAAGGTTACAGCTGCAGAACCCCGACCAAGCTACTGTGATAACTGGCAGGAGCCTCTGCTAGGACAAGTTCCCTATTTGGAGTTCATGGATGTAGTCTAACAGGGCTCTTCAAGGAATAATTCAGAGAGCAGCTGAGCTAGTTACTTGTCATTTGCCTTGTTCATTTGTGGTTGCCACTGTGTTCATTCTTAAAAATCCCTCCCTTAAGCTTTAACAGGAAAAAAAAATCCAATGCTTAAGACAGAGACCAGCAACTGAATTTTGTAAGGCTTTGGGCTGACTGTCACTGGAGCACAGCACTGCACTTCCCAGTGCCCTCGGCACGCTCAGTACAACAAAAGCTGTACAGATCACAGCAACCCTGAGATAATAAAAGTATAAAGGAAGAGATGGAATAAATGTGAGATATGTATGATAATCTTGCCACCTAGAAGAGATTCTGAAAAGGACACTCTTTCTAATTACACAACAGGAGCAGCAGTGGAAAAAAAAAGAGTCAGTATATTTGTGTTTTTCCTTTGTTTTACACACACACTCCCCTTAATTGGGATCCGTGCAGGTTTCCCTGCAGAAGTGTCACTAGTGTTAAAAATCAGATCTTTATAGTCTGTCTTTCTGTCTGTACAAAGTACAGTTGGAATTGATTCTTATCTCCCAAACTGACTGCAGAAAGGAAAGTCGTCTTCTTCCTTCTGTCTGTCACCCCTTCTAGATCCCCTCCCTCCTAAGAAGCATGTAAGAATTAAAAGCCCTAATTAAACATGACCAACTTGAGATTAGTTTTGTCATCTTCTTCCAAATAAAAAAAAAAAAAGCCAAACACACAATCAACGCCTCACCCACCCCATAAACAATAGTTCCATTTAAAAAAATAAATAAATACTGTGTATATTTCATGCTGAAAAAAAAAGTCACAGAAAGGATTCATTTTTGGTTTTCCCTCCCCCGAACACGACACCAGGCATTTTCTCCCCCCTCCCCTGACGTAGACATGATGGTACATCCAACCATGTGCATCTGTGTTCAAAATGAGTTTCTACTCCTGCACGGTCCCACATGCATCAGGGAGCATCCAGCTTAGCTGCTAAAGCAGAGCAAAGGCTTTCAGGTTTTGGGTATGGTCCCTGCCTGTTCCTTTGGTCCGTCTGTTAAAAGGCTCCTTGCTGCTCCCAGGTCTCTGCTCTTGTCTGTCTCCGTGAAGACGCGCCCTGGTCCCCGCTCCTGTCACTGCAGCTTCGTACCCAGCTTGCGCTGTCTGTTCCTGCAAGGCAACACAGGCACAGGTGACACAGGGGACCCCAACCCCATCCCAGGGGGCTGCAACAAACCAGAGGGAAATACAGCAGGATTAAAGTATGCTTTTGCTTAGCTCCACACAAAACAGAAGTGCCCCCGCCATACCAAGCTGATCAGCTCTTCCCACTCTCCCCACTCCCAGAACATCCACCCCATCCTCAGTGTACACAAGCTCACGTGTGGATGCAATATTATAAACAAATCTTGCAAAAACCATGAGCCAGAGAGCTGAAATGCTACTTAAATGACATTAAATTCTTGAATCACACCCTCTCCAGACTCACCTTTTAGATGCAGTCGTTAACCCACAACTTGATATTTCTTTACTTCGAGCAATTCTACCCACAGCAGCCAAAAATGATCAGCTACATATCAGAAAATTAATTAATATTAACTGCATCTGAATGGTCAGAGCAGCAACAGCTCCTCCACTCCCAACAGAACTTACCTTGCTTCTGCTCTTGTGACTGTGTATTCAAACCACAGGATGTTAGGAATGAGGCTGGTATCTCGGATTAAAAAAAACTCTGAAATTGGCCTGAAAAAGGACAATGTGGTGGAAAGGGGAAAATAATTAGACTTTCTCCACTGCAATTCTGATTCAAGAAATAAAAAGCACAAAACCTGCTCTAGTTAACAGTACTATCACTTCAGGCTGTGAAAAGGATTCTTTGTTACACCTAATCAAAAACATTTTTTTATTTCCTTATACAATATTTCCAGACTATATTACATGTAAATAGCTCTACAATTTGACTGGGTCATTAGACATTCATTAAGAAAGGTCTGTTCATCTTGCAAAGCTCCTCCAGCAACTGCCACACCTCACAGCTTTAGCAGGGCTTTACAAAATGTAGCAATTGATTGAATTCCCTCTTCCCCACCCTTATCAAGGACACATGATCCTTTGTATATATGCATGTACAAGAAAACATGGAGGAACAAAGTAGGTTACACAACAGCCAGTATGCAAAACTGGGACACAGCCCGGGAATTCTCATTTCTAACATCCATAACAAACCTCCACAGAATAAAGAGACTTACCACGCAGCTATCCTCGGGAAGAGGGGAGTTAGGATCTCCTGTGTGAAGGCAAACCAGGCTATGGCCATGATGCTTCCTGCCACACCTCCATATAGGACTTGGCTCCAGGTGTGGTAAAGCAAATAAACCCTGCAGTGAAGAGAAGAGTCACCAGACAGGCTTTAAAAGAAAAGGAGCCAAGACTCAGGAGCTGAGGTGTCACTGGACCCACAGATGTGGGTGCATGTTATCCTCTAGACATTAAAAGTGGGTGTCTTTTTCCCAGCTAGTAAAAAAGCTAGCAAAAAGAGTGGGGGGAAAAAACTGGGGAAAATTCTTTCCTGCTACAGCAGTTTCAGCTTGGAGCACTTCTAGTTTGAGCTTAACTCAATAACCCTCCACATTCTTTTCATCCATCTTTGGGTCAGCTGAAGAACTAATACTGTTAGTTCCCACAAGAGACTTTTCCAAAGGCAGTAACAGGACAAGTCCCTTCCAGGCCACCAAAGCTGGGACTTAAAGGCTTTTAAGAACATGGACAGCATTTTTTTGGTGATTTTTGCTGCTCTCCAATGTGACAGGCACAGAGGCTGCATGACCAATGTGCTCACTGTGGCTGCAGCCACTCAGAGCTGCACTGCTGGCCTGTTATATGTGTGCACAAGCTGCATTCAAAATTCTTTTTGCCCACATATCATTATGATCATCTTATCTGACCTTCTGTCTAACATAGGGCACTTGATTTCCTCTAATTTTGTTTTAATTAGACCATATACCTCTGACAAATTTGTCCTGTCAGGCTTTTAAAATAATTAGTAGTAAGTAATCAGCTGTAGTGTACAGTCAACTGTGCCAACAGGTAATTACTTTCCTGTGGAAAATGTGACCCTATTTCTAGCTCAAATTTGTCTGTTTTTCCAATCACTGGAGCTCACTTTACATTTAATCTACTAAAGAGGAAAAAAAGAATCACGATCACAGCTCCATTTTCTTTATCCATCTTAATACAACTAAGTCTTGCAAGCCAACAGCTACAAATGTTTTGATTAACTAATGCTCAAGCAAAACAATGGGATTGATCAACTGTAGCGATGCACATGCTGCAGATGCTGGTGTGCCAAGGCATGGGGCAATGCCTGCACACTTAGTGCTGGAAGGAGGGCGAGGCAGCGAGGCTGGATGGAGCATGGCACTGCAGCCCATGAGAATTGGCACAAGCTCAGCTGATTTGGGGTTTTGTAAATGCTTCTGTGAAGCACCACACACGTAGCACCTTTGTTTACTGGGTCTCACAGCAACACTTCTACAAAGCTCTGGGCGCAGCAGAGAATTAGGTGGGAAAGGCAGGATAAGGAATGCTGGCTGGGACAGGCCAGGAGGCTGTATGAGAGCAGAAGACAAACAGTTGCTCCATACCTACTATATGAGACTAGCAAAGCCACTGTGACGAGGCAGATGGACAGCACATGTCGCCATAGTAAATCCAGAAACCTCGCATTGTTTGTTTGGTGCATTCTGAAAGAGATGGAGAGCCATTAGCACAGGGCAGGGAGCTGAGCAGCCCTGACCTCCCTCCCCCTGAAACATTAGGAAAGCTTTGCTCCACTGGGGTCATGGGCAGCTCAATCCCATCCCAGCAGCAATCTGTCCCACTGGCAGCTGTAAAAGAGCAGCCAAGAAGCCACAGGTGTTTCTGTCCAGCTGTGGAGAGGGATTGCTGTGATGGAAGGCAGGATGCTCACACTGATGTGAGAGGCACGTGCTGAGCACATGCAACAGGGAGCCAAGACAGAGTCCCTCCATCACCCACAGAGCCAGGAGGAACTGTGAGTTTTGTCTTCCTCACACAGAGCCACAAGACAGAGCCATGCCCCAGCAAGAATTTCATTAAAGCACAGGTAAACCCAGTACTTGGTAAGGGAAGTCAACTAAAAAGTCATGCAAGTGGACAGCTGGTTTTATCCAAAAGATGGTAGATAACCCCACTGAAACTGAGACAAAATGAGAAAACAGCTCTTCATTTCTCCTCCCTATCCCCCACTCTTCCCTCACACTGGGGCACCATCACAGCTTAGAAAAAGAAAACTGGGAGACCTTTACCCTGACAGGTAAAAGGAAGCCCACTCACAGTTTTCAGCCATGGTAACTCCAGCCCTACATTCAGATTGAGACATGCTCCAATCCCACCCGAGCCACAATAAATTGTGCAGGTCCTCAGATTTAATTCCATTATCCCACTCAAGTGGTATCCAGCAAAGAATCCATCCATTTCAGGTGTTTGAACACATTAACAGCCAAAACCTGACCTGGAATTTTTACCTTAAATAAAGGAACAGAAAGGAATAGACAGAGAAAAACCACATGAACTGGGAGTGGCTGGACGGCATCCCATATTTTGTGGTCACTGTTGAATGGGCTTCTGGGAAGAGAAGAAAAAAAGAGTATGGTCAAGGTATGGTCAAGCAGCTGGAACACTCCAGATAAGAAGCCAGACCATGCTGCTGGAGCATGCACAAAGTTCACAGGACATGTCCCTGCTCTGGCAGCTCTGTCAGCCTTTTTACACCCAAACATCCACAGCCAACATAAGGCAAAGGGGCAAAAACCCTCTAACTCTCCCCAGTCAGCATTCCACCCAAAACTCCCCTGACACCACCACACTCATGGCCCATACCCTACCTTCACACGGCCGAGGCTCCCGGATTACATTTTTTATTAACCAGTTCACTCCCTCGTTGAACACCAGCCCTCCCAAGAAAGAGATCTGTGAAGGCAAGACAGCTGTGTCACCCCCTCTAAGAGATCCTTCTATTTACCAGGCTCTCTCTGTTGACAAAACCCCAAACATTATGTTCCTAATTTTCTTTTCTGACTACTAGAGTTAAAAGCAATGGCTTCCAAATTCTATACCTGAGGAAGAAAAGCATTTATTTTCAGCTCACTTTCTATTTGGCAACACATTGTGTACATGCAGCTTTTCAGCAGCTGATACACAGAAAGACAGAAATTACACAGTAGGGCACTTCTGCCAGCACCTTGCACCAGAAAGTGCAGAAAGTGACCTTTTTAATAGGGCAGGTTTTTGGGAACTGGCTTTTCCCAATGACCAACAGGGGGAGTGCAAACACTGTTATTTGGGTAAATAGTTTAAAACAAAGGTGACTCTTTAGGCTTTCTGGCTTTTCCTTCTATGAATATTTTCATCTTGAAGCTGCTGTCTTCTGTCTAAGATGAATTTACATTTGAGCTAAGCCAGACCTAGTAGCATTTATTTTTGCACTTCAACTTCACAGTTCATACACCTCCCCTAAATTAGTCCTGCTGCTGTGATCAAATTCCCAGCTGGTGATGACACTGCCTCCTTAGCACTCAGTCCCATTCCACATGATGAAGCAATTTTTCACTCCACGTCCTGAGCCACAGATCAGGCTGCTGCAAGTCAGCCAGTGTCTCTCTCCAGCCCAGTGGTGACACCCCACACCAACAACTGAGACTCAACCTCAACACTTGTCTCGTTACCAAACAAATCCCTGCATTGAGAAACCTAGAGATCTGTGCAATAGTTACTCTGGCTTCTTTTCACTTTTGGCCCAACACAAAACCTTTGAGTTGCCAAAACTGAACAGCTGCCTTCCCTAGTTAAAAGTCCTATTCCCAGGTCCCTTGGGCCACTGGTTCCCATGACACTGTGCCCCTACATTCGAAATGTGCTGTCAAAATCCTTTCAGTGGCTCCTGTCTTATCTGTTTACTGAGGACAAGTGTTACAAGAGGTTTATATGTCCTAGAGGGAGTTTATCCATGACACTGATTCCCAACTACCTGGCAGAGCAGATAAAAAGCATTTAAAGAATTTGGATTGAAACAAGTCTCTTCTGCCCCCAGTATTCAACTCACACTTGAAAAGCAGCCCTTAAAGACAGATCCACTCCCTTGGAAAGCTTTAGGTCTTATTTTTATCCCCTTTTCTGCCTCAGTAGTTCAAAGAAAGTGCATCCCCCTGAGTTACACACACCATTTCCTGCATATGCTGCCCAGTGCTATGATCCTACTGGATCCTGGGAGTGTTCCCACTCTGCAGCAGCATTCCGTACTTCCTCAGACATCTCCCTCGATGGCTCTGGACAGATAATGTCCAAAACACACCAACATAATGGAGAAGTCAGAAAAGGCTGAGCAGCCTTTTAACCTGGTACGGGTGCTAAGTGTCTCCTGCTGTTCCCTGACAGGAAGGTGGCTTTCCTCAGCTTGCTCCTTTTAGAGAGAAAAACAAGTGTGAATACAGGAGCCCCAGGTGACAAAGGAAGAGACTTTTGTCATAAGGAGAGGCTGGGAAGGGAGAGAAGGACTCACCGTGTGAAGCTCTCTCTTGAATATGATGAGTGTTACAAAGCCAACAATAATGAATATTGGACCAAGACTCAAATAAGCTAAAAGCTGGCCAGAGAAATCACCTGGGGAAACAAACAAGAGAAATGAATCAGTGTGACCTTCACAGGTACTTGCCTGCCACCACAACATGGGTCAGTCAGAGCCCTGCATCACAGAGCAGAGGGGCAAACTCAGCAGTGCAGCAAGTCCTGTGTTCCAGAACGACAGGGGAGCTAAGGCAGGGAGACAGCAGTGCTTCCATGCAGGTTCAAAATCAGGGATGAAAAGAGCCTGGAATCATTCAGCAGAGATTACTGCCACCCAGTTTACAACAATAACCATGGGTGTGGGCCCAGAGCCACTTTAATCCAACATGAGCACAGGCTGCTGCAAAAGAAGCAGCATCTTTTCCCTTCTCCTCATTCCTATTTCTTCTCTGAGCCAGCAAACAGTCCCCAAACAAATCCTTTCACACTCCCTCACTAAAATGGGTTAGTTTTCAGCTGGATCAGCTTCCTAATCTGTCTCACCATGTGTCTGCAGGAACACCAGCATTAGCAAAATGGGAAGGAAATAAATAGCTAAACATAGCAGGAGATGTCAGGGAAATAAAGGAGACTCTGCCTTTATAACCAGTAGCCCACTTGTCCCACACAGAGGGGGATTTGGGCCTCCAATCCAAATAATTAACAGTCTAGTTATCCCCCAGGGAGAATCAGGGAGCAGCAATGGGACCTCACAGAGGTCATAAGTTCCCTCAAAACCTTTATTCTGAACTACAACAGACACAGAAGTGGGCAGCAACAGTAAGGAGCAGCTGTGCATTTTGATCCAAGCTTCTCTTGCCTCTCTTCCCTGAAAAGGGATGCATACAGAAGTATTTGGAGAAAAGATGTCAGCACAAATTCTGAGGAAACAAAAAATTATCAGAGCAATTTTGCTCCAACATCAGCAATTCATATAAGAAGAGCAAGAACTGTCTGCCATAGAATCTTTAAATACAGAAGTCACCACAAACTCGCTGTATGAACCTAGCGAGCAACAGAAGAGATGGGTACTTTGTGTATTGGTTCTCACAGACCAGATCCTCTCCATCCCATCACTGAACACAAAAGGCTCAGCCCCCACATAAATTTGTCCTTCTTCCCTCCTCTCAAAAGGAAACAGGATGCCTCTGCAAGTCTGAGCATTGGACTCACTCCTAGATCAATTCCAGTGCAAGACACCAAGTCTCCCCAGCCCACACACCCACATCTCAAAGCAGCACTTGGCAAAAAGGACTTTAGCCTCAGCCTCTGAGTGCTGGAACTGATAAAAGAAGAAGTTATTGCCCCTTTACAACGAAGTTCATGCTGCTGATGTTATTGCCACATAGTTGTGGTTACAGCAGGTATAGTGCATGGAAGCCCCTGGAATTCCAAACTCTGGGTTAAATTTGGGAACCAGCAACATCATCAGCAAGGATTACCAGCAGGAGTTAGGTGAAAGGAGGAAGACTTGGAGGACAAAACCCCCAAGCACACTGGGTTCCCACTGAAGTGAGGTTCTGCTTCGGTTTTAACCTGAAAAGTGTTGGAAGATGCTGAATTTGAAACTTTTCTTGCTCCACATGGCAGGTTTATCTTGCATCAGGTGCTTTCCAAACGCTCCTGAAGCAATGGATTATGGTAACACAAAGAGGATCTAAGTGACAGTACCAGTTACCTGACAATAGAGAATCAAGCCCCTAATGGTTTTACATAAATCACAAACTCTCAACAAAATGAGTTCTGTCATCAATGATGAGGGAATTCATGAGAGAAGCCACTTTGTCAAGAGACAATTAAACTACCCTGAAAGCCTTAGGAATACTTTCCAATAGCCTCAATTCCAGCATTACCAAATAAAGAGAGATCAACATCAAGAGATCACCATGTTTCGGATCACTCACTCTGTTAATTCACAGTACATAAAGGCTTAGCACTTCAACACTAAAAGCCGTAATTTTGTCAAGTAGAAACCAAACCAGATTATTTATCTTCTCAGAGGGTTCTATTTCTTGTGCAGATGGTGGAAAGGTACTTAAGCAAGTAGTCTTTTAATTTAAATAGGATCAGCAGTAGCGAACTCAAAATCCTCTGTTATGTTACATGATAACATTCCCAATAAATCAAATCACCCAGACTTTACAGGCACAAAAATCACACCTGAGAGGGGAACCAGACACCATCACTCCCAGATGTGCCTACTGGCACCAAGTCCTTTACTCAATCTTAACATAAAAGCTCCTCAAATATTTCAGCAGTCCATTTAAAACAGAGCAGATACCACTAATAATCCTTCATGTTCCTGTGGCTAATGGCAATTAAACACAGCCACATTCTGAAGCCACTTTTTCTACGGAGGAGGCAAATAAACAGCTGGGCACTAAGTGAAGGCAGCACTGGAGCTACCTCAGAACACACCAATGCCATCACAAACAGCCCTGCTGGATCAGAGCTCAGGGCAGAGCTTCAGTGACTGAACCAGCTCTGAAAAGACTGGAAATCCCCAGCAGAGGAGCAAAGGGAGCTCTGAGAGAGAGGCCAGTGCTGCTCAGAGCTCCAGGGGCCTTGGAGCGTGATTACTTCTGTCACTCCTGTCTCCTCTCACGCTCCAGCGCGCTCCCAGACTTATTCCCAGGGAAAGGAGACGTGCAGGAGAGCCACAGTTTCAAGTCCAGTCAGATATAGCAAGCAGCATCCCTGCCTTTTTAATCAAAATTAATTTTCTTTTAATTTACTAAACTTGGGAATTTTAAAGCAGTTCCTCCAACCAGCAGGAACAGAGACAAAATCTCTGCAACAATACAGAAGGAGAATCTACTTGTATATATATCTTGGGTTTAATTTAGTTTTAAATGCTGCTTTTTTTGAAGTCCAGCTTTCCCTGGACATTATTTGGAGCTCAAAAAGCAAAAATAAAGGATGCAACTACCCCATTTTTGGGCAGCCAAGAGATAAGTACGTGCAGCACTATACATAGCTCAGACACTAGCTATTTTTTTCAGCCTTCATTCAGCATCTACTTCTGCTCCAATTCAACATTTTACCCAGCATCCTGTCGGTGGAAATAGCTGAGCTTCACCACATCTACTTAACCTGTATAGGATGTAAAAATGTGAATCAACAGCCCCCAACCACATCCTACCACAAGACTGAGCTTTGCCACCACCACTTCCTATTGAAGGATCTATTCGTGGCACTGCCACTGGTTGTGTGCTCTCAGCTAAGTGCATATGTGCAAGTTGCACAGACAACATGCAGTGTATGTGTGCCACAGGCATTTACATCACTAAATATTCGTGATATAAAAAGGGTCATTTCCTCTTCTTGTGCATATCCCCATAACACGAGCTGTGGGACAGCAAAAATGTCTGCAGGAGGCTTTAAACTATGGCACAAAGGCAGGAATCAGACATAACTTCTGCAGGGAGATTAAACATAAACCCTGCATTAAACCAGCCAAACAAGAGTGGGATCTGCTTTTTCCAAGAGATACTGCTTAGCTATGGAATGAGCCCTGACTTGTGAGCTCCCAGCCCGCAGAGAATCACAGGAGGGTTATCAGAACAAACATTCCTGTAAGAGCTGCATGTGCTGATACTGAACAGCAACAAGAACTGCTGAGCCAAGGCACAGACACAGCACCTTTGAACCTCCTCACCCACTGACTGATCCTGCACACCTGCCCCTCCAACTCTGCCTGGCCGTAGGAAACATCCTGGAGAAACTGGGAAAACGGGAATATTCAGTCATGCTGCAGAGAAAAGGTTTGGCACACCAGGCTTCTCTCCTTAAAGAATTTGTCCAGTGTGAGGTCCAGAAAGTCCCAGAGCTCTAAGAACCCCAGCTGCACTGAAGAGAGGAAGTTTTCTTTCTTTTCTCCAAATAATAATAAAAAACCCAAACAAACCAGGAACTCAATGTTTCTCCAGTGAAACTCACCCTACAGGCAGGAAGTGCCTGAAGATGAGTTTTAAGTCTGCAGCACAAAGTAGTCCCATGCAAAGCAATGCATACGGGAAAAAACAACCCTAATTATACCCATGACATGACAGGATTTAGTTCAGCTGTTATCAAACAAAACCCCTCAGAATCAGTGTGTGCCAATACCTTCAGAGTAGCATCCAGTGCTCTGCAGCAGTCAAAAAGGCAAGAACATTTTTAAGAGCACAACAGAAGTTACTGTTACAGCACTACAAAAATTTATTATGCAATTCTGGTGTCACCAGCTAAAAAGGGAGAGTACACACAGAAAAGGCAAATAGAATGGGGACAAAGATAAGTATGCGACAGCAGCCATTCAGAAGACATCAAATAAATCAGATTTTCAGCTGAAGAAGAAAAACAGATGATACAACAGTTCTATAAAGTCATGAATTATACGGAGAAATTGAGAGCAAACAATTGCTGCCTCTCACTGCACATGAGAGAGTGTTTGATGGAATTACTGAGCAGTGGACTCAACAGAAAAGAAACAACAACCACATTAAGCTACAAAGCTCAGTGCCAAAGATACCGTGAGATCCAAGGCGGAAATGGATTCAAAGAACAATTAGAGATACAGCTTTTATACATTCATCAAAGGACTTAACAGTCCTGATGCAATCACCAGCTCATTACTGGAAGGACATAGGGAAGAAGGATTATTCCTGCCTACCTGCCAGCAACCTGAAACTATGCCAGATCATTCCTTGGTCTCACCAAAGCAGAGCTGGTAATATGAAATGCTACAGAATCAAAAAATTCTGAGAGCAGCATCAGGACGATATTTTTACAGACTCTCCTCTGCAGCAGCATGCTTTAGCACACCCAGGCAGCACTGTCATGGCTGATTTTTTTTCTCCCTGTTTAATCCTAACATTCCCTATGGCTAGTATTTCAGTCAGGTCTCCAAGATTCCATTCCTCAAACCAGTCTGCAGTTGATTACCACAGCATTCATTTGCTGTTTCTCATTTATTTTGCTCCAAGTGGACATCACAGAAAGCCCTGGAGAGCTGTGCAGCTACACAAGCAACTAAGGATGGGTTTGATGTATCACTATTGATAAGGAAACATTAGATCAGAACAGGGAGCACCTTTCTGGAGACACCTCTCCCCTTCACAATTAGAAGTAGAAGCCCAAATCCAGGTTTTGTCTGCCAGGCAGAAATCAGCAGTGACAGCTTTTTACCCGGTCCCAGGGAGGGGGACCCTGACCCATGGCAGATGAAAGCTGGGGTTCTGCACTGGAAATCTTTAAAGATGTGAGATTTTCAGAGGCAGGTGCCACAGCAGCTCAGCAGCCTCTGGGCTCAGCCAAGAGCCAAAGCTGTTTGCCACAGAGCAGTGCATGACATGCCAAGACAGCTTAATAATTGATGTGGGTAAAAGCAGGATCTATTTCTCGTTCCGACCCCTCTCAGCAGCACAAGGCTACATTAACTCCACTGTGCTGAGCATGCTGCCAACATCACTCCTTCATAAATATACATTATCTAGACACTTTATGGACTTGGACTTTAGATGTGCCCAGGCTGAACATAAACAGCTTCCTAAGTAAAGGTAAGAGCACTTTCCCCAAATCCAAGTAAAAGCATCAGACCTATGGTTTACTGCAAGTCATTATTTCAGACCAAAATGTTGTCTACCTTGACTTAGTAAAGCCTTTAACACTGTTTTCCACAGCATTCTCCTGGAGAACATCCACAGCTTGGATAGGTGCTCTGGTTTCCAGGTAGAAAACCTGTCCAGATCCAGACTGGTGGGGAATGGAGCTAAACCCAGCTGGGGCTGGGCTCAGTTCTGAGGCAGGTTCTGTTTCACATATTTATTGATGACCTGGAGAAGGCGATGGAGCACACTCTCAGTTCACTGATGACACCAAGGCTCCCTGTGCTGGACACTGCTAAGGCCCCACCTCAAATCCTGGGGTCAGTTTTGTGCCCCTCACAGAAAGAAAGACATTTAGGGGCTGAAGCATGTCCAGAGGAGGGATCAGAGCTGGGGAAGGATTTGGAGCACCCAGGAGCAGCTGAGGGAGCTGGGGGGGCTCAGCCTGGAGAAAAGGAGGCTCAGGAGGGACCTTGTGGCTCTGCACAACTCCTGACAGGAGGGGACAGCCGGGGGAGGGTGGGGCTCTGCTCCCAGGGAACAGGGAGAGGAGGAGAGGGGACGGACCCAAGTTGCACCAGGGGATGTCTAACTTGGATATTAGGAAAAGCTTCTTCACAGAAACTGTTGTCCAGCCTTGGCACAGCTGCCCAGGGCAGTGGTGGGCTCCCCACGCCTGGAGGGATTTAAGAGCTGTGTAAATGTGGCACTTGAGGACGTGGTTTAGTGGTGGCTGGGCAGTGCTTGGCAGTGCCTTGGAATCACTGGACTCTGATATCAGGGGCTTCTTCAACTTAAATGATTCTATGAAAATAAATTAACAAACTTTTATACCTACAGCTTTGTCATTGTTTTAGTCCATTGTCTCCACTTTATAGGCTTTCATAAACACATTTTATCCAAGATAAACACAGTGCCCATCCCCTCCAAACACAACCCTAAGCTGGGTGGTGATTTACCCCGCCACACAATCATCTCCTCCCTTTGCCTGTTTAGGAGCTCTCAATGCAGAGAGAAAATAATCAGGTTATGTCACATTGTTCAAGATCTGACAGATAACCCTCGTGCAGTGATTTCCACCACCTTCATTTCCCAAACCAATCCAACAAATGGAGCAAAGGACGCTCTGTGTATACGGACAGGTTCAGATAAGGAGATAAGATACAAAGATGAACATATCAGTACTACTGGCAAGATTATTTCCCATCTCTCCCAAACTGACACATTAATGTATTTGAGAAGGGGGATGGCAGAGGAGCTGACAGTGCGGAGGAAAATGCAAGACAGAAAAGGAAATGCCAATATTTCACATAAAGCATCACAGAAAACCCTGAAACAGCCATAAGGGGGAGGGCCAAGAAATAATGTATCTCCAGTGCCAGATATTTCTTCAGTGCTGTCACATTTCAAGTCTCCTAGCTAAAGGAGCACTTTCAACCCAGAAGATCCCTAAGCACTTTAAAAGCTTTAGGAATTGCACTACTGAGAGGAGCTTTCATCAGGAACTAAAATCCAGCTATTGAAACAGGACATACAGCAACACTTCACGGCAAGTTGGGGGCTCACTAGAACTGGAAATACTGAGAATAATATTTAAACAAGATTTGGATTTTGAGCAAATGGGTAATACTATAACTCTGACGCTTCATTTTTTTATTATCTCTGATTATAACAAGCACCCGAACCCAGCACAGCATAAAGCACTCACAGGTACTGAAGGGACACAGTTTATACACGTGCCAGCTGAACACAGACTCATTTGCACACTGGCACATCAGGAATTCATTACACCTGGGTCGGGCTGCTGGTGTGCAGAACATTTTGGACCATACCTGTCCCAGCTGGAACAGCCCATCCTGCACTCAGGCACCTATTGCTTCTCAACGCTGCCAGGACACAAACCCACCAAACATCCTGTGCCTGGAGTCCTCGGGACATTTCCCTCAGCGCTGACTGACCAAAGTGCTCCCAGAAAAACCACCAGACCCACCTGGGACAGGGACACCCTGCCACTCCCAGCACAGCCACCAAACTCCCCAGGCAGCCGAGCCCACCCAGGGGACACGGCCACCCTGGCACATCCCCGCTCCCTGGGGTGTCACGAGAGCCCCAGAGTCCACCGGCACGGTGACACACCGAGCCAGACCCCCAGCACCCGGAGCAGGGAGGTGACACCGACACCAGCACGCTGCTGGGGCGGCAGCGGGGAGCTGCAGACCGTGGGTGGGACCCTCGCCTCGAAGCCGGGGGCACCACACATGGCCAGAGGGCTGCAGGGGCGGCGAGGCGGCGGTGTGGAGCGCGCAGGGCGGCAATGGAGGGCCGGGCGGCCCCGGGATTCCCGGGACGGAGCCGCCCCCCCAGCCCATTCCCGGTCCCCTTCCCGGCGCCCCCCCGCAGCCCCCAGCCCGGAGCCCGCACCGCGCATGCGCACCGCCGCTCCCGCCGCGGCTCCCAATCTGGCAGAGCGCCTCGCCGCCCCCAACGCGCACGCGCGCCCTGCCGCCTCAGCACTGCCGCTCAATGGCTCACTATTTNGCGGGCGCAGAGACCGGCACAGCCAGTCGGATGAAAGGCGGGCGGCAGAGCGTTTCGTCATTGGCCAGAAGTGCCGTGCGGATGGGCCAATCAGCAGCTCGCCCTGGCTCCAGTTCTCAGCCAATCAGCGGCGGCGCTGGCGC
>VXAX01007509.1:0-18326 GCA_013399835.1 Leptocoma aspasia | reverse complement strand
CCCCTCAGAGCCCGGCGAGAACGGCCCGAGCTCCCCTCGCATCCCTGCAGCCCGGCGCGACCCGCTCCGGGTTCCCCTCACACCTCGCCGGGAACAGCCCGGGCTTCCCTCACATCTCACACCCCGCTGGGGACAGCCCGCGGGTTCCAGCTCCGGTGCCGCCCGGTCTGCTCTCACACCCCGCTGCAGCCGCCCCAGTTGCTGTTAAAAAAAACCCAAAAAAAAACCGAAAAACACCACCGAAATAGAATTAAAAAAAAAAGGATTTAAATGTGAATCTTTCATTTCCAAAGGGTATTACTACATTCAGCTCTACATCACAGCATCTACAACACTGCCTCTACCCCGGGCACATTTCTCTTTGCCCCTCACAGGAGTGATTCACTGGTAACGTCCAAGCGCCGTTGAAAATGCATATTTGGATTTTTTAAAATAACACTTAGGAACCACATCTAGTTCTGTAAAGGACGAGCAGCTCCCGTGTGGGTGTGCACACGTGAAAATAAAAACCTGGAATAAAGTCATCAAATCTCGATGCTTTGTTNCAAGGGGCGGGGGCGCGGGGAGCGGCGGGCCAATGGCGGCGCGCGGCAGGTAAGGCGGCGGGCAGCCCAGCACTGCCCAATTAAACATCCAGCCCGGGGAGCGCCTCAGCCAATCGGCTGGCGGCACCGCGGCCCAGCANTATCCCAGGTGGCTCCAAGCCCTGTCCAGCCTGGCCTTGGGCATTTCCAGGGATGGCACAGCCACAACTTCTCTGGGCAACCTGTGCCAGAGCCTCACCACCCTCACAGGGAACAATTCCTTCCTAAGTCCTGGCAGAAAATCCTTTAAAGATTCTGCAAAGGCCAGGCAAACACCGGGTCCAGGTGATACTGTTTTTTCACCCCCAAATACCTTTAACTACTGAAATCACTTTGAAGACCAAGCCAAAAGGAATGTTCCCATACGTAACCCCAGAAATAAGACTTACCTGGGGAGCCTGAGGAAATGCAGAACATGGAGCAGCATTGGAAAGAAAAGCTTTCAGAAGGCAAATTCACCTTCAGACCAAACAGCCAAAGTTAATTCAATATTAAAAAAATAAAACTCACAGAAAAATGAATATGCAAGAGGCCCGCAAGAAGTGGTCAACAAAGGCATGGGGTTGCCTTTAATTTTGTCAGGGAAGCACATGGACCAGGATTTCTATCCCATTAATTAGGATTTCAGAAAGAATAGAAAACTCCTTTTCCTGCAGTTGTAATATACCCGCTTCAATTATGATTATGTCCCATTAATTTCAATAAGCTCTTCATAGCTGACATTCTGCCTGGCATTTCAAGAAGTAAAGTAGCATTAAAGTCTTATTATTCGGAAAGAAAGAGAAAATATTTACTGCAGGAGCTCAGTTCATAGCAGAAGACTGCTATGAGGGAGCATGAGTGATTTACTCTTTTCATTATTCAAGTTAAATAAATCTCCTCCTTTCCAAGCTATTGAATGCAGAGTTATGCTGGCAGAGTGGATTACATTTGATCTATGTACCATGACAAGTACTGAAAATTGTGGGCTTCATTGCTGTGTTCACCCACTCCTTCCTGAACAGGAGAAAAAAGTGTCAATACACGGAGCAGCCTTTGCTCTGTGCCTCAGCACAAGAAAGCACAAAGCTGCTCTGGAGCTGTAATGAGTGTGGAGTCTGACTCCATGGAAACTGAGATAAACTCCTTTTAACTCTCTCAACTAATGATCAGGGTGTGGCGTGAGACAAAAATTTTCCTATCCATGAACATTTTATTTGCATATATCCGAGTTCATGACAGGCTTGCATTAATGCTAACAGAGACTAGTTTTTACTTTTTTTTTTATTTTTAAGCGTAGGGATGAAATTTTAATCACTGTGGAAGAATCAGACAATCTGATTCAGTCTGGTTTCTCTATCGTTTGAAAATGAAAGTATTTAAATCCAATGTAGTTGTTTCAGGAAAGCAAGATGATTTTCTTGCCTTGCTCAGCAGATAGGCAGCACTGATACCAACCCACAGGCTTTAGTCTGGGTTTCACAGAGTTTGGGAAGCTGGTAAGTGCTACAGGAACTTGGACAATGTTTAAGAGGTTCTGCTCCTCACTGGGATTTCTGTTATCTCTTCATCACAGCCTGCTCACACCACACCCCAACACAGCCAAACCACCACAGAAAAATCTGAAAAATGAAACGCCACGGTTTCCAACCTCAGCTCAAAGTACAAGGAGCTGCTTCGTTTACTTTATAGCCCACTTCATCTGTGGACTTGTCAGCAGACCCAGGAAGACTCCTCATGCAATTGAACCCTTTAACTTTACATTTAAACCTTTCAAGTTCCTCATTTTAGCCCTAGGAACAGCAAGCCTCGTTTGATACCATCACTAGCAGCAGAGGTGCTACCACAACTGTCACCTAAATAAGAAACCGAAGGCTAAGTTTCTAGCATGTTTTGCCAGGGAATTTAGGAACAAAAACCACAATCATGAAGGAAAGTTTTATTTTACTTGTAATGCCCACATCCTAAGATTAAAGATATTTTTAAAAAATTAGCTGCAAAGAAAAAGACAAAAGCAAAACAAGAACAGATTTTTACACCTTTAGGAAATCAAGAAAAAAATAGGCACAAGTTTACATTCATTACTTTCAGATATGGCAGAGGAATGTTCTGCTGAAGAGGGATAAATAAAATCCTGCTTTCCCACCTCCCTGTATGAGACAACACAAGTCATGCTCTTCAAAGCCACACTAATCTTGTAGATACAAGGCAGATTTTTCCTCATAATATTTTTATTAATGTGCTTTAAAGATCATAAAGACCCTCCTAGAGCCATTTGGCATAGTCTCTACATACATACTAAAGTACCGAGGATGTACTTTAACCTCTGGTGAAGCTTGTTACAACCTCCACATAAAAAATTAAAGTCATGCATATTTTAAGTTCTGTTTAAGCATCAGACACTATTGAGGGATTTTACTTCATAGCTGCTAAGCCACTTTAAATCCCCATCAGTGTTAAAATCTTGCAAGTGTCAGCCCAGGATGATTTAACCCCTTGAGAATAAGGGTTCATCATAAAAAAAAGGTGAATGTCTTATCTCAAGGGATTCTACCCGAATACACAGCTGCTACTAATACCAAAGAATTTCCATTGCTAAACACAATATGCTGGGGAAGGGATTTTCTAGGGATCTCAGGAAGCCAGAGGGCAGGCAGGTGTTCCATCATACTCTTTACCCTGCAATACAGGTGACTATGAGAGTCACCTTTTGGGCTGGGCTCTGCTCTGGGTGGGATCAGTGGAAGCAGCCTGAGGGTCAGGTCCCTGACACCACTGCTCAGGCCAGGGGAAGCTTCTTCCACAGGAACAGCTCCTGTCAACCCACTGATCCTTGAAGCTCCCTCCAGAGGCTGCAGACACCTTCCTGCCTTTCCTCTTGAGCTACACTGGGATTGGGGAGGGACAAAAAGCAGCGATGAATTGAGGGGGAGGTGTAGAGAAATTTAACATCCATCCCAGTAAAGATAAAACCAGCTTGTCTCAGCAAACATCCTTGGCTGGTGCAGGACCAAGTCACTGCTGGTGGGAAAAGGCAGAGAACTCGACCTTCAAGAAGCTGTGGATGCTCCCGAGGCAGATTCCTCTTTACCTTCACTGGGAGGGCTGTGTAACCTACTTGCAATAAGAGCTAAGCAAAAGCATCAAGCTGTAATGAAACAGTCTTTCTTCATTTGATTGATAAGGAATTTACATTTTTTCAGCTTAAAAAGCCACAGTGCAAGTTAGTGTTTGCTTCAGGGGGACCCTGTTTCAGTATCCTCTCCCACAAGGATGCAAAAGTCCAAAGTCAGCAGCCAGTGTTTTTGTCTGTACACAGAACAGGCAGGCTGCCCAAGCACTGAGGCCAAAGACACTCAAAATAGTAAATAAATACACATAAAACAACACTAAAAATGAGAATTTAACAGCACTGATTGTTTAGAATTACAGTCCATCTCATTATATTAATCTTCACATTTTAGCATCTTTTTAACCACTGTACAAAAGCTGCTGAAGTGACTTTCTTCTAAACCAGCCATACAAGAGCACAAAGCACTATCAACATTATTTTTTTGGCAAAGTAACTTGCTTTCAGAATATACCATGCTTTCAAATCACAGTTTACATGTAGCAGGTGTGTCATGCTAATACAACATCCTCCATTTCTTCTCTTCCTGCACACTGCCAGGAGCAAGATACCTCAGAGAGCCTTCGTAGTTTCAATTGCTGTCTCTTAAATCCTTCTCATAACAGTTTATTCCACGCAGCCTCACTTGGGGCAGCTGCTCCTAATTTCTGCCTCAGCATTGTCCTGTTTATTGCATTAATCTGGTTTCTAGGATAAGCCACATCAGTCTGATGTGCTTACAGAGCACCAGATGTTACTGTGCACTACACACGCCCCCCTGCTAACATCTCAGGAGCATTTCAAGGAATCACAGAACCACAGAAGGGTCAGGTTGGAAGGAACCACAGTGGGTCATCGGGTCCCACCTCCCTGCTCAGGGAAGGTGTCCCTAAAACACATGGCACAGGACATTTATCTGCTCCTTTTACATCCTCCTGTTTACTTTTTTTCTCTGTTTACTTCCTTCCTGCTTTTACCAGCAGAATCCACATTAGATATCTGAAGAGGAAGAAAGCATTTGTATTCTCCAAGCCCATGCACTGACTTTCCACTCATATAGAAATTCCAGATTCTTATATATTTTTTCCACTTGCAAAAATACATCCGGGTAAGCCTTGTGTCTTTCACCCAGAACAGGCACAAGGGGTAACTGATCAGTCTGGAACAAAAACAGTGAGGCTCATGTTTTTGTGGAAGTCCTGAAGACCTCCTCATTCCAAGGGTTGGACTTGGACCTGTATGTGGACCGAAACACAAGAAGGCACAGGCTGGATCTCTACTTTTATCTGTGGCGTTGCACTCACAGAGGACTCAGCAAATTATTGCAAACCTCACACAAAAGCCAGGACTGGCTCAAGTCAATGGCATGAAGCTGAGTCGGGAGAGGTTTAGGTTGGATATCAGGAAAAGGTTTTCTACCCAGAGGGTGGTTGGGCACTGAACAGGGCTCCCCAGGGAAGTGGTCACAGCACCAAGCCTGACAGAGTTCAAGAAGCCTGGACAAGGCCCTCAGCACATGGTGGGAATGTTGGGGTGTCCTGTACAGAGACAGAAGCTGGATTCAATCCTGATGGATCCCTTCCAACTCAGCATATTCCATTATTCTGTGATTTTTATGATTCACTAAGTCCAGCACGCTCCACTGATGGTGTTCTACACAAGTATCCAACTCAGCTCACATCCCAAAGCAGCCAGATTCCAGGTGCTGGCTGGGCAGTCAGGATCACAGCATTTGAGAAGCACTACCACACACACACACATCTGATCATTACCCAAAATTATGCTGTATTTCTTAGAACTGACAGACTATAAAGAGTCATTTCCTCTATAGAAGCTTGATCCCAGCTCTCCAACTATCTACACACATAACCTCACATCCAACATCTACACCTCTCACTACCCTCTGCACAACAGCAATAGGCACCACGTTATTACCCTTTCCCCCTGCTTGTACACACCCCACACCTCCTACCCAGCAAAAGCTGCTGCTGGCTCATTCTGAAATCCAGCAAGGCACTTTGATGGATGTCAAAGACTTTGTGCAAGCACAGGAAGGATGCAAATCCCCCCCTCTTCACACTAACCTGCCCTAGGGGCTAACAGACCTCAGCAACCTCCTAAGCAAGGATAACCAGGACACAGAGCTTGTCATCTGGTCTGCAAAGAGCAGCAACACCAAGGGAACAGACCAATTTCCCCAGAGCGTCTTACAAAAGTCTGCATTTTACTTCAGTGCTTTACAGAACTATTTCTTCCTCCCCAGGAAAGAAATCTTTGCTAGTCACATTGCATATGTTATCATACATAAGGTAAAAATCAGCAGTAATTAGTGTCTGTAGGAACACAGCAGAGAAGAACAGTAATAAAAATCCCAAACCAAGCAAAGCCTCCTTGAGTAGTTAATGGTCAAGTGGAGAATTTATCAATGATATTCCTGTTCCCACACACAATCGTAAACATCAGGGATTCACCTCCCAGAAAACACAAAGGCAAAACAGGTACATACATTGCCCTATTCAAGAGAATTGGGCAAAAATCTGGGCCCAGGCAGTTCAGGACACAATGTATAAATGAAACATTGAAAAGTAATAATAATGACAGGAAGGTGGAACAAAGAAGAAATTCAAACCATAAGTTGGCAAGTGGTCCTGGATCCATCCCAGCAAACACTACTGGCTACAAAAAGCAGAAGGTCCCGCCAGATTGCTGTGTGTTCACAGTCTTGCTGCCACCGCCGCACTTCGCAGGTAGTTTTATCCACCTCTGGGAGGAAAAGGTCCTTGTACAAAAGTGTTTTGCTCCACTGACATCAGATGAGCTCCTCCTTCAGCGGCTCGGTTTCCCCGGGCAGCGTGCCGTTCATCTCCGGGGAGGTCTCGGTGCCCAGGTATCCTAAGAGGATCTCGCTGCGGCGCCGCGACAGCTGCAGAATGTCCTCTGCCAGCAGCTGCACTGTCGTGTACCTCACATTGTCGAAGTCAAACATGTCCTTCAGGTACTGCACGATCTGGTGCTGCAAGAAAAGGAAGGTTACAGTCAGACCTCCTTCACCTGCCAGCACCAAGCACACAAGGGCACCAAGGGCACACGTCAGCAGCTTTAAGCCAGCAGACAGGAGTCCCACACAGATGAGGTACAGAAAAACCACCTTACCTTAAAGAAACTGCAGACTTCAGATAGCTGCTGCTTGGGCCCCAGAAAACCAAAGGCTAGAACAGGACTGACATGCTCCGATACGGAGTAGAAATGAGAGATAAAGCCATCTGGTACCTATCACAGGGAAGGACAGAATTAGTTGGTCTTCACTCTCAGGCAGAATTAGCAGCTTATTCCATATTAGCCACCAATTTCCCTGCCAGAAAGCTTCAGTAACTGAAGTTAAGAGCTATTTGGAACATCTCTTCCTGCAAAACTACATTTATCTTTCAGATCCCTTGAAGGATGACTAGAGCTTTTTATCTTCATGTTTCTAAACTGCTATTTCAAGAGGAAAATGAACAGAAGAAAATGAAAAGCAATCACCAGCCAGCCTTTATAGCCTCTATTTATAATTTGCTGACCAAGCCAAGAAAGGACATGAAAATATCCAAGGCAGAGCTACTGCATGACAGCACCAGTAGAGCTTCCAGTGCTCTCATTTCTCTCTGTGCCATCTCAGGAGCCAAACCCTGTTGTACCAGCTGGCTGTGGGATCGAGCTGAAAACTTGCCAGAGGCCACAGACCCTGTGGCAGAACCACAGTTGTGAAGTTGTGGCTTCCTGTTCCCCTGCTCCATAAACTCATCTGCTGTGATACTTTAGGAAGTCAGAGATTTAAGTGAAACTTATCAAGTCATGGCTAATAAGCATCAGCACTGGGGAGTGGAGCAGTGCCTGAACCTTCCTTTTGCTGCCAGCAAGGAAAGTACAATTCAGGAGCAGTCCCTTGTTGCTTGTGGTCCGTGGCCATTCCTACAGTATTGTGAGCAGGGAGAAGGAATACCAGACAGGCAACACTGTTGTTTGAATCCTCACATTAAGAAAAAGGGAGAATAAACTCAGACTGAGTCAGTAAGCATTGGAGCAGTGACTGCAGGACCCCAGCTCTAAAGCATCACAAAGAACGTGACTTTGTTCAGTCTTCTACCACTTAAGACTTCTCACTCTGTCAAGATCTATGTGTTCTCTTTTCAGCCTCAAATACATTAAATTCTTTCCCTTTTGATTAATTTTGCTTACCATCAGAAGCCTCCTTTTTGCTTTCAGAACTGACCAGCAAGCAGTTGCTAGAGCCTTCAATTAACAGAGAAAGCCCATTAGTTACTGGGATTATTTAAAAAAAAAACAAAGTTTACCAACACATTGTCATCAAAACATCAAAGCAGTCACACTTTTGTGCCAAAAACTCTTTAAAATGACAAAATTGAAGCAAACTGTAAGCAGATTTAGCCACTTCAGATCCATTCCAGAGAAGCCGAAGGGTTTTTAAAGATTGTTAATATGATCTGACATAGTTGCCCAACAGCCCATGATCCCCTGTACGCAGACAGCTGCTACAAAGTGCCATTTTACTCTCAGTCTATCAAACTAATCAGTCTTAAAAATACAGCTGGGGGACAGGACTAAAGGAAGGCTTTGCAATTTGAGCTTCAGTGTCTGCTGAGGTACTGCCAGAATGAATGGCCACATGCTAAAGTCCACATATTTTTCCCTACATTTCGGCCCTTTTATTCTCATTCATAAAAATAGGTACTGTCATCTTTTAACATCTCCATGGCATCACTGACAAAGGCCCCTAGAGCAATAAGCCTGATTGCCAACCAGATGCTTTCAAAATAAGGAAAGCTTTCCTGTAAACAATTTCCACGCACAAGAAGACTGTTGTTTGGAGCTTCAGGAAAGCGTGGCATTTATAAAGAGAGAATTCAGCTCATGGAAAGATGAGGCTATGCTCTTTTCTGGCCTTGGCACTGGTCTCACACTCTCACCAGCACTCCCCGTCTCACGCACCGTCTCCTTGAAGCTGTCGGACAGCCAGCGGTTCCGCAGCACAGCCAGCACGGAGGAGGGAGGGTTCTCCAGATCCTCAAAAGCATCCATGAGGATGAAGTCCAGCACAATATCAAAGAAGCTCATGCACACCACCTGTCAGGGAGCAGAACAGTCTGTAAAGGGAACAGGTTTTAAAAGGAGAGACGGGCTCTTTTGGTTTGAAGCAAGAAGATGTAACAAGCTGAAGTCAACGTAATCATATTTCAACAGCAGGTCTTTCACACCTGGGCCATTCCTATATATGTATTATAATACAATCACAGTGGTTTGGCTTGTAAGGGACTTTAAAACCACCCAGCTCCACCCCCTGCCATGGGCAGGGACACCTTCCACTAAACCAGGTTGCTTCAAGCCCCATCCAGCCAGGCCTTGAGCACTTCCAGGGATGGGAATTCCACAGCCTCTCTGGGCAAGGATTATCTTCTAACTCCTCTGCAACTCTGTAAAGACAATGTCTTTACCAACCCCTCTTCCCTCGAGCTCCTGCTGAGTGGTCGGCCAGGTCTCTTGCTTCAAGGCATAACGCAGCATCTCCTCGTAGCTTTCCAGGAAAGCTTTGGGATTCTGGGAGAGCAGAGAAACAAAACAGAAGTTTAACTACTGGGATTTGAGCTGACATCAACATCACAGTAGTCACCAACATGCAGATGAAGTTTTCTTCCAACACACTGGACCAACTCTGAGCTGGGATGGGGGAACAAGTATCCCTGTGCTCAAGACACAGTTTAGTTGTTACACAAACTTCCTACCTTTTCAGCTTTTGTCATCAGTCCTATCATCATCTGCTTCCCAACCTCCCCAAAAAACAGCTGATTGCTTTCATCCTCCAGCAGCTCCTGCAAAGGGAACACAGATGTCTCTTGTGAGCACCTACACACCCTCAAATTCTAAGCTGGGAAAAAAAAAAAAAGGGCAGGACACGAAGCAGTGCAATGCTGCACGCACCAGTGTCTTTAACCTTAAATAAGCTGGAACCTAGGAAACAAAACTGCAATCTCCAGGAACATGCTGCTGGCAGCCATGTGCCATGGAAACCCAGGAGCCTGGAGCCATTCTCACCTGGAATGCCTGCCTGACACAATGCAGCTTGGCCAGGAAATCCTGGTCACTGTAGCAGCCAAGGAGCTCTGTCCTACAGGGAAAGGGGAAGAATTGTGTAAATTCCAGTTCTGATGTTGTGTGTTCCTACAACTATGGTCCCCTAAAAACAAAAAACTAAATTCCCAATCTGTGCATAGGAGAAAGGAACAGTCACATTCCCTTCATCCAGCTCCCTGGGGGAACAGAGCA
This sequence comes from Leptocoma aspasia, assembly GCA_013399835.1. NCBI lineage: Eukaryota > Metazoa > Chordata > Aves > Passeriformes > Nectariniidae > Leptocoma > Leptocoma aspasia. Next base: position 8,333 of record VXAX01007509.1, on the reverse strand, counting down.
CCTCTGCCAGGCTGGTACAGGACTGTGCCAGCCTCCCAGAACAGTCACACTAATTTCCTGGGACAATTGCTCTTTCTTAACATGCAAGTCCCTAAAATCTGGGGTTAATTCCCTGGGAAGGCTGAACCAGGAGGAAAGATGCTGTGATTTTACAACCCCAATGAGTCATTCTGGTTATGGGGCTGCTCAAAGGCAGATGATGTGTTCACAGTGCCCCAGGGCACACAAGGTCCCACAGCTCCAGCTGGCTCTTCACCTCAGCGTCCGGCACGCGACCTTCCCTTCTTTCACCAACTGCAGAGCTTCTTCGTATGCTGCCACTGGCTTGGAGAGGTGGAATGGCACTTGCTCAAAGGGGAGAGAGTCAAAGAGCTGTAGAGGTAACAAGAGATGTGAGAAGAACAAAAAGAGCTCATTAAGTATTTGCAAATACACAAGCAAGTGCACACAAGCAAGGTGGGCCTTCGTCAGAGAATCTTCAGCCAGCAAAGTTTGTCAGTGACAATTGTTTCATGCTAAGATGTTTCATTTTTCACCAAAAGCTGTCTCAGCTCTGACACCACTCAATATTCCATAAAATTTACACCACCAAGCCATCTTACTTTAGCTAACAGCACTTTCCCAGATACTATGGCATGTTTTCTATAGTAGATAAGAAGATGACATGGAAGTGCTGGTTGGAAAAGCTTGCACCATCCCCCTCATTAAAATCTTTCCCTAACATCCATCATGAACCTCCCAGCCTGGGCTTGTTGCTGTGTGTTTGATCATCTTCGTCTCCCAAGATATGTTTTGCTCTGCTCCCTTTTTGCCTTCCCTCCAAGCCACTGGGCTGTGACACACAGGTGACACTTCAGTCACCTCTGCTGCAGAGAAGAAGGAATCCTCTGAAGCTGAGCTGTCTTCATCATCCGTCCGCAGCCGCAATGATCCGTCCGCCAGAGGAAGCATCAAAGTCTTCTCTGGAGGAGAGAAAGAAGCCACATGTGTTGGAGTTCATGGATCAACATTCCTCTTAGCTCCTGTGCTCTCTTCCACTCCCACTTTGTCACTCCTCCTTTAGCTGGCTTACAGAAAAGACATAAAACCAGACAGGAAATTGGCATTTTACTGCAGCCAGGTGCCCTACCCAGATCCAGCAGCACGCTGTCCGACGGGAGCGAGGAGCCAAACTCTTCCTGGAGGTGGTAGGCTCGGTGCAAGAGGGACTCCAGCTTCTCTGCAAACTCCCTTTTCTGGGACTCCTCCTGGAACACACATAAATGTCACCCTTAGTTAGCCAGCTGGGCACAGACAGATTGGACAGCACAAATACGGGAGGAAATTTTCAGTAAAAATGGGATTTGCAGTCTGCAGATTAAATGATTAAAAATAAAAAGAGAGAGGAGTCATTAATCCTACAATGCAGCTAATAATGCACAGGGAGGGAAGCTTCTACACAACCTACTCAAACCCTCTGGCTTTTGAGCTTCATAATTTCATTTTCCTATTAAAAAGGGAAGAAAGAACTAAAGAACTTTAACCTGCCACCCAGAAAAACAGGTATTTTAATAAGTTATACACCACTTAAATCTCCTGCCTTTTAACTTTAGCCTAACTTCAGAAGAAATTGCATCAGGAACCTGTGTTGAATATAACACAGAATATAACACAGAACTGTTATCCAGTTCTGGATATCCAGAACTGAGTAACAGAATATTTAGATTAAGGTGTTGGCCATAAGCAAAGTTTGCTGTAAGCAACACAGGAGGATGGGAAAAAAAAAGGTGCGGGGAAAATAAGGCTTAAACAGCATCTTCATGCCCCTATGTTTGCATGAGTATCTCACCCAGAAGACAGAAGCATTAACAAGAAGCACAAAATCTGTTTTCATAATGAATCAACCCATTTTAAGGCAGTTTTAGAAACACTACAGGGCCTTTCAAGGAGAGCCAACAACAACAGAATCCAGATCTGACTTGGATAAATATTATCCAGCACAAAACACAAATGTCCCACATAGTTACTACACCAGACTCTGTTTACAAAAGGCTGGGAACACTTTTTTCCCTGTGAGAACTTCTGGAGACTTCAGAGTTCAGCTCCTTTCACAGTCCTGAGTTACAGCAGGGTTTTTTTAGCTTTGTGGCTGTCACTGAACCATTCTAGTTTAGATCTCCTTTAACACAGGTCTTCCCTGCATAGTCCTCAAGTCCCAGGCAGCAAGGGGTGTCCAGGTTTCTGCAGCTGCAGAGGCTGAGTGAGGTACACATCTCCCTGCAGGGACCAGGGCCATACCCAGCTCCTACCAAATTACCACTGCTTTCCTCATCCACACACACAGAGCTGGGCTGTGCTCCCAGAAGTGGCAGTGACCATCCATTTCTCCGTTTTAATGCAAGATCTCCATTTTAAATGCATTAAAAAGTTACAGAGACAACACTGCCAGCCAAAGCAGTGCTGCATTCATCACAGCCTTTTCTCACCACAGGCTGTGCTACAGGAGGACACGTGTGACAGTGAGTGACACAAGGCTGGAAGGTGGATGGAAACGCTGGGGAATGAGGGGGCGAGACTTATTAAAAAGAGAACGAAATTAAAAACACCCACTCCCATTGCATAAGGAAGCTGCAGATACAGACAGCTCTTAAACAGAGTCTGGCCTGACTCTGCCCTTAATTTGCTCTCCTTTTAACCTCCCACTGTTTACTGCTTCCAGCACCCAGGCTGGCCTTTCAGCATGTGGGGACCTACCTCTGAAGTGTTCTCAGACATGCTCTCTTGCTGTTTCCTGCTGTCCCAGGGCACAGGGGTGCTGGTACAAGCACTGTCCCTCTGCCTGATGCTCAGTGCCTGTTCCCATTTCTGCAGGGCCTCCTCAAACAGCTCCATGCCTGGAAACCCAAGCAAATACTGGCTGTGAGAGTCCCGGGGCACTCAGGAACAAAGAGATACAGGATGAGTCTTTGCTCACTCAGACAATCCAGAAAAGAGGGAAATCCCTCCCCAACAGAAAGAATAAACATATTCTATTTCTTTCTTGTTTAAATATTGTTTATTTTGGATTAGAAGGAGAATGTCCCCAAACTGGTTAAAGCATCATCCATGTTACTGCCAAAATACTGTTCTCTGCACAAGATGAGCCTGTTGCTCAAGAACAGTATTTTGGAAGTAAATTATTCACTGACAAAAAAGTTTGGTTTTTTTGTAAGAGAAGATGGGATTTTTATTTGAGCTTAAGCTGAGAATGGAAGGGAACTTTCTGTTAGAGCTCTACATTGAGCTGCTGATGCTCTGTGTCAGTTCTCAGCCCCTTCTTGCTCTCACAGTGATAAACAACCTCCCCAGAGCAATGTTACCCTTGTGCCTGCTTACCTTGAACATAGAGGCTTTCTGCACTGGAATCACCAATGGCTCCAGCATCTCCCATTGCCTGGGTCTCCCACATCCCAGGGGGTATTGGACTTGAGGAGTTGACTGCTACCATCTGCAGGAGGGGAGCAGAGGGCAGCAAATGCCTTTTGAATTCTCTTAAGGTTAGAGATGGTAAGATCAAACATCACCAGCCTTCAGCAAAAAGGTATTTTCCTTCCCCATATTTGCCTTTGTGCTCCCCTGTATCAATGAGCACTAAAAGGAGAGCACTGATGGAGGAAACAGCCCAGGAAAGCTCCAAAACAATCGCTACAAAGGCATCAGGATTTTGATGGAAAGCTCATGTCAGCCCCAGCTGCCTGTACAAAAAACACTGGAGGTGGCAAGGAAGCAAGCACAGTCCAAACAAAAGAAACAGTTCCCCAGAAAAAATACAGCTGAGGATTCCCCAGAGGGCAAGGGGAATCCTCACTCTCCTCTCTGTAACCAGACCCTCTCCTGGGAGGGCTGAGCTTGACAATCCACACAGCAGAGTCAGTTCAGCTTTGTCCAATTTCCTACCAGGGCATCAATGTCTTCTAAAGTCTGACCCAATAAAGTGCTGGATTCAACACTATCAGTGACCAGTGTTTTCCTGTGGCTTACAGAAGGATGTGAAACATGAGCCTGGTACTAAAAAAAAGCTACAATAATCAGCTGACAGATGAATTTCTGTCCTGCCTCCATTGATCAATCCCTGTGGAGTGTCAATAAATCACCTTGAGATCCTGAACTGCAAATCATCAGTTCACTGCTGCCAATTTACTTACTGGATGGCAAAGAGGAGCCCAGGAAGCAAATGAGAGCACAGGCAAAACCTGCAGCTGTGCAAAGGATGAGCTGTTTTTCCACCAAGTAATATAAAAACTCTAAGTATTCTATAAATATAGAGTATTATAAATATAAAAACTCTAAGTACAGGGTCAGCTCATCTGTACAGAAACAGATGCCTCTCCGTGGGGATATCCCCACCCAGGCACCAGCAGTAGAAAAAGGTATTTATGGATTGCTTCTTACTTAAAGAGAAACAGAACTTCAGTGATACAAAACCTGGACAGCATATGTGTGAATTGAGAAGCCACGGGGGAATTACATGGATGTGAGTCCCTGTGGAGGGGAAAGAGGCCGGAGCTGGACACAGCTCGGTGCTCAGGGACGCATCCCATCACAGCCCAGTTCCCCAGGGAATGCCGTGCCTGCCCAGCGCCGTGCCGGCACTGCCGCCTGCTGGCGACACACTTCGGCCAGCACGGATTTTGGCAACTCCTGGTGCTTCAGCTGTACTAAAAGGAGCAGCACCAGCATGTGCTGAGGAGTGCTGGCACCCGACAGCTCCTTTCAAAGGGGTGATTTTTCCCCTCTCCTTGCCCCAGCATTGCCAAGCAGCCTCTGAACCCGGGCAATGACGAGAGAGGGCTTTGCAGCAACTCACAGAGGTTCACCTGTGTCCCCCCTGCTCCAACAGAATGTTAGCTCTGAGCAATGGGGATGTGAAACAGGTCTTGAAGACACAAATGCTTCCAGTTTTGGTCTCACAAAAGATGGATATAAGCACTGATGGCTTCTCCCACCTGGTTAAGCCTGAATTACCTGTACTCATAGGCTGCTTTTTTGGCTTTGGAGGAGGTAGAATGACTAGGCTGTGTTCTCACCCTGTGGTGTTTCCTGAACAGAGCTATCAGATTTTGGTAGTTAATTTGGTTTTAAGAAGAAAGCAAGCTGTGAGCAGCCCCAGCACAGAAGGGAGGGGCTGCTGGGCCACGCAAACCCCCACCATACAGGGAAGCAAACAAGGTCCCCATGAGCAAGAGACCCAGAAACAACCCAGTCTAACTCCTTGAGGGTGTCACAGAGAGCTCCAAGGAATCATGGACCTTGGAGGGAAATCCCTCCTGTGACTCCTCCTTGGCCAAAGAACTGGCCAAGGAACCCTGGAGCTCCTGGCCACAAAAAACTGCTGCTCACAGGGAACTCTAGACACTCAAAGCAAGGTTATCAGAACCTGCCCTACAATTATACTGCAACCTGTTCTGCTCCATGGGCCAGCACAAGCCCAGGGACTTGGAGATGTCCTGACAGGTCTGTGCACTGACATCTCCCAGCCCTGCTAAGGTCCTTACCGAGGCCAGGCTGTGGGAGGAACTGGAATGTTTGCTGGGCTCAATGGAGGAAATCCCGCTGAGCGTGTCATTGCTCTTGCTGCCAGGGCTCTGGACTCTCCTGCTGGAGTATCCTGCAGTTGGGAAGGTCACACAAAAACAGGATTTTAGGCCCAAGTGATTGCAGCAGGGAATAGGGAGGGGAACATCACCTTGTCCAGTGTAACTGTGAATGGGCAAAGCAGTATCCAATACCTAGAAATATGCTACAGGTCTCCTGCCTGCTCTGCTTTGCTCTGAGACTGATGTCAGTGGGGATCTGATGCTGAGGAATGTATTCACTGCTTATGGACAGCAAGAGGGCAAGTGGAGACAATCAAGCAAAAACTCCTCCACCTTCCCTCAGGACAGGCAGAACATGGACACTGCTTCCTTGATTTTCGTGTTTCACCAAACAAATGCTTAATCCCTAAAGTGCTTTGCCGAGGGCCTGGGTCAGTCTTACTCCTAAAATCAATACAAGTAGTGAGGAAGCTGCCCAAGGTCTGGGAGTCACCACAGAGCTGGATGGACACTCCCAACTGCCCAGTCTGGCTCAGGCCACCCTCCCCTCCCCTCAGCTGAGCACTGACATCACGAGATCAATGCAGAACCAGGTCACTGCATGCCTGGGTCGTTATTATTGGGGCAGCCTAGTAATGGTCCACAGGCTGCCTGCAGGAAAGGGGATGGGAACTGCAAACCCCAGGAAAAACATCAGGACACCTTTTTTCCTGAGGACTGTGAGCTCAGAGTCTCTGCCTTTGCTCCCCAAACCCCACGCTCATGGCACTGCATTTCAGAATTCCCACTTCACTCCGCATCGCAGCACTACACAAATGGCTTTGCTTTCCCCTCCCCGCACCTTCCCATCACTCCCTGCACAACCTCCTTGGGGATTTTTCCCTTTTTGCAAGGCCAACCTTTCTTCACGGAGGAGACCCTCCTGGTTGGCAGGATGGGCACTGTGATCCCTCCTGGCTTAAAGCCGCACTTGTCCGGAGCAATTTGCTTCTTTCGGCGGCGCCGCCGCTTCAGCTGATGAGCTGCCAGAGCCAAGGCCACTGTCCCCAGAGCTGTGGCAAACAGCACCTTGCGCAGGCCTGGAGAGAGCCGCAGCTGAGAGAAGACAGACTTTAAACACAAAAAAAAATGGAAGAGCAACAATGAAAAACCAATCCGCTGCCATTTAAAAAAAAAAAAAATTAGCAACAGTGTTAAATGTGAAATACCTTGGCTTTACCCTCCCACCCATAAAACACACCCCCTGCCACACAACTAAGACATAGCAGCAAAGAGACTGTGGAGCATCATTTTGACAGGACCTGGAGAACTTGGTCTCGATCCTCATTGCCAAAACACACTGCAAAATCTGCACACAGCCTGGGACAGATGCAATCCAGGTTACCCAAATTCAGCTCTGAAACCCTGGTGTGAAGCTGAGCTTTACTGCTCCAAGCGCTGCATCACTACAAGTGGGGAACGTATTACTCTTCTTTAAGAGACAAGTCTTTTTTTAGCGCCTTCGATGAAGAGAAAGATTGAACCTGAGTGTTCTCCCAGGGAGGGATGTGGGAAGTGCTTTTCTCTCCTCTCCAAGCCCACTCAGAACAACTCTCTTCCACCACCCCAAACTCCCCCTGCAAGTCCTCCAATCCCTCAAACTGCCCAGGTCCCCCAGCACCACCCCACTGTGCCTCCGCCTCACACAGACAACCCCGCAGAGCCAGCCCAAGGAATGTGACAGGAAAACCTTTCCTGCTCCTTGTACCTGCCCAAACGTGGTGTACACGAACACGGGGATCTCTGCCACGGTCATTGCCAAGGCCTGCATGATGGACATCCCCTCTGTCCTTCTAAATGCCATGTCTGCACCAGGCTCTCGGCACCTTCAGGAGCCGCCAGGGGGAAGGGCACTTGTGGATGCTGTGTGAGCTGCTCACAAAAGAATCCAACTTTCCTCTGACATCTGGCTCAGAGTCCTGGAGTTGGCCTTCATCCAACAATCCTCCTCCTGCGGGAAGAGGGGGAAAACCGGGTGAGTGAGGGGAGCACACGCCCTGCTCCTCCCTGCACTGCACTTCACAACACACACACCAGGTCACTTGCAGCAGCGAATCTAAAATATCTTCTTACCAGCAGGAGCAATTCCTTTGCTTGTCCTACCAACCACGGGGACAGATTCCAAACTGCTCTACAGCAGCATCACCCTGGGATTTGACAGCTCCCAGAGATTTCTACATGCACCAGACCTGGCTGCACATGGTTGGAGGGATTTTATTTGCAGTCCCCATACAAAAAAAGTCCCAATTATCCCAAATGACCATACACACATTTTCGTTGCCAAAATTCTGCTTTCACACAGTTTTCTGTGCATCACGGCCCTGCTCAAGAGTCACCAACCAAAGAGGGTTTGCCCAGGAGGTTTCAATGCTGCCAGCGGGGCTGGGCAGGAGGGATGTGCTCAGGTCAAGGACAGAGCGACAGAAGGCGCTGATGTGTGACCCCGGAATGCGGGTGACAAAGCCCTGCCCCGCCTGACACCCCCCCGCACCCACTGCCCCGAGCACCTTACGGAATGTTCCCCGGGCAGTGGGAGCCCGCAGGGACCAGGCACCGGACATGGGCTCTCCCCACAAGGTTAAACACAACGTCCTGGCCACGGCAGAGGTGAGAAGAGCAAAGTGCAAGGAATTTTGGGCACAGAAACAGCTTGGGGTTTCCATACCGGGATAGGGAGTACGGGCACCGAGGAACCAAGGCAGCCCCTCTGTCCGGGCATCTCCCCCCAGCCCTGCCCGC
>VXAX01007502.1:10818-25622 GCA_013399835.1 Leptocoma aspasia | reverse complement strand
GGACAATCCCTGCCCTGCTCCTGATAATCACTTCCCTACTCCCTGCTCCTCCATTTCTAATTAAGCAGCAATTAGAAAGAACCACATACAGAAATAATTACCTATGCAAAGTGCTCAAGTGCACCCTTCTGTTCTAGACACTATCAATCAGATATGACAAAAAAAATGTGGAAAGGCTGTGATGAATGGAAACAATCATTTCCCTCAGTTAAAAAAATGCATTTTTAAAACAATTCAGTCCTTGTACTTCTCTCCCCTCCCACCCCCTGCCTTTGGTTGCATCTTGTGTGAAGCCTTAACTTCAAGGTAGCTCTGTTAGAAAAACCTGAGAGAGGGCAAAAGGTATTCGCTTACTTTAAAAAGAAGTGAAAATCAGAGCATAAAAGAAATTTTTCATGAAGTGCCCGAGGAAAGACATCTTTACACATGTTTCACTACATGGCAAATACCACCAGAAACAAATACTTGGGCACATGGACAAGAAGTGTAAACTGCACGTGTTTTAGGGGACTGAGAAGTTCATAATATGCATCCTTGCTTAATTATTATTTAATTTTGTCATTCCAAGAGGATTTTTACTTCAGGAAAGTAACCCAACACTCAACCTAAACTAAGATTAAGGATGGCTCCCTGAGGGGTCAGCACATTTAGAGAGCACCCAAATTAATCACAATATTCACCTTTCAGTACAAGGTTTTCCTCTGGATTAAGAAGCTGCTCTCTCTCCCATTCCCATCCCAAACTAAACTCCATGGAATATTTTTATCTTTGTTTCTCCATAAACCTCCTCAGCTTACAGAATAAAGTAATTATAACTGAACCCTGAGTAACTGCAGTGTAAGACTGCACATAAACCACCTTTCAACAAAGAACTTCCATTCAAACCCTTTCCACTTTCCACCAGTTTTAGGAAACTGTGTTTGTTACGACTCCTCCATCTTTTCTGGATGGGAGAAAAGGGGGAGGGAAAAGCTGCACCCTGAACCTCAGGCCTTCAGTTTGGAGCATCATTATGTGGCACAGTAGGCTTCAAATTTCCTCAAACACACCCTTTTTTCCCAAAATCACCAACTGCTACGTGCTCAAAGGCTCAGCTAAAGGTATCTTTAAGCCATCTGTTAGTTTTGGGAAGGAGGAGGTTCCAGTCTCCCCACACAACCAGCGATGGGAAACAGCTGGGTCCGGGCTGGAAAAAAGGGATATTCCACAACCTGGAAGTGTTAAAAGAAAGAACAGACTTAAAACAAGATTTCTGCACAAACACAAGAGGCAGGGAATTGCGAAAGGAAAAAATTCAGACCCTGGCTAGAGTGGCAGATGTCAAAAATCTGGCCCAGAGCTCACAGAGAGGACTGAAAAGAGCCTTTTTATTCCAAAAAAGTGTTCCAGATGAAACTGTGGCACTCCAGACCACGGCCTGTGCTGGAGCATCCTGCTGCACCTGGCTCATGCACCATTTTTCAGTCAGAATGCCACTTAAATAATAACTACAGCCTCAGTTCATCAATTAATTTCTACCAGGAGTGAAGGTGGCAAAACCAACGCAAAACCAGCGGCTCTTCATAGCCAGTGAGCAAATGTGGATCCCTGGGTGTCAGAATTCTCTCTCTAAAATTCAGAGAGATTTTTTTCCTTCAATAATCTATTATGAAAAAAAAAAAACTATTAAAAAAACTCTGAGGGAAAACTTCCCTGCTGAATCTGGTTGCCCAGTGGCAACGCCATGGTTAAAGGATCGGGTTTTGGTCTGACTGGTGAAAGGTTCATTTCTTCTGAAGGCAGAAATTTTAATTCCTCCCTACATCAAAGGCAGTGTCTTTCCATCTAACAACCCTCGATGGATTTCTTTCCCATGAACTCATCTGTGCAGCGATTTTATTGCATAGAAGGAGCAACTTTTATGTCTTTATATACTCTGTCATCGGAAAAGGTAAACTTTATATGCGCACAACGCTCATTAGAAATCCCTCATGTCTCCTTTGAAGCTGGTTCCTCTCACACTGACAGTCCCAGAATCCCAAAATGGGATTGGGAGGGACATTAAAGCTCATCCAGTTCCATGGGCAGGGACACGTTCCACTATCCCAGGCTGCTCCAAATAAAAGCACTTTTCCTGATGGTAACTTGCCATCATTATAAAAAGCAGAATTGTTTGATGCAATTATGTACACAAACTAAAGAGAGTTTAAGTTGCAAAACAAAAAGGGGTGAAGACAACGAATCCAGAGGTGAGAAAAAGCTGCTCAACAGCCAACACAAAAGAACATTTAAAACCCTAAAACTGCAGCGTGCCAGGAGCCACGACCCAGAAACAGGAAGGGAAACAGGATCAAGGGGGCCAAGAAGAAGTTCAGGGGGCTGAGAAGTTCAGGAATAGATGGTCTAATGGGAGATTCTGCCTTTTTTGTCTGCTCTAACTGACTTAAACAGCTCTGAACTGCCACAATATTATAAATTACTTCTTTAAACTACTCTCAATTTCTCTTCAAGGTATTTTGGTTGTCTTAAGGTTCAGTCACAGAATCATCAAGGCTGGAAAAGCCCTCCCAGCCCATGGAGTCCCAGCTGTGCCCCATCCCCACCTTGTCCCCAGCCCAGAGCTCTGAGTGCCACCTCCAGGTGACACCTCCAGGGCTGGGCACTCCAAAGCTCCCTGGGCAGCCCCTGCCAAGGCCTGAGCACCCTTTCCATGGGGAAATTCCTCCTGGTGCCCACCCTGAGCCTGCCCTGGCCCAGCCTGAGGCCGTTCCCTCTCCTCCTGTCCCTGTTCCCTGGGAGCAGAGCCACAAAAGATCATGAACTGAAGTAATTTTAAATGTGAATTCTTTTTTTTTTCTCTCTATATTAAGCTATTATTAGATTCAGACTGAATATTAGCAGGTGAATATGGAGATTGCATTCATTCCTGACGGCTCCAACACCTACATTTAAACTAAATATTCAAATTATAGATACATAGGGCTGGATTCATAAGGTTCTATCTACATAAGGCAAGTTTCCTGTAAGGAAAACCTCCAAAATTAGAGCACATCTGAACTCCATAAAAGACTTCACTACTCTTTCAGGGAGCAGTGCACTCAAATTTAGACATTTATAGGCTTTGGGGGACAAATTCTACCTGAAAGAGTTTGAACTCTCACAATCCAAATGTGAATCCAAATTTTTTATTGTTGTAAAATGATTATATGCATATTGTACTCATGAAAGTTAAAGTAGAAAAGGCGAACAGCTGTAAAATGTTTAATTTCCTGATATTTTTAATTGTGATGGTTTAATGAATCTACAAGTAAAAAGTGGATTATAATTAAAACTTCTCTTGCATTTTAATATAAAGTAGACAGTATATAGTTTAAGTAAATCCACACAGTAAAAAAAATCTCATTTTTCTGCTTGACTTTTTTAAATCCTACAAATACTCCGTGCTGTTAAATACCAAAAGCTATTACCAAACCATCAGAGGTTTGTTTTCAAATTAAAAGAATCATTTCAGCAAGGTGCAGCTGCAACTCAGTGACACTTTCTCAATATCTGCAATACTTTTTTTTTATTAGATGTCCTTATCCTGCTCTTGCTATAACATTTCCCCACTGAAGTCTCCTGCCCTTTTGTGGAGATCCAAATAAAACATATGATTTATCCATAATGGTCCAACACCAGCACATCCCACAACAGCAGGTTTTTTCCATGGGTATTTATTTTGTTTTAGCAACGCTGAAAACTCTACANTTTTGCCACCCTGCAGGTTCCCAAAGCAGAGCTGTGCCATTTGCAAGCTGCGATTGGTTAATGAGGGTAAATTTAATTAGCTCAACTTCCTTGCAGATCCCATCAAACGCCACCATTTGATGAATTCTGTCAGAGCACCGAGTCCCCTCCAGCTGGCCGAGCGCCACAAAGAAAAGGCAGCTCTGCTCATGGCTGGGAACTGAAATGAGCTGTTTTAAGTGGAGCTTTTCTCCCATTTTTCTGAGGCTGCACCGCTCTGACCTTCCCCAAATCAATCCTCTGCGGATTAACATGTAAAGCAGTGTCGAATTAATTTCAGAAAGCGAATATGAGATCAGCCCCGGGCTCCTACAAAACAGCGCGGCTCCCAAACACGCTAATGCCTCAATGGGGAGCTGTCAATGCCGGCAGGGAGGGGGTGCTTAGGAGGATTTGGAGCGTGGAGCAATCTATCAGGCTGGTTAGAGCTTTGCCCACTTCTGGGGCATGGCTAATGCATTCCTCTGGAAGTTAATCCCATTTCTAAAGGCCCTCCCGTGAGGAGCACAGAGGCCGTGCCGAATGAGAACTCGGATGCATTAAAATTCTCAGCCACGTCACCGAAAGGAGCACGGGGAGATGCTGAGGGCTGACAATGAGATGGTTCATTAAAAGTGCAAGGGCTCAGAGGAGACACTCAGAGCATCTTTTCGGAGGCACCTGCGAACAGCTTCAGCACTTAGAAGTGCTTAAAAATCCCCAAAAATAAAATTAAAGTTGTAATAATGTACATGGAAGCCGTCACAGTTTCTGTGACGTTGCAAAAAGGGGACAGCGGACTCTCCTTTGGGCAAACATTTACACACAGAACTTACTCAGTACCTGTTACAGTGACACAAATTCAATTAAGTTTGCTTGCACTCCCAAAAAGAAATTAGTGATCAAGTTACCACCTGGGAATGTGGCACTTCTCATCCACCCATGCTGAGTTCTACAAACTCCAATGATGTCAAATACACGTTCAGTCTGTGTGCCATGATCCAGACACTCAATTTTCAGAATTTTTAACTGAATCTTGTACCTAAATCAGGAAAAATTAAGCGAAGAAACCTCTGAAGAGGCAAAATATCATCTGGGTATCTTCTGTTCTGCAGGCAGCAATATCAAAAGTCTCAAGGTCAAAACCAGAGTCTTGATTGATCAGTGAAGACAGAGAACAGAAGAAAGTGGGGACCAAGAGAAGACAGAAATAGTTCACTCCACACAAATTCCCTCAGTAATTATGAGAAGGCAGTGGCACCATAATATCTGAAAATAGATGGTGTTAAGCTTTATGAAACAAAATCATCCATTTCAAGATGAAAAGGATACCAAAATAAAAGACAAACTTGTTTACTGTCACTGAAGTTGAAATTTGATTGGGAGAACCAAAAGCAAACCCTTCACCTTCTGTAGGCTGAGAATTTTTTGCTGTTTTCAGCTTGTAAAATATGACAGAAGCAGGCTAAAAAAGTGTGCAGCGGCATCACCAAAACACAAGTATTCAGCAGGAATCGTGACAAAAAAGCACAAAACATTTCAGAGACCTGTGTTTAAAACTTGTTTTCTGTTATTTTTTCTACTCCTCAAGGTTTGGAAAGTGGAATTCATGCCCCTCACTCCTCATTAAAGAACCCACATCACAAAACCCATCGCTAAAAGCCAACTGCCTGCCACAGAATATTCCCGGATTATCAGATGCTGGAGTGACTCTTACGGGATGAAAGGTCCTGTTTCATTTGTACCCTGCCAAGATCTGACACGGGATAAATTGAGGAAAACCAGCTGAGCTGAGTGTCATTCCCACAAACTCCTCACCGCCCGTGGCCGGCGCCTCGCGCGTGGCAATTCCGGGATTTCGCTGGAGCTCCACTGCCCTAAACTCGGGAAGGGAACAGAACCCACCTCCTTAGGCCAAAAAACTCTGGCAAAACAGACTTCATGACTGAGATCATACCTCACCTCGCTGCTTTTTTGGGAACACTGCTCATTAAAATGCCTCCTTGGCATCTCCGCGTAAACAAATTCCGGGCGCGACTGCGGGCGGGCAATTCCCTCTCGAGGCAGGGAGGGATTTGTGCCACCACATTTTGCTGAGCCCTCACACAACTCACTCCCACCCTGGTCTGCTTTTGTGCTGTAATCCTGCAATCAGCACACAAGCACCATCCTGGAGATACTTTAGGAGAAGCTGGAAAATCCAAACTAATACTTTCCGCTGTTTTCTACTTTCCGCCGCAAACTGACCTACTTAGAGATGAAAGAAAAGAAGGGTTTTAATGCATTTTTTTTCCCCCCTCAACAAAAGTGATGTCCACTTAGGCCTTTCAAAGAGGGAGCTAGAGGAAGATGGCAATGCTGACATTAAAATGTCTCCTGCTCTGGAATCCCAGGGAAAGAACCAAACAGAGTTTCCACAACGCAATGGACTGGCCCAAGTTGGCCCGAGTTTAACGGGATAAAGTCTCTGCTCACTGAAATAACTGAATCATGAGAATCAGCTACCAAAAAACCCCAACAGTAAGAAAAAAACAACTAAATAAAAAGTGAAAATTAAAAAAAGAGTTGATTTAGGGTTCAGTGTTGCAATTAAAGACGAAGGATTGGCTTTCTGAAAATCCTACAGCAGAATAGCTCTTAACACTCCCTTCCACCCAGAAAATGAGGTAATGGCTTTCTCAGATTATTCATAGATTCATTATTGATGTATTTTATAACTTTAAAAGTCATAAAAGCACACATTCTGGTCATTGTAAACAATTTTATTACAGAACCTTAAAGAATTCTCAGTGAAGGCAATAAAGCAAAATCCTGTAGCTTCAACTCATCACTCCTTGTGCTGTAGGTGTTTTTGTGGCAGTGTTTATGCTCATATAGATTTATTCATATTTATGCAAAAACTTAATGTCTCAGTCTTCCAGAATTTCCTAATCCTATCCCTAATAATTTGTCAGAAAAATTCTGAAAAGGTTTTATTGACCAAAAGTAAACAGAACAATAAATGTAATTAATTTGTACACCAGCTTTCCTTAAAATATCCATAAAAAAAAAGGAAGTTGGTAAGAATTTGGCTCTGCAAAATCTTGGACATCAATTTCTTTCCATAAAAGATACCAAGCTGGAAACTACAACTTTTATGAGATGTGATTGGGAAAGAGTACGGTGAGAAAAGCTGAAAAAAGCTGTGAGAAGAAAATATGGAAAGGTTTTCTTCAGGCAGCGCTGAAGCTGCACTACAGAACTCCTAAAGTGAAATAAAGACAGGTGAGAAATAATAACTGAAAATTAGGAGCCTTTTAGTCTAAAGTTTGAAGTAAAGAGAAAGAAAAATAATAGAAATTGTGTCTTGTAATAAAATATTGTTTATTCTGAACTTGATTTTTTAAGGGCAAGGCAAAGAACTAGAAAGGGGAACGGTATTTTGAATAATTTGTATTAATAGGATGGAAATTATACCGTGCACTCGAGATAAAAGGGAGCTCATGGAAAATGCCTTTTTCTCTCATAGCCCAAAAGCCACACATAAAATGTGATTTTTTCCCTAGATCTATAGAAGAAGGTTGTGCTGCAGAAAAATTGGTGATTTTGGACTGAAAAATCAGATTTGGAAGGAAATTTTCCTACTGCAGGGAACGCGGCAGTGCTAAACTGACAACGTATTTTTAAGTGCGAACTCTCAGGGCTGAATTAGGAATGAAAAGGTTGTGCTGCCACTGAGGAAGTAAAAACTACTTTGACTGAGAAGATAAAGCAGGTCTGGGAGGTACTGCCCTCAATAATTCACCCTAGAAAAATCACAGATACACAGAAGACTCTGATCTTCTATGGAAAAGGATTTTCAGGCAGTGTTATAAACAAACAAACAAACAAAAATATATATACACATAGATCTAGAAAGCCAACATAATTTCATTTTTTCACCTTTCTACAACTTCAGGGATATTCAAGTCTGCATTTTAAAAAGTCTCTAGATGATAATGGTCTCATAATTTTCAAGACTCATCTTTTGGCATTGCCTGCCATTTTGCACTTACTTTCCCATCCTGGAATATCAATTATTATCAGGTTATGGAGATAAGCCACTTACAGGAAATAAACTGCCACTGTTACTGTGGAGGAGGGGTCAGCCCATGCCAGGGAGGGTTATTGAGCTGCACTTGGAAAAAGCATGGTCCCAGTTCCAGGGGTGTCACGTGAGAGGCCATCAGGGCACCTGGCTTATGCCATGCCTGACAAAAATGTCCCTGATTTCACAGGNAATCCCAATCCCAATCCCAATCCCTCTCCTGCTGCTCTCTCCTCCCTGGGTGCAGCCCAGGACGCCGATGGATCTCAGGGCTCCCAGCCCTCACTGGTGGCTCCTTTTCCCTTTTCACCCACGAGATCCCCAAATCCTTCTCCTTGGGGCTGCTCCCAGTGAATTCCCCTCCCAGTCCCTGCTCCTGGCTGGCACTGCCCACACCCAGGAGCAGCCCTGGCACCGGGAATTGTGGAACTCCACCAGGTTCTCCTGGGCCACTCCTCAAAGCTCTGCTGCCTTTCCCAGCTGCACACCAGAGCCCGTTCCCACAGAAACCCAACCACTCTCCAAAGGGAAGTAAATCCAACCCCTGCCAATGGAATGCACCTTCCCAACGATCCCCACGTGCCTGTGGGATTTTGATCCTGGACAGAAACACGGGATCTGTGCAGAACATCCCCCAGCCCCCAGCACATTCCCACCGTGCCACACAGAGGGATCAGCTCCTCTCCTGCCCCAAACCTGCCCAGGCAGGTGTAACCCCATTAAATAAATTCCTTATCACCCCACTGGATGATTTTGTTATTTTGATTTTTGCTATTCTGATCAGCTCCTCTCCTGCCCCAAACCTGCCCAGGCAGGTGTAACCCCATTAAATAAATTCCTTATCACCCCACTGGATGATTTTGTTATTTTGATTTTTGCTATTCTGATCAGCTCCTCTCCTGCCCCAAACCTGCCCAGGCAGGTGTAACCCCATTAAATAAATTCCTTATCACCCCACTGGATGATTTTGTTATTTTGATTTTTGCTATTCTGATCAGCTCCTCTCCTGCCCCAAACCTGCCCAGGCAGGTGTAACCCCATTAAATAAATTCCTTATCACCCCACTGGATGATTTTGTTATTTTGATTTTTGCTATTCTGATCAGCTCCTCTCCTGCCCCAAACCTGCCCAGGCAGGTGTAACCCCATTAAATAAATTCCTTATCACCCCACTGGATGATTTTGCTATTTTGAAGGATTGGATGCTGAACCAAACAGGGTTTTGCTCTGCTGAAAGAGCTGGAGTTGCAGGATGGATTTAATTCAGTGAAGTGTCAGCCTCTTGATGAATTGGATCAATGCTGCCAGATAAAGCTGCTTGTTTTATTTTTTGTTTTATTAAACAGCAGCATGGCCGAGCAGTAAAAAGCTGATACCATTTTGATATGGCTTATGCTGCTGCATGGAAAAAGCCTTTTATGAGTGTTGTTTAAAGCAGATAAGGAATTGAATGTGCTGAACACATGGGCACAACAATCCCTCCAAACCAGCTTAACTGGGGTGATCGGGAGCAGATTCTCACTGGTGTCTGCTGGTTTTTAACGACATACTTGTCAACATGTAACCTTAGAATGCAGACACCATGGTAACAGTTTTAACACAGTCTCTTTAAAGAGAATAATTGTGTGAAGCACAAATAGAAACATCTTGACTCTTGTAGTCTTTTAATCCACTTAGAGAAATGCTTTTCAATCCATCAAGCAGCGTTTTCTGGATCTTGTTGAACATCTGTCTTGGAATTACTCGGAATAAAAGTCTAAGCAGGTCCACCCACGCTGTGTTTGCTGTGGCCCTTAAAAGGAGAACTTAGATGTAATACTTTGATATTACATTTGAGCTGAAGAACACCAGACAGAAAGAATTACGATATTCACTTGGTTATATAACAATAAACCATGCTGAAGCTGTTCCTGTGCACTGAAATACCCAAACATGAGCATTATTTTACTTGTGTGAGTGGCTCCAGCACTTGGGATCTTGTGAAATTCCTACACCGAGGTGCAGGGATGGACTCTGTGCATTCCAACACAGCCACAATGTGTTCCACTCATGGAACCATGGAATGGTTTGGGTGGGGAGAGACCTTAAAGCTCATCCAATGCCACCCCTGCCATGGCAGGGACACCTCCCACTGTCCCAGGCTGCTCCCAGCCCCAGTGTCCAACCTGGCCTTGGGCACTGCCAGGGATCCAGGGGCAGCCACAGCTGCTCTGGGAATTCCATCCCAGCCCCTGCCCACCCTGCCAGGGAACAATTCCTAATTCCCAAGATCCCATCCAGCCCTGCCCTCCTCCAGCTTAAGGCCATTCCCCCACATCCTGTTGATGCTTTAATTTTTAGCTTTCATGTTTTCCAGATTCTGTACTGCATTAGTGTGCAATTCTGAACTTCATATAAAGTGTTAGCAAGTTCTCCTCGCAGTTCAGTCAGACAAAACAATTCTTTTCCAGGCCCAAAAAGTGCAAACAACAGCAAATTGAGTGAGGAGAGCAATCTGGGAGGACGGGACTGCATCACCTGGAGCTGTAATTGGACAATTAACCCCAAAATGGAAATGGACAAAACCCTATAAAAGTGTGAAAACTCGTGACTTGGACTTCATCTTGGGTGGAGCCACGGCTGGGCCCTTGCACTGCCCAAGGTGCATCCTTTAAAGGCCTTTTTGATAAATCCCTGCTTTCCTCCTTTAGCACTGCCTCGCCTCTGCTCCAGGTACCCTCCCAAGGCATCGCTGTCACTCCATTCCCACGGGAAATTCCCTCTCCAATCTTCCCGGAGCCCCTCCAGGCCCTGGAATGGCTCTGAGCTCTCCCTGGACCCCTCTCTTGCCCAGGTTTAACCCCTGCAGCTCCACAGCTGAAGCCCCTCAGGGTCAAAGGGAGGGGAAAGCTCTTCCCAATCCCTGGGGCAGCTGCACAGGAGATGCTGTTTGTTTCCCTGACCCCACAGAAATTCCATTTCCATGCTGGAATCCTGTGAAAATGCAGCAGGAATTGCCTGTACTCTGATATTTGCTCTCTGTTAGGTAAATTACGGGTCAGCTTTTAGCAATAACAATACCAACGGCTACGCTGGCTGCATCTTGAATGTTCATCTGCTAGAGAGATTTTCTGCTTAACACATTAGAAGTGGGTAAAGAAATAATTTATTTTATTTAATTCTAAAAAATCCTGTGTTTCACTTAAGGGAATTAGTGCCTTAAGCAATAAACACAACTATGCAATAAATGGCATATGTGGGATCTATTAACCCAAGTGCTTGACTCTGCCATCTGAATAATTCCCTTTTAGAGTTTCAGTTTGAAAAGTCTGTATGTAAATGATTGCTCAGAGAGTTTGTTTATTAAAAAAAAAATATAAATTAAATAGATCTTACAGCATTGGGGTTTTGTGATGTTGTTGGGGTAAGTTTTGATCCCCCCAAATTTCATTTTCCTACTCCCAGAAAAATTATTGGGAGTGTGAGATTGTGTCCTGAACTGTCAGATGAGGAAGGAACATGCTCAAATATATATGGACAATGCAGCTCAAAAGTGTTTCTAACTCACCTTTCCTGTGTCATTTTGCAAAAATTGATAATTTTGTATATTTAATAAACCCAGACAGAGAGAATAATTCCCATTCTAGCCATTGCAGTGATCAGAACAAGACAGATCTCCTTGATTAAAATAAGAATAAATTCAGCGCTAAATCATAAATATTTTGCTACTTTTCCCCTATCTTTTATAGCTCTCTGTATAAAATGTAATACAAGACAGCTGAATATAAATTTAAAAACTATTATGTCAAACATTCCTTAGCTAAGAGCATCCTCAGTTATACACAGAAAATGAATTGTTTGGGTTTGTCCTTTCCTTCCCTTAAATGCCTTAATGGATAAGAAAGTATTTTTCAGCACTCCACAAAAAAAAAAAAATCAAATGAGCAGGGATTATAGCAACAAGCATCAATGTTAATTCAGAAATGCATTAACAATTACAGATTTGAAGTCCATTAGCATTGATCCCCAGCACAAAATAGTTGTGATCAATAAGCTGATCTGTAAATTTGATTAATTGAGTAAATCCTGTTTACTAAAGTATTCCATAAGCATAATCTACAAATAGAAGGAGGTGAAAATCCTGCTTTGAGCAAAAAACAAATCGCAGAGCTGTCATATCCATGGAAAATTCTCTCATTCCAAATTGTGTTGTCACAGGGAGACCAAAACTTCTGAAATTTCACAATAAACAGCCCAAAAAATTCTCTGGATGCCACAGAAATGGGACTGACACGAGGGAAATAAAAACACAGAATAGGGCAACTCTGATGATTTTGAATTTTGGGGGTTTTTTTTCCCCTAAGAGCTTGTCCATCCAAGTCGTACTGCTAGACAGGAAAGGGAAATAGGAAAAATTGCTGGAAATATATCCTCATACCTATTTAAGTGTATTTATTCTAGGAATTGTATCAAGACAACTCCGTTGGTTAAAAAAAATAAATCCTGTCCCTGAGTGACAGCTTTAAACAGGGCAAAACTTCAGCTCAAACCTCGGTGACTTGGAGCTGTGTCAGTGAGTGCTGCTAATTAACAATAATTGAAGCATGGAAATAACAGGCAGTGAAATATTGTATTTAATTTTAAAAAAAAGGAGATTTAATGAGGAATAAATTTAACTTTTTTTTTCCTAGCTGTAGGTAACAACGTTGTGCTAAGTTAAAAGCATGCAAATTTTCATTTTTGCCTGCAATTTTAAGTTTTCTGATGAAAGTTGATATGGTTTCACTTCAAAAATAACGGAGTGATGGTGTCAATGAAGGCTTAAAAGAATGGCACTAACGTAAGGAAAATTAAAGTAACTCAGTGTGCTTCACACAGCAATGCAGAAATATTTAAATTCTTTTGTTCTGGGGAAAAAAAAAACAAAACCATTTGATTTTTCTATGCAATCATTTCTCCAAACCCCCAAATAATGGAACTGACAGGCCTTGAGACACAACAGATCCCACACTCTGAAAATCCAGTAAAAAAAACCCTGACAGGACATTTGAGAGCCTCAAAATCAGGAATAGACGGAAAAACGATCCTTTGCCATTCTTCTCGTGAAAAGAAACCAGTTTGAACAGCAAAGCTTGACAGGAACTGACATGAACAAATACAAAATTCAGCTCTAACTCCATTTCCAGCTCAAAGACAGCTGAAGTTTTTCAAAAATCAGGGATTTTCCAGCAGCCACCTGCACTCGGGGACGTCACAGAGTCAACCCCGTCTGCTTTTGGAAGTGGACCGTTCTTCCAAGCAACTTTTCAAATATTGAACTATCGTTAAAACATATTACAAGCTTTTTTGTGTGTAAGCTCGCAGATAAATTTTCTTATGAGAGAACATTTTTTTCTTGTTTTTTTTTTAGTCTATATAAGTTTTTTCTAAACAAAATCTCTGTGTTGTTCTTCAAAGACATTGAATTACTCTACTTGTCTCCTGAGAGTGGGAGAAAGAGCTAAAAAAACTATTATATTTTTGATATTATAAGCATTCTGAGATTCTTGTACAGAGCAATGAAAAAAAAGCAGCTGAGCTCTGTACCCAGGCACATTATAGCCCAAAATCTTCTAATTATAGAGTCATTTTAATAAATCATATTTAGCCTTTTAAAATGATTGTCAAGAGTCCTTTGTTAACGAACAGACCACGGCAGCATTGAACCAAATTTTTGGAGTTCATTTTTCAAGAGGTGCAGGAAATCCTCTCGGCTGGGACGTTCCGTTTTCACGGCAGCCCAAGGAGCTGGAAGTTTTAAAACTTTCTCGAGGATTTCTGCTGAAAACTGGAATAGAATCTTAACCCTGTGCAACGAAACCTCCCCCAAATCTGTGACAGAACAGAAAATATTTTTTACGTCGCGGGCCGTGTGAGAATAGCCAAGAGCCAGTGAGCTCAGCAGAGGTCAGACCTGTGGAGTGACGGGGATTTCTGCACATTGCACGAGCTCTTCTCTCACACCACTGCAATTTTAGGGAAATTTGCAAGTCAGCTGCAATCAGGGACGTTTTGTCAAGGTATATAATGAATGCTACTGTTTTCCACCCCTGAAACCGTGAAATTCTAGACAGTCAGGCAGATTTTCTGCTCCCTACACTCAAAATTGCTGCTTATTCCCTCTGCAGCATTTTCTCTTTTTTTTTTCCCCTTAGAAAAGCAGCATATAAATTAGAAAAAAAACCTTAAAAGAGTCCTAAAAAAGCAAAAGCTGTCTGAAGCCATAACACAAATATATCGCTTTTTTGTCTACTTCACCATCTCCCAGCTTTTAAAAATAATATTTAAGCTCATGTTTGAGGCTGGAGGAAAAGAAAGTTCATGTTATTAGCTGATGTCACCTGCTGGGATGTGTCTGTAAATCTAAAGAGGCAACTTGGTTTCAATGGGAATTCAACATCTCGGAATGAAATCAGTGCCATTAGCAACATTTTTCATAAGGAATATTTTTCATATCAGGCAAATAAGAACAGGAATAGCTTTACATCTGGCCTAACCTCATTTGGCTGTTCCTTGTTGCCAAAATTCCCAAGTAAAACCATGAGTTTTATGTGTATAATTTAAGATTTTGGGGGAATTTTTTGTGCCACGGGGAGCTGAGCATTACCACTTGGTAGTGGAAATATGAATTATCAATAACATTGTTATTGTAAAGGAAACCTGTCAACAATCTCATCTAAAAAAAAAAAAAAGTCTGTCCTTGTCACATTATTTCAAATTTAGCAGGTTCCTGTTTTGGGAATTTTTCTGGCAACAACCTTATTTTTGAACATTAAAATAGTTCTTACACCCTAAATAATTTTAAAACTCTCAAATCTGCATTCAGTAATTTTTTTCCTTAAAGTATCAAACAGGTTAAATTCCTCTTCAGTGCTGAGATAAGCCAGAGGTGAAGAAAAAGAAGTATGTTTAAATATATATATAAAATACATATATATATATAAATTAAAAGATAGAAATATATATTTTTACATAAA
>VXAX01007502.1:0-10701 GCA_013399835.1 Leptocoma aspasia | reverse complement strand
TATATATAAAATATGATGACCCTGGCAGGATCTCTAGTGACCTACATGATGCTCACAGTGATGTTCTCACTGCTTCTCATCTGTACAAAGAGGTGCCTGAGACCATCAATAATTCTAAATTATTTATGAATATCTAAAAAAATAAAAGCTTAAATATAAAAAAATCTGATTCTCCTTCAGGATTAATGGAGGAGAGGGTGAGTGGATGAATATTTGATCTAAAGGACATTTGTAGCGTTTTTTGTTACAAAAAAAGTGAAATTATTGAATTCGAATTTGGCCCATCCACAGAGCGTGATCACTTGTTGATGGTGTTTCTCAAAGGAGTTTAATATTCAGAAATATATTCCCTTAAAAAGGAAAAAAAAAGAAAAAAACCAAATAAAAGAGGAATTTAGTCTGTGAGTGTTTCCCTCTGGCATCAGCAGAGCCCAAGTTTCCATTTATCGATGGCTTTGTGCAAACCCAGCAAGGAAACATTTGATAAATGGGTGTGGAATTCCAAAGGATATTTCCGTGTGCTGTCCCCTGCTTTAAAAGCTGATGATCTTCACAGAAAACTGACACTGAAAATGAGTTGCATTATGAACTCCCAGGTGCCAAAAATGCAAAATATCAACTGCAACCCAATAATTCCTGTGAGCGAGTCTGAATTTACTGAGGATTTGTCCCCCAGAAAAAGCTACAACTAAAAGTGAAGCAGCACTTTGCAAAACCACACTGAATTCAGACTTAAAAAAAAACCTTGGAGTTTTCACAACAGAAATATTTCCAGTCTTATTGGAGGTATAAGCAGATTTACTTGACAATTTGGATTAAATTTAGATTTGCCCAGTACAAACCAGAAGGCTGAAAAACCCAGTAAGTAAAAAAAAAAAAAAAGGCTTTTTCCAATGAAACAATGAAAAAAAATTGTTTTAAAAGCTGAACTGCACATATTTTCCTAGAGAGTACTAACCTGACTGCTTCCTTTGAAAAGATATTTTAATTAGGAAGGAGAGACACTGGAAATGACTTAAAGCAGTAAAAAATGAGCCTTTGCATCAGCTGCTTTCCATAATGATATTCTGTATTTTTACATTTGTCTATAGAAGTAATGAAAAAATGTCTCCTGCAATAAATCTATTTCTTTTTGGCATCTTCAGAGAAAACCTGTTTCATTGCTACCCACGTGATTTCAGGGGCACATAAAGAATAGGAAATAAGCTGGTTTGTATTTTGGGCTGGGAGGGAAAAGGGGACTTGAGAAATTATTCAAGTTTTTTAAAGAAGTGATGGTTCATCTGCAGAGTCATTACAGCAACTGAAGTCAGAAAATGGTTTTTGTGAAAAATGAGCTTCTGTAACAAACAACACACAGCAGAACATTCTTGAGAACAAACACCAAATTCTTCAATTCTCACCCTAATTTGTTACAAGGACAAAGACTTCAGGGAAGGGAAGACGCAAAAAAAGTTCCTTTAATTCCTTTTTTTTTTCAACCCAGAAACCCAAGTGGAAAAGTGAAGGACTCTCATGAGTGGTGGCCCTTGGATGGAAAAGGACAATGGAATTCCCAGAGCAGCTGTGGCTGCCCCTGGATCCCTGGCAGTGCCCAAGGCCAGGCTGGACACTGGGGCTGGGAGCAGCCTGGGACAGTGGCAGGTGTCCCTGCCATGGCAGGGGTGGCACTGGGATGATTTTTAAGGTTCCTCCAACCCAAACCACTCTGGGATTCTGTGGCTGGATGGTCTCATTTGGGTTGTGCTACTCAGAAACTGCCTTTGAGCATGACTTAGAAAGGAGACAGAACAATTAGCGTTGTTTGTTCTTTCCTCTTGTTCCCTTGGCTTCCACTGCTGGAGGGCAGGGATGGCTGGGATATTGGGAATTAGGAATTCCTGCCTGTGTGGGTGGGGAGGCCCCAGAGCAGCTGTGGCTGCCCCTGGATCCCTGGCAGTGCCCAAGGCCAGGTTGGACACTGGGGCTGGGAGCAGCCTGGGACAGTGGAAGGTGTCCCTGCCATGGCAGGGGTGGCACTAGATGGGATTTAAGGTCCCTTCCAACCCAAACCATTCCGTGATTCCCTGAAATGTGGGGCAGACTCGTGCCCTGGAGAGTTTGCTAACGTCAGTCCAAGCATGAATTTAACATTTCAGGAAGCAAATATCTGTAATAACACAGCCCTGCACCTCCAGTTCTACTGCCCAGTTGAACTCCAGCACCATCAGGACCCTCTTTCCTAAAATTCCTCTCTCCCTCCCCCTCTGGAAGCCCTGTTCCTATGGCACTGCCCAAAGGGTGGAGTTAAAATCCATTTATTTACACGAACTGTGAGCGATGCACAAGGCAGTGGTCACTCCCCAGCCCTGACAGGACACCAAAGGGATGAGCGTGGAGAGCTCCTGTGCTCTGCAGAGGCTGCTCTGGGATCCAGCAGGACGTTCCCAACAGGATTCCTCCTGTGGGAAATGGGTTTTTAGAGGGCTCTCAGAGCCTGACAGAATGCTCACACAGAATGGATCTGTGTGCAAACTTTGGGATGAGAAATGCTGACTTAGAAATGCCATGGAATAGGAGAGACATTGCTGAGAGAGAAATGGAGCTGGGAACAAGTTTCAAAGGATGGCCTTGCAAATAATACTAAATACTTTAGAGAAATAGAACTATGAAAAATGCATTGTAATAGAACCCATGAGAGGTAGTTTTAAATAATTAAAACATCTACAGCATAGTGCAGCAAAAAGCTAATAAGCCAAGAAACACAGTGTTTTGTAATTAAAAAATAGTTAGCTTCTAATTGTAACAGCATAAATTGAAACATCTGTATTATGTCACCCTTCGTATAAAGCTAAAAATAAAATAAAAAGCTTTCAAAACGCCTCTCAGTTACCCCATCTCTAAATCAAAAAAGAGCAAAATCCGACAAATTAGTGTTTTGTGTAAAGAATTTCCCTTTCAACACAACCAAAACCTATTTACTTTACAAAATTAACACCTCCCTTTGGAAAAGGGGCTGCTGCTCTGCCAGTCACTTATCTCCAAAGAAATCCGAGTGGCAACCCAGTGGAAACTCCCCTTTGCCCCAGCCTCCCTCCTCCAGTTGCATTTTCCATATTCCATTTTAGAAAGCAGGAGTCAGAGAAGCACTCCCAAACTGCAGTTTATTTCAAAGGGAAAGCTCTGGAGGCTGGCAGCCCTCCTGAGCCCCTGTCAGAACAATCCCCCTGCAAGCAGCGCTGGGTAAACTCAGCAAGCAGACAGGTTTTTGTGTTCCCAACAAATGGAAACTATGTCCTATAAAAGAACTTTAATGGGCAAATGACACTGGATTTTTTTTTTTTTTCCCCTGCAGCAGCAGCAGCAGGGTTTGAGATTTTCTTCCCTTCATTTTGCCTTTTTTTCCACTCGGAACACACATTTTATCATGAACCTGAGCAGCACAAATGGACAAACCCCATCAAAAGCTTCAGCTGCACACAGTATTTCATATTATTTGGATGTATCACTTCTGCAAAGCTTTTTTTTTTTTTTTTTTAAAGACTTCACAGGGGGGAAAAAAAAACCAAAACCTCTTACCTTCGGTGGAAAAACTTTCCCCCTCACAAAAGAGATGTTGTAGAATTTATGAAAACAAAAGCGCCAATAAGATTTTCCTTTAATACCCAAGGGAGAAACATGATCATCTGCACCAGTAAGAAAAAAGATGCCTGCACGAGGTGCTCTACTAATTACAGCTGCTTTGGTGGGCAATATCCCTGGTGAAACAGATGTTAGGGACCTATTAACAAAAGTTTTTCAAACATCTGCTTACAATTTGAAGGCAATTGTAAATACAGCACAGAAGGTCAATTGGGCTCATTAAGGTCTATGTGCAAATCTACTGCTGCAGGTTTCTTTTTAGCTAATACTGACTTTTTTTAACACAGGAAATAGAGTTTAATAGCAACTTGTGTCAATTTTGATTGTGATTTCATACAACAACAAACAACAATCGCATGGCCTGTGCTTCACCAAATAACCCATTTTCCTTCCTCTTTTTCCTCTCTACCTACAGCACACTGCCACGGCTCTGTGAGGTAAAGGAAAGGTTAGAAATTGGGCAATTACAGAGAAATGATTGATTTTACTTTTAAACACCAATTATGGATCTTGATAGGAAATCTTCAGTTGTTAAACCAAAGAAAAATGAGTTTTGATTACAACGCATGGTTATGAGATGAAAATTATTCTTTCAAGTGTCGGAACAAAACACAGATGTTCAGCAGGTCTAAAACACTGGAAATCATGGAANGGAAATCCTTTTCATAAATCCCTGCTTTATTCTGGAACTCTGGCCAGCCTCTGCTCCAGGGCAGCCTGAACAAGGGATCACAGAGGTGGCCACAGCTGCTCTGGGCACCCTGTGCCAGGGCCTCCCCACCCTCCCAGGGAACAATTCCTAATTCCCAATATCCCATCCATCCCTGCCTTCCTTCAGTTTAAATCACTCTTCATCAGCCTTCCTCAAACTGGAACCATCCAGGAACAATTTTCTGACAAACTTTCTCCAGAGAAAAATCCCGATGCTGGACCCAACAAGAGCGCTCAGGACCTGCAAAGCTTCTACTGCAGATTTTAATTAGCATTCCAAAAATCAGGAATACCAACTTGAGCTGGAGTTTTCACCACTGGTTCTTCTGGAAGTGATGCAGTCACAGCTTGAATACACCAGGGTGGATTCTCCAGCCCTGGGAGTGCCCAAGGCCAGGCTGGACAGAGCTTGGAGCAGCCTGGGATAGTGGGAGGTGTCGGGGTTGGAATGGGATGATCTTTAAGTTCCTCCCAACCCAAACCAGTCTGGCATTCATTTAATGATTCTGATGAGTCCTCTGAGGTGCCTTCCAGCCCAAACCATTCCCTGATTTTATGAGTCTGCATTAAACCAGATCTGACCCTCTGTGCAAAGGGCCCAGCCCTGAGGGACCTGCAGCTCAAAGATTCCTGAACCACTTCCTTTACATTCCCAAGAACCTGTGTCCCACCTGGAACTGTACCAGTTATACATGGAAAAATCTCTCCCTAACACACAAGCCTGAAAGATTTGAACATCCAGAAGGTATTTATGAAAAATGCTGTGATGTAGAGAAAATCACAGGATTAAAATCCCAGCCTTCATCTCTACAATAAAGTTCATAAATATGATGGCAAATGCTGATCTGTTAAAAATTAGAATTAATGATTTTGGAAGAAAATATTTATGAGCAATTTAGGAATCACTAATTTAAGAATCTATCACTACCTGTTAGAATTCACTGCAAGAAAATTAATGATTCTACAGCAATTAAAAGCTTCAGAATGATGTGGCTTGCACCAAATGTGGAAAAGATTCTACTTTAAGCAATTTGCTGCACATTTTAAAGAAAACACATATTAGGAAATAAACACTAAACAGCACCTTCTACTCTTAGTAGTGGTACCCAGTTGAAATTATTAAAAATAACTTCAGTATAACAGAGATGGAAGTGGAAAACTTGTAAGAATTTCTTTCTATCTGCAACCTTGAAGCTGTGTTCATATAGATCTGAATAAGGAATATGAGTCCTCCTTGTCCAAACAACACCTAAATCTGAAAGCAAGTACCAGAGCTTGCACAAAACATCCCATCAATAAAGACTTTAAAAACTTATCACCCTCTCCATCTTCTCTCTCACTAGAAAGTATATTTTCAATGTCTTTATGACATTTTTTCCAAGCCATTTTTTTCCTTTAGCCAGCAACTGGAAGAGTCTGACTGGACTGTGGATTTCTTTATTTCTTGTAAAGGAAGTTGGTGGCTTCATTTTGTAGGGCTGAAGAGTCTGGAGATTATCATGGACAATCTGTAAATGAAACCTCTTGATTTATGTGGGTTTTACCTTCAAGTTAAACTTAGCTGAGCAGAATTTCATTAATTGAGATTGAACAGGTAACAGAATTAACATTATTCTTTGTTCCTAAAGACCTACAGCTCCATTGTGGCAATTCCAGACACTCCAGGTCCCTTCAGTACCAGAAACAGAAATTGGTGACATAAATTACCCCATCTCCAACCTTCCCCTCAGAATTCAGACCCTTTTATGGCACAAAACTGATTTTATTGGTCTAATCTGCTTTTACACAACTGATCTGGGTGTTTGTCTTGCCTGAGGAAGTGAGAAGAGAGGAAAAGGAGTAATATTTCATCATGAGAACAGAACTAGGAACACCTACACATAAGGACTTAGGAGAGAAGTAAAACTATCATTACCACTTCCACCAGCTTTTAAAATTTCCCATTCCAGTCCTGATTCAACTTCACTTATGCAGCTTAAATCAGGACGCCAAAGGAGGAAAAGTCCTTACATTTTATTAGGAGTTAAATGAAAAACGTGTCCCTTCCTTACACCACTTATATTCCTTGGATATTACTCAGTACCAGTTAATTAGGGGAAAAAAAAAAAAGTATTTAGTTCCAAATCAAATCCCAGAAATCCCAGAGAAACTGGGTGTGGGAAATGCAAGGACGTCCCCAGAAAAAGAACCAGCACAAAGGTAACTCTGATGATGAAAGGATTTCCTTCAGCCTAGGAGGACATAAAAGATGAAGTTCCACAAAGCCCATTAAGTATTCACCAGCTCACTGCAAATTACACTGAACACTTGGTGAAGAAATCCTTGGCAGATGTCAGCAGTAAGGAAGCCAAACATGCTCCTCACATTGAAGGATAATGTAACTACAGAGAGGGTTTGTTTTGGAACCATTTCCACAGCCCAAAAATAATCTGGCAAGGCTGGGCTTACCAAGGAAGAAACAAGAGAGAGCCGTGAGTACTTATGTGACAAATCCACATTTCTGCCATCTCCATNTATATAAAGCAAGATAGAAGTTTTAAGGCAGAAGCTAGTCCTTCTTCTTCACCTTCTTCTTCATAAATTTGAGTAGTATTATATAATCAGATAAAAAGTCCACATTACAAGCCACGAGTAGTTAGTTATTAAGTTAAAAGTAAAAATAATTTAAGTGTCATTTCTTAATTAAACGGGCTATCCTTAAAAAGCCTCGTAGAGAGAGATATAGNGAAAAAAAAAAAGTATTTAGTTCCAAATCAAATCCCAGAAATCCCAGAGAAACTGGGTGTGGGAAATGCAAGGACGTCCCCAGAAAAAGAACCAGCACAAAGGTAACTCTGATGATGAAAGGATTTCCTTCAGCCTAGGAGGACATAAAAGATGAAGTTCCACAAAGCCCATTAAGTATTCACCAGCTCACTGCAAATTACACTGAACACTTGGTGAAGAAATCCTTGGCAGATGTCAGCAGTAAGGAAGCCAAACATGCTCCTCACATTGAAGGATAATGTAACTACAGAGAGGGTTTGTTTTGGAACCATTTCCACAGCCCAAAAATAATCTGGCAAGGCTGGGCTTACCAAGGAAGAAACAAGAGAGAGCCGTGAGTACTTATGTGACAAATCCACATTTCTGCCATCTCCATGCTGGGTACCGCTCCTGAAACAAGACACCACCCACCAATTTGGATCATAAAACATCAAGCTCCAAGAGAGGCTGCAGCAGATCTTTGAGAACTCAAATATTTGTGTAACCTCTTGTTTTCACAAGTGTTGTATAAACACCACCGCGACCACTTCGTACAGTTCAGATCTTTTGGGCTCTGCTACTCCACTCTCATCCTCTGCAGGCTGAAAGTGCATTCCTAAGTGGGATTTACAAAGTTAAGCCAGACCTAACCCAGTGAAAGCCGGGGGATTATCTCCCCCTCTCAATCTCCAAGTTTCTGCAGACCCACACACATTCACCCCCCAGTTATGAGAAAGGGTGGTTGGACATTTAACGTTATAATTAATGTACTGTTGGGTTCCACTTGAGGAAAACTCTGCTTAAAGATGAGACAGAAACATGTCCTNTCCCAACCCTAACAAAAAAAAGTTCAAACTCAACACCTTGGCATAACTGACCAGGCAGATGAAGTATTTCCTCATGCTGGCATTTTTGATGAGGAATCTTTTCATTTGCTCTTCTCTTGCTGTTCTACACGTGGATATTTTTTCCCCTTCTCTCAGCAAGGCACCATTTGCATCAGCACACATCTAACAGGAAGTAAATCAATAAATTTTAAAACAGAGAGTTCATCATAAAGCCGAAACACAGATTTGCTCTGCTTCAAATTCTTGAAGTAAATGCCTGAATTTTTAAATGAAGTTGTCCAGTGCTGTCACCCACACAGCCACCAGCTTTCATGCAGCTTACTGAGACGTGGAGTGAAAATGCTACTGACTTTTATTATTTTTACCATTTGAAAACAGCATGGCTCCAATCCAAGGAAAAGAAATCATCTCGACAGCTCTGCTCCTCTGGTAATTACATGCTTGTAAGAGTGGCAGCTTCTTGAATAAAACTTCACAACGAGGAGTTATCTGGAACTAATGCAAGTAAGGCAAATTCCTGCTGGGATTTGGAGGCACAGGATGGTTTGGCTTGGAAAGGACTTAAAGCCCACCCAGTGCCACCCCTGCCATGGCAGGGACACCTTCCACTGTCCCAGGCTGCTCCCAGCCCCAGTGTCCAGCCTGGCCTTGGGCACTGCCAGGGATCCAGGGGCAGCCACAGCTGCTCTGGGAATTCCATCCCAGCCCCTGCCCACCCTGCCAGGGAACAATTCCTAATTCCCAAGATCCCATCCAGCCCTGCCCTCTGGCACTGGGAGCCATTCCCTGGCTCCTGGCCCTGCAGTTCCTGATGGACTGTCCCTCTCCTGCAGCCCCTTCAGACCCAGGAAAGCTGCTCTGAGGTGCCCACACCTCTTCTTCTCCAATACACAAACCTTTGCAGCATCTCACAGACATGGGAGAGACAAACAGCAGCTAAAACTGTAGTGCTTGAAAAATCACAGACATTTGGGGACGATGGAAGAAAAGGGAAAAAAAATACCAGGTTCTTTCCTCCTCATTCTCCTGTCCCTACAGGGCACAGAGTCCTCCACTCTCAGCTCAATTTGTGTTCAAATTAAGTTCAAATTTCCCTGGACAAACTCATCTGAGAACAAGAAAACTGAGCTCACCTCAGCTGAAAGTTTCACTCTTGCTGAGGCTGCCTAAATAAAATCAAGGCACTGGAAGTCTCTGTGCCATCAGGTGCCTCCCAGCCAGGTGCCCGGATCCAGAAGCTGTGCAGAGACAGAATCACAGACAGGGTCCTTAGGGCTGGAAAAAACCTCTCCAGGGCCATCAAGTCCAACCTGTGACTCTTCAAACAGCTGAGGTGAAAATACAGCCCAGGAATATCCACTGGGGAAGAATCTGCAGCAACTTCCAAACAGAAATCAGCTTTTCCTCAGCAATACATTTCATTCAAAAGGATGAAAAGAGTTTTAACTCTTCACACCAGCTGCCCTTTGAAATGTCTGACCTTCTCCTGTGCCAGGGCAGCTGAAATTCTCAGAATTTGCTCAGACAGAACTCAGCACCATCAGTTCTATGTGTTTACCCACAAAAAAAAAGCACACTAGCTGTATCTGACATTAAAGGGTTTTCTGTTCAGTAACTGCCTTTCCCCAGAGAATCCGACTGGAGGCTCCCTGTCNCAGGGCCTCAGGTGAAATGCAGTGTTCTCCTGGGGGTCAGTGCCTGGCAGCACAGAAAGTCTCAAATTCTCAGTATCCAGGGTTCCAACAGTTCCCTCAGAAATTCTTTTACTGGGAAGTGCTTCAAAATGGTGGCCGTCATGTGTGACATCGATTCCTAAAAAAGGACACTGTTCAAGTCATCATAAACAGGAGCTGTCACACATCAACCTTTAAATTGTCTGCCAGGAGCAGCAGAGCCTGGGAAGGAAAAGTTGCATCCTTACTATTATAAATAAGTAATGGATTGGCTTTTGCTAGTATAAATTAACTTTTACCAATTACTAATCACAACAATTTTGATACAGTGCAGTTTGTAATCACTTTTAACAGCTTTTGATGTTGTATAATTTGTCCACTTTTGTGGCCAGTGCTCTGGCCACTGTGTAACTTGTATTCTCAGAACATCATTTATAGATTATATTCTAGCTTGTAAACAATGGGATAAATATATTATACTTTTGGCTAATATTAAAATATGTTTTGTACATTTAACTTTTGCAGAAGTAGCAAAACTGTAACTGTCAAATAATAACTAATGCTTTTGTTTTTGTAACCAACTGACAATAAAATCAACTCTAACATATTTATAAAATAACTAATGCAATCTGTATGATTAAATAACATTAAAAAAAAAAGATATGATCAATAACTATCAACTACTAAAACCACAAAACCAAAAAACTGTTGTAAAGAAATGATACACAACCCTCAAAAAAAAAAATTCAATTTCTACATGAGCTGAGAATTGAACCAAGCTAAAGAATTCCCAGAACATGTAAAAAAATTCAAAAAGAATGCCAGAATATGGATAATCTTTATAAATATGTATTTGACCAATGCAATAAAAAAGTATATTAAAAAGACTGTTATAGTTAACTGTGTGCCTCTAATGCTACGCACCCAGCGCTGCCTATTATCCCTTTTATCTCTTTTTAGTAAATCTTGAAAAATTTTAAGGAGGGAAGCTGGTTTCTCACACCGACCAAAACAAGCCAAGGCAGCTGTGTTAGGAGGCAGCAATGGGACAGAGGTGACAGCCCCAGACCACAGCCAGGGGTCTCAGGTCACACGCTGTGCCT